>WNWU01013616.1:3785953-3807669 GCA_012654045.1 Ptyas mucosa
GGTGGGAAGGTAACAGTGTTCTGTGCGCCTTTGGCATTTAGTCATGCCAGCCACATGACCACGGAGATGTCTTCGGACATTGCTGGCTCTTCGGCTATGAAACGGAGATGAGCACTGCTCCCTAGAGTCGAGAACGACTAGCACATATGTTATTAGGGAAAACATTGCTTAGTTTGGCAAAGGCAAACCTGAGCCCTGGAAAACTCAGCACAATCACAAACGTTGAGATTTATGTTTGCGTATATTCTGCATCATGGTTGACAGAATGGTAATTTTTTTGTAATCTGTTGGGTATGGGGGGCAACAATTCTTAAAGATCATGGGCCTGAAAAATGACATCCCTCAATATGTCTAGAAGAAACATGCCAGCATGATTTGTTTCAATGAGATGTCTCATATATCGATGCACTGAATTCATATACTGAGAAATCTCAAAACCTCAGTTCACAGTAGCAACATAACCAATTCACAATAAAGTGAATATATATAACACTACAAAACAGATGCTTCAAACGATTGTATATATATAATTGTTTTAATGTATGTTGTTTTGTTTGTATGTATTTTGTTTGTGCTTTTTACTTGTTAATAAAGTAATATATATATTCATTCATATATATATATATTCATACATATATATATATATATATATATATATATATATATATATATATAATTCTTATATAACAGTCCATGAAACAAAAACACTATAATTAAGTAAATAATTCAGTAATTCAATTAACCAGCCACACCAGAAGTGGGTTTCAGCGGGTTCTGACCAGTTCTGGAGAACCGGTAGCAGAAATTTTGAGTAGTTCGGAGAACCGGTAGCAAAAATTCTGACTGGCCCCATCCCCATCTATTCTCTGCCTCCCAAGTCCCAGCTGATTGGGAGAAAATGGGGATTTTGCAGTATCCTTCCCCTGCCACGCCCACCAAGCCATGCCATGGCCCCCCCAAGCCACACCCACAGAACCAGTAGTAAAAATTTTGAAACCCACCACTGAGCCACACCAACTATAGATCCCACTCAATAGATAACCTGAGATTCCCAAAGTCCTATGGAATACAGTAGTACAGTTTTTGCTCCTTTTTTAAAGTGAGGTCAGAGTCTATATAAGCCTAGTCTTAGGAGAAGTTGTGTTCTCTCTCTCTCTCTCTCTCTCTCTCTCTCTCTCTCTCTCTCTCTCTGTGTGTGTGTGTGTGTGTGTGTGTGTGAGAGAGAGAGAGAGAGAGAGAGACAGACAGACAGACAGACAGACAGACAGACAGACAGACAGACAGACAGAGACAGAAGAATAAGAAGGAAGAGGAGGACGACGAGGAGGAGGAGAAGAAATAATCATCTTGTGAAATGGGACCCATAACTAAAAAGCTTTGCCCTAGGACCCTCATTATCTCCTGTGCTAGGGATACCTTACTAGCTGGTATTATAGCAATAGCACTTAGATTTATATACCACTTCACAGTGCTTTGCAGCCCACTCTAAGTGGTTTACAGAGCCAGCATATTCCCACAACAATCTGGGTCCTGATTTTACTGACCTCAGAAGGATAGAAGGCTGAGTCAACCTTGAGCTGCTCAGAAATGAACTCCTAGAGTGAGCCGTGAGTTAACCCTGCAATACTGCAGCCCTGCAGTACTGTAACCACTGTGCCACCACGGCTCTTAAATTATGACACCAGTCCAAACAGTTCTATTCATATATGACCACATGATCATGTGTTTCTGAAGCTGAGATATCTTTGTAAAGTGGCAAGTAAGAAGAAGCTAAGCATGTAATGCTGAAATGTCAAAAAAAAAAATACTTGGAAGTACACCTGGAAGCCTATTAGTAGACCCTGCTATTTCCTACATTGTAGGTTTTGTGGAGCTAAAGAGGCTGTTACGGCCAGTAGGTAGGCAGCTATATTTTTCAGCAATTGCCATTTCTAGGTAATCTTAAAAGTTCTTCATGCAGAGTACATTAGAATATTATCAAGAAAGATGGGATGCCTATTCCCCATCATAGCTAAAGCAGGAAAGGGAGTGAGTGTGGTGGTGAAGGTGACTCAGGGGAGCATAATGGTGGCAGAAGCTCATTTAGAGTTGCCCATAACTGCCCATACCTCTTGCCGTATACCTGTGCTGTGAGGTTGCAAATAGCTTCAGATGGGTTGATGCAAACACCTCCCAAATCCCAACTGCAAATCGTCTGGAGATGCACACCTTGCGTGCTGATTGGTTCTGAGGCGGGAGAAGGCAAGGCACATTGAAACAGAATATGTTAAAATCCGCCAACATATAAAAGGAATATCTATGCAACCATCCCCAAATGACAGACACATACATTCCCTCAAGTGCAGTACGGGAGAGGTCTGCTCAATTGAAGCAGAGGAGATGCTGGCCCAAGCCCTCTCCAAGCTACTCTGAGTTCCTGTGCTGGCACTAGGTTTTTAATTTGAATCTTCTGGAATTGTTTTGGAGTCCTTTTGGAAACTAAATTATTGCATCTTGTATTTTGCCTGAGTGTGTGTGTGTATTTAATGCTTTCATGGGCAAATTATGGGCATGACTCAGGGGTGAAATTCAGCAGGTTCTAACAGGGAGAACCGGTAGTAGTAGAAATTTTGAGTAGTTCAGAGAACTGGCAAATACCACCTCTGGCTGGTCCCAGAGTGGGGTGGGAATGGGGATTTTGCAGTATCCTTCCCCTGCAGTGGGGTGGGAATGGAGATTTTGCAGTATCCTTCCCCTGCCATGCCCTCCAAGCCACGCCCACAGAACTGGTAGTAAAAAAAAATTGGATTTCACCATTCGCATGACTATAAGATATAAGGCAATTTAGTTTTGTTCTTATTCTGAGGTGGTACGAAGAGAGCTTAGTAGATGTAATTTTAGCCATGCTTTTGAATCCCTCAGGACGGTGGCATGTGCTGTGGGGTATAGAAAGGACATGACCCCATGAATGTGTATGTCTGAAGGAGAAGTATCTCTATAATGGACAACAAAAATGAATTAAGGACTGGGGAGACCTAAAAGAGGGCAAAGACCAGAATTGTGAACAGATGGTATGTGGAGACCCAGTGGCCTCTTGAAAGCTGGGAAGTGTGGAAAAAATGGCAGGCTGTAATTAGCAGGAGATTGTTAAAAAAAGATATCTCTGATCTTTTGGAACAACTGCTGAAAAAAGAACAATACCTAGGCTCAGAGCCTAAAATATGACTATAATAATAAAACAATTCTTATGACAAAGCCCACATTGTAGAGTACAGATTTATATCCCCCCCCCCCTGAAATCATTGTGTTTGAATCAGGTCTACAGCATGTGAGGTACTGAACTCGTAAATGTGTAACAGTAATTAAAATGCCAGCTGCCCTGTTATAGAACTGCCAGGGTATTTTGTGTGTGTGTGTGTGTGTGTGTGTGTGTGTGTGTGTGTTTGTAAAAATATGACTATGTGAACATTTAGAATAGATGTAGTAAAGCTTTCAGCAAGTATATATAACCAGTAATGATCTTTGCATATTTGGGGTTCAGCAAAATAAATTTGTCGCAGTTTTGGCACTAGATTGGTTGCTGCAAATCATTCCAAATTATAGCACTTAGAAACAGATTGCTTGAGAGATTATTTTGCTTATGACTGAAATTCAGTCTCAAGGCTGGACATCAAACCAAGAATAATTACAGAACTACATAAAAGACTTCTTAGCATATTATAAATGTGTTGAACTCAGTTATAAATCTTTATCAATGTAATGTAGAAAGCTGTAGTTACAGGGCTGATTAAAAATACAATTGATTTTCATGTAATTGTATATTTAATTATTTAGGGTTATACGCAGAAATAATTAGCCCTCTTCATGCACACAAAAACAGAGGTTATTTGCTATTAACCACAGGCTGGAAGAAGCAAATCTGGATTCTTGTGAATTGCAGGTAAAGTTGTCCAAAATACCAGGAATTCTGCACAATGGATGCTATAAATCATTCAGCAGTTTGCTAGGATCTGAGTTGTGTCATATATGTATTGAGTGGTTTGATTAAAGTCAAAGAAGGTAGCTGCAGAAACATAAGGCTTATATTGGACTTAGGGAAATCAATAAATTTAAATTAAAAAATTAAGAAAAATAAATAAATGTTTGTCATCCAAGGAATGTGAGATGGCATGTAGTCTTCCCCATTTGACTTCACAAGAATGATTAGGTTATGAGGTCAGTGAGTTTCGTAAGTACATGGACCTCTGCCTGTTTTATAACACTGTGTTAGGCTGATCTTATGACAAAAGACTCAGAGTTCACCTGGAATCCTATAGACAACTCCGCTCAGAAGTACCAATGAATAGTCTGAAATTGGAAGGAATAGTTCGTTCCATTGGGAAGAAAAGTCTTGTGTAATTTTTTTTGTGAAGGGAACTAGAATGGTATCATCCTTGATACAACTGAAAGTAGTATTTGATTTTGCAATTTCATATTCTATTTTTTGAAGTATTTAGCAATTAGCTAGTAGTTGTTAGTAGCTAAAATTGTTTCTCCATATCAGACATGAAGTTCTTACTGGAAAATAGCAACAGATCTGTTAGCAATACTCATGAATGATCTCATCACTGATGAGAGGAAGATTTTCTTTCTGCCATACTGGTAGGATGCCTTCATCCTCTGATCTGGAGATCTAAATGACAACAAAATTAGACAAATTATTTCTGGCAGCATAATATATATGTATATCAGACATTAATACAATTGAGAGAGTCCAGAGATATTTCACGAGAAGAGTACTCCACTCCTCTGCTCACAATAGAATACCTTATGCCACCAGACTTGAAATTTTGGGCTTGGACAGCTTTCAACTACACCGCCTACGGTCTGACCTAAGCATAGTACACAAAATTGTCTGCCAGAACATCCTACCTGTCAACGACTACTTCAGCTCCAACCACAATAATACATGGGCAAACAATAGATACAAACTGAAGGTAAACTGCTCCAAACTCGATTGCAGAAAATATGATTTCAGCAACAGAGTGGTCAATGCCTGCAATGCTCTATCTGACTCCATTGTTACATCCTCAAACCCACACAGCTTCAACCTTAAACTGTCTACCTTGGACCTCACACCATTCCTAAGAGGTCTATAAGGGGGCGTGCATAAGCGCACCAGCGTGCCTACCATCCCTGTCCTACTGTCCCCATTTATTTGTATTCATGTCCATGTTTATACTTATACTTGTTACCTCGTACATGTCTGACAAGCTAAAAAATTAAAATAATAAAATAAAATAAAATAATAAAATAAAATAAAATAAATAAAATAAATAAAATAAAATAAATTAATTAGTTCTTTGACCCAGAAAAAAAACACCAATAAAAATATAAGGATTTGTCTACATCTTTAAAAGATGGAAATGAATGCTTGTAGGGTGTTAGGATATGGAGAAACTATTAAAAAGTTTATGCAGGGGCACACTTCATAAGGCTCCAGAGAAAATGCAGATTTATTTGAGGAAGTGCTCTAAAGTTTGATTGTAATATCTTTGACATACAACCTAGTGGGAAGAGACAAAAAAATATAGCTTTCCCCCCTTTTACAACCAACAAGATTTTGAATTACCCACAAAAAAAAAAAAAGAAAAGAAAAAAATATGGATACTATGGAAACTCTCTGGGTTTGAAGAGATTTGGGGCTTAAGAGTCTCCTACCTACCTAGTCCCTATGGATTATGTCTCTTAGTCTGGATGGCAGGGAGGCTGCCTCTGAAGGCCATTAGCTGGGAGTTCAGTGGTTCATCCTTGGGTGTTTTTGGTGGGCTTTTTGATGAATACCTAGAAGACCCTGACAAGGGATGTTTGAGCAACACAGATATGAACCTGATTCACATTCCAGTACATGAAACCAGTACAAGAAGCTTCATATCTTAATTTTTCTGAAGCTTTCGAATATCCTGACACATGGATTTTATGGAAATACATTAAAAGTCTATGTTTTGGAAGTGATGGGCTTCATTCAGGGACAAATTTTATAACTGGAACTTACTAATAATCTCTTCCTTCCCGATATGCAGGATCTCAAATCTGCTTTAAAGAGTTCTCCAGTATTCCAGAACTCCATTTAAGAATGCAAAGAAGTTGATGATTACAAATTCACAGAATTTCTGTGTGCCAGCAGAACCATTGGATTACTACCTGATGTTTTTAGAAATGCATGTTTTGAGAGAGAATAGTTTAATACATACAAATGCTAAATAAGAATTTTAATTTGGGTGCATATTAATATACAGATAATTAGGTCTATGACCAAACTCATTTGAAAGTGGTATTAACTGACTATCTCTATTTCTGTCCAGGGCATAATCCCTCTTAATTTGATAGCTTTTGTTTTATGGGAGAGTGTCAAGATTTGAGGAAATTTTGAAGAATGATATAAGCCAAATTGCTTAAGGCACTACAATGAAAAATAGTACAATGAAGACAATGAAATTTTTTATTAGGGCTATTCACTTAACTGCTTTGTTTTTAAAACCTTTGTTGTAAAGTGCAATGCTTACTCCCTCGTTTGTTTGGAAATGATGCCCCTTCCTTGCCCCCTTCCCTCTCAATTGTCTGAAGTCATCTTCTCTCACTTGAATCCAAAAGCAATTGAATTTTTTCTTAGTTAGGGAGTATGACTTATTTACTTTCAGGAACATAATTCAAGACAGCCGAAGACCACACGTCTGCATTTTGCAGTCTGGAGATTAAGGCCAAGAGCAATGAAACAAACCTTATAGCATAGATCAGGAAGAAAGTTGTTTACGTAACAGACATATAAGAAGTTTAAGGAAATGAGCTAATGCAATTATTTTTAAACACAAGTACGTCCCCATTATGAATTGTATACATGTTCATATATTTACATCTATGCGTGCAGACTCCAATGACCCGTGGCTTGCACTTGTGCCATTTATGAGTTACAGAACATAGTGCAAACCAGAAGCCAAGTATATAAAGCGAGGCAGATATTTGTCGAATTTTGAATGAATTTTTCACTCTTAATGTCATTAGACAGTCTTGGGAACAAGCGATGTTGAGAACACATCATCTAGTTTACTCTGGAGTATGCCAGATATAATGGGGTGCATGCTGGGATTTCCAACTCATTTTGATGATGTGTTCCTAAAGGAGCCATAAATATAATTTCTTTATATGTCATTCACTTGAGGACCATCCTCAAATCTCTCTCTCTTTCTCTTCCTCTCTCCCCTGTCTCTCTCACACACGCATCATATATATATATATACATTTATATATATCATATAAAATGACATATAGGGAATCTCAGGGTATCAATATATACTCAGTAAAAACATAATACATATTTTAGTATATTTATTATGGCCTGAAAATTCCCTTCTGTTAACAGCAGAAGAAAATGTGAAGTAAGCCTACTTGAGTTGCCTGGACTGAGTTTAAGTCAGTTTGATTAATGTAAGCTTTACTTACACATCAAATTGAACTAATTTCAGGTGATAGAAGGATGAATATGATTAAAAATTCAATTGATAACTAGTTACTTTGCTGAGATTAATTGAATGGAATGGAAAAGGAAATGTAATATTATTGGTCTAATTACGGTATTTATTTTCAGTTTATTGTGGGACACCCGGTAAAGTGCAATAAAATTGCAGTTTTCTTTCATAGGTTAAAAATTTATTACCTCTCCACATTTTTTGCAAAATCTTTTCTTATTTCCAGTGATATAGTGATGCTGTTAGAACACGACCAACTCTAGGCTCCCCAAAAGACTTCTCAAGCTGAAGGGGTGGACCATTTAGATTAGCTGGTGACGTCTAATATGACATGAGTAATTTTAGGTTTCACACCACTGAGTATGTTACTGTTTCTATACACCTAACATCAGGATATGGGCCAAATTTTTGTTGGTGTTCTCTCTCTCTCTCTCTCCCCCGCCCCTCTCTCTCTCTGTGTATGTATGCATACATGTGTGTGTGTGTGTATGTAGACAACTTGCTTCTTGAATCAGATTCGATTTCTAACTCATGCTATGACCTTTTACTTTGAACAGAACCTCATTAGGGTCACTTGTTTGGCCATCTATGACTTTTTAAACACTTGTCACATAAAGTTTGCAACTGAATTTGCAACAGTTCAAGTTGACCCTGCTCTTTTGAATTGTGCAGGTTTGTTTGGTAGAGACTTCCTTTTAAATTGGATTGAGTGCACGGAGAGCCTATTCATTTTCATCTTTTTCCAGACAAGTAACAAATTCCAATTTGAAACTGATCTTTTCAACTTCCTTATAATTTTCAGTTCCTACGCTGTCTGCACTCCTGACACAAAAAACGTTTTGTCTAAGCATGTGCGCATGCACGCAGACACACACAAACACACTTAACCTTAGTGGAAAAATGATATTTTAAAGAAGAAACTGGTTCCAATCACTTGTTATGACAGGATGCAGAATCATGTTAATAGAAAGCAATTGGAAATAACTGCAAAAGAAGAAATTCTTAAAGCATCTTGACTTAATATCATTTAGACAGGGCAGTATATATCAGCCTGTGCACTAACCAGTCAAAATGGCACTAAGGAAAAAGAGAGAGAAAAAAAAGACAATGGTGGTATTCTGCCAGTTCCAGTGGTGGGATTCAAATAATTTTAACAACCGATTCTCTGCCCTAGTGATTTCTTCCAACAATCAGTTCACCAAACAGCTCAGAACGTTAACAATTGGTTCTCCCGAAATGGTGCAAACTGGCTGAATCCCACCACTGGCCAGTTCAGTTCGGTTTGGGCAAACCAGTTGTTAAGTTGCTGGCTGGCCCTGCCCCTCCCCTCTCCTTCCAGGAGTTCCCCTGCGGACCGTTTTTGCTCCCAGAAGGCTACAGGGAGGCATATTGGGCCCCAAATGGGGTGTGTGGGGGATGCAGCACCCCCCCCGTGGCCCGTTTTTGCTCCCAGGGGGCTGCAGGAGGCTGAGTGCTGCCTGTAACACCTCCTGGCCATGCCCACCATAGCCACGCCCTCCCAGCCAGTCCTTATGGCAGAGAACCGGTTGTTAAATTATTTGAATCCCACCACTGAAAAAAGATTACAGGAGACAATGACAACAAACAGGCAACAATTATTCTGGATTGTATAAGCTTTGTTAACAAGGACAGATTCACAATAGTGGCAAATATCTGTAGCTCGGGTGTAGGATTAGGGTGAAGGTTCATTCTCTGAGCTTGTGGGTTCGTTTCCGAATGTTTCATTTGGAAACTCTGCTGAAGGTGTTACCCAGTTTGGTAATGAAACATTTGTAAACCAACCTGCAAGCTCAGAGAACAAACCTTCACCCTCAAGGACATATTCCTTTGAAGTAAGATGGGTTGATTTTGATGGAATTTATTTCCAAGAAAGAAAGTTCCAACAGTCTTACTTTAATGTCATGAAAGTAAACAAAGAAAAGCTCATTTAGATGCTTTCAGATACTTAATATGTGAAAAGTCAATGTTCTTTGAGCAATCATATATCTTGTACCGAGGGATAAAATTATTTAATGCACTACTTTCTCTGCTTCACAACTGTTAACACTCTAATAATCTGCCCTTTTTTGGATATCTCTGCCAAGGTGTTGAACTCTGGTGTTGGAGAAGAAGTATTGTGGACAGCCAAGGAAACAAATGGACTTTTGAACAAATCAACCCAGAGTTCCCACTAGAGGCACAAGTGACCAGGCTCAAAGTATCCTACTTTGAACACATCATGCGAAGAGCTAACTCTCTGAAGAATGCCAGTAGTGGATTTCAAATCCCGTCACTACCTGTTCACTTATGGGTGCATGGACGATGCTTCTGCGCATGCACAAAAGCATCCGGGTGGGTGGGCGGAGCCTCCCGCTACCACCGCTACCGATTCACCTGACCTGGGGCGAACCAGTAGCAACCCACCACTGAAGAATGCTCTAGTACAGTGATGGCTAATCTTCTAATTCTATGCGCCCCGCCCTCCTGTACTCCCCCTGCTTTTGGTACATGATGGCCCAGTGGGCCCGGTAGGCCCGTTTTTTGCTCTCCCCAGGTTCCAGAGCCTTTCTAGGAACCTGGGGAGGGCAAAAATGACCTTCCCCACCTCCCCAGAGGCCCTCCGGAGGCCGGAAACAGTGTGTTTCCTGACTTCTGGTGGGCCCAGAAGGCCCGAAAATCAGCTGGCTGGCACGCATGCATGCCAGAGATGAGCTTGCATGCCCATCGTTATGGCTCCACGTGCCACATATGGCACCAGTGCTATAGGTTCGCCATCACAGCTCTAGTATTAGGAAATGTGGAAGGAAATAGGAGATGATTAGCAGCAAAGTTAACAGCTTTGATTACAGAGGCAATAGGAGTGCAGTTAGAGGAGCTGAAGGACCAGATTGGGACAGATCATCATGGAGATTATATATGCGGTTGCTAAGAACTGACAATGAGTTGTTAGCATATAATCTATCTAATCTATCAAAGTTGGTTCTATAACATGAATTATGGCCTGTTGTTTAAAAAAAAGATAAGAGTTTAAAATTACATTTCTACATGACTTACCAGATCTTATGTTAAAATGTCCAATGAACACAAAGTTATATTTCATCATAAAAATATTTATAAACGTGGCTGTTTCCATGTTGCCCGCCTCAAAGGTAAGAGAGATTACAGATTTGTCCATGATTTTCCAAGCAAAAGCAAAACTGAAAATAATAATGAAAGAAAGCTATACAGAAGAAATAATATATGTCTTGACAGTGAGGCAGGTTATAACTTGCTAACCTTAATATATGCTCAGTGGTATTTGATGAGCCCCTAGAACTCATGTTTGTTTTGGTTTTTCTTTTTATAAAATCTTTATACCAGATGGCTTCCACAGCTCTCTAAATAGAGGAAGAAGCTTAAACAGAGGCCTGTTCTCTGTAAAGTAAGACATAGGACCATTTTAATTCTGCAAGAAATTCAACTTGAAAGCTGCTCTTGTAGATTGTGAGAAGGCAAAAGTAAAAATATATCACAGCTGGTTAGAAATGAATTCAGACTTCTGTGTGATTTATATTTGCATTAAGGTTAGGCAGGAGAAGGAGGCCCAATGTTCGGGATAGAAGTGAAACTTTGCTCTGTTGAGAGCTACAGTAGACACCATGGCTCCATCTAATCCTGGATATCATTATGACATCAGTACTGTTTTCTTAAGTCATCATTTTGTGGTGTATAGGGCTGTAATAAGCCTATAGCCACCTTACAAATATATTGAATTAATGCATCATTCCGTATTTATTTTTTAAATTCCACATTGGAAAAAAAAAGGTTTGATGTAAGTTTGTGGCACAACTCTGTCATCTCAATGAAGAGCTTAAAATTTGTTAGATGGCCATGTTAATCTAACATGATTATATTTAGCAGTCTGTTTGATTTGGCTTCCTAAAGTTTCTTTCATAATGGTTAGAAACGTTAGCAGAAAATTTTATTCCAATAGTATCACAAGAACAGAGAGAACTGTATTTCTATATGATGAAGGATGATTTTTGTTTCCTTGCCATCATTTATGCCAAGTACACTTTGAAGAAAAGTAATTCGTATTTTGTCATTTGCTTTTCTGGCTGAAACCAAAAGCAGATGAGTGCCAAAGAAGTTTGGTTGTCTGTACTGCTGTGCCTTGAAGTAAAAAAGAATTCAGATAAAATCTTGAGATAAAAGGGTTATCTGTTAGACATGTCTTTTACTGGGAGAATGATAAAACTTCAGCTAATTCTAATGGAATTGGGTTACATTGTTATGATTATGGGCCTAATAACTATGTTCTAGTATAGATCTGCTTATAAACTGGAAGAATTTGTTTGGGTGTATCTAAAACGACTCTTGTCCTATTTGGGGTTCCTGAACCTTATACACAAACCAAGAAAGGATTTTTGCATTAAAATTCCCATTTTTTAAAAAAACAAAACCTAGAAAATGCTATGCATATCTGACACAATTAATCTGCCTTGGTGGAACACAAATTACAATACATTTAAGATAAGACATTTTTTTTTTCCTAAGAACATAATGTTGGTAGATAAGTCTGTGATTAGCAGGACAGAACAGTCATATTGATGATTCTAACTTACACTGAATGGCTAGTTCAAGACTATAATAAGAACTGCAGTACTAGAAAATTAAGGTAATTTTACAGGTACTCTGAAGATTGAAGATTACCATGTGAAATTCATTTCCTTCGTATTTTGGCATTATGAAAATAACAAGTATTAAGAACAGGCCCCCATCCTTTTTTCTTGCAGTTTTCTTTTTAGATTCTAAACTGCTCTAGAAAAGTTACAGATAAATGCTATAAACAAGTTGATATCTACAGATAAGAGGCACCTTTTGTCATTGCTACCAATATGGATTCCAAGAAAACAATATTAAAGAGAAATACCCTTTACCTAAAGCCTAATAGAAAACAAAATGCTTCATAAGGGTTGTTTGCAAGTATTTCTCAACAGCTAGAATTAAGGGTACTCCATGTTGGATAAAAATATATTTTGTAGTGATATATTAATGAACATACTCAAAACAATTATCCATGAATGATAAGGATTAAAAATTGTTCTGTTCTGAGGAATCTTTTGCGCAATACAACTGTCAAATCAAGTCAAATGTCAGCATAATTGGTGGCAAAGTAGGCCTTAATAAGCCCTTAGTAATCAGTATTTCATCTGCCAATCTAGTTTAGTGTGACTGCAGGATTTATAATTATCAAAAGTTTTAAAGCCATAGTTAACAGCTCTAGAGGCGATGCATCAGCAAGCTGTCAAAAGATGAGCCACATTTTAAAAATGGGAATGCACTTTTAATCACTTTGCTGCATAAAAAGGAACCTGCTAAAAGTCATCTTTGAAGGTATCTCTCTGATCATTTTGCATAGACCCAATGAAATGTGAGTAATACAATAATTTGCTGCCATTCTACTAAGTGATATGATAATAGCACTGTGCCATTATGTGGCATGCTTCTTATTAAGTCCTTGTAGATTTCATATCAGATGCCCTATTGTTCTACCTAAACAACTTATCCTTCAATTTTATGATATTTTTATCCAATAGGAGGGCTATTATAAAATATTAGCATCTGGGTTACTATGGTAACTCATCAAAAAAGGAACGTGCACAAAGAAAACATGCCTTCTATGTAAAGAATGGTATTACAGGTATCAATGCTTAGGAAGATAAATCTATCTTAGCATCTACTTCTGTCCTACTATCGCAGCACCACTGAGAGTGTCCTGACATACAGCATTCTTGTATGGTATGGGAGCAGCTCTGTAGCGGACAAAAAAGCTCTACAGAGAACCATTAAAACTGCCCAGAATATCATCGGACTCCAGTTACCAGCCCTGGACGACATCTTCGAATCTCGCTGTTTGAGAAAGTTGCATAACATTCTCAGAGACTCTTTCCATCCTGCTTACAATCTTTTTGGACTGGCAGAAGATACAGAACAATTAAAACTCGGACCACACGATTTCTGAATAGTTTTTATCCCAGAGCTATAATTGCACTCAACAATGAACTAAAGGGCCACCATCAGTGAGCTGTTGGACAGTATTACTTGGTCTGTTGTGTGGATGTTTGGGTGGTTTAGGGGTGGGGAATTGTGGTGGGTGGGAGTGTGTTTGGGAATTATTATATGTGTTGGACTTGATCTTTGGGTATTAAGTGAATTTTGTTGTATGGGTATACTGTGTATACATGTACAATGACAATAAAGTTATTTATTTATTTATTTATTTATTTATCAGATGGAAAAATTTCACATGTGTCATCATAATTTCAGGGTGTGGCCCACCTGATCAGTATTGAATTGGTCTGGTTTAGACAATGTATTTTCTATCTCATCAAAAGCTAACTCTTCTGGCCACTGGTGATGATTTTGTGATTTCGTGGAATGGAAATGTGTCAAGTCATTCAGCAAAATTGGCTATCATATGGTTTAAATGTTGTTTGTGAAGGTAAAGATTATGAATTCTTAGTTACAATCTCACTTAATTATGAACTCTCCAATAGCAGAAAGTGAAAAGGAACTAAAGAGCCTTTTGATGAGGGTGACAGGGGAGAGTAAAAAAGTTGCCTTGAAACTCAATGTTAAAAAAAACTAACAACATGGCATGGAAGCATTGACAGATTTTATTTTCTTGGGCTCCAAGATCACTGCAGAGGGTGACTGCAGCCATGAAATTAAGACACTTGGTCTTGGGAGGAAAGCAATGCAAACTAGACAGCACAGTAAAAAGGAGAGACATCACATTGCCGGCAAGGGTCCATATAGTAAAAGCTTATCGTTTTCCCAGGAGTAATGTATGGCTGTGAGAATTTGACCATAAGGAGGGTTAAGTGCTGAAGAATTGACGCTTTTGAATTATGGCGCTGGAGAAGACTCTTGAGAATCCCCTTTACTGCAAGGAGATCAAATATGTCAATCCTTAAGGAAACCAACTCTGGTTGATCTTTGAAAAGGCAGATACTGAAGCTGAATCTCAAACACTTTAGCCACCTAATGAGAAGAGAGGACTCATTGGGAAAAAAACCCCAGATGTTGGGAAAGATTGAAGGCAAAAGAAGAAGGGGATGGCAGAGGATGAGATAGTTAGATAGTGTCATTGACACAATGAACGTCAATTTGGACAAACTCTGGGAAACAGTGAAGGACAGGGGAGCCTGGCATGCTAACCCCATGCCCATGGGGTTAGTGACTGAATAACATTATGAACTCACTAGGCAGGTTTATCAGTGTGTACACAAAAACAGTGTTGAATTTTGAAAAGGCTTCAGTGGATTGGATTGTAGTAACACTAAGTGCAAATTATGGTTTACAAACCAAGGTATCTTGGTTCACACATTACACTAAACCACAGCCAAACAGTCTTACAAGGACTATTGAAGAAGAATGAAATCAGATAGGTCTGAATATATCAATTGCCTGTGGTACTCTACCATTTTAGCCAATTCTCATATAGTCCAAAAACAAAACCTCGACTTAGTACCTGTGTTTCCCCAAAACTAAGACCGGGTCTTATATTAATTTCTCCTCCAAAAGATGCATTAGGGCTTATTTTCTGGTTAGGTCTTATTTTTTGGTGGGTGGGGGGAATATGGTACTAAAAGCAGCCATCTGGCTGAAGAACTTAACTGGGACTTATTTTGGGGGCAGGGCTTATATTATGAGCATCCTGAAAAAAAATCATGTTAGGGCTTATTTTCTGGTTGGGTCTTATTTTCAGGGAAACATGGTAGTTATCAGGCAACCTTATAGTTCATTTAGTTGAGGAACAAAATGTGAATGGTGATAGACGTCCACAGCAAATCAGGATTATAATAAAATGATATCAAAAACCAAATCCTGCCTTTATGTACTTGCATCTTTACAACTGACACGTTTCTCTCTTTGTCTCCAGGTAAATGCTTTTGCACATAATAAGTGCCACATCAAGAAAGGTAGCTATTGCATTCTGCATCAGCTGCAGCCAATCCAGGTGCAACAGTTGCCTTATAGGAAACAGTACAGTAATCTAAAGAGAACCAATCTGTGCCCATCCTCAACATGTGAACACAAGTCCATTACCTTCAGGTTGTTGAAGTTTATCCCTCCATCTATCCAATTTAATGATTTGTGTGCTGAACTCCATGTATGCACTCAAGAAACACAAAAAGGATCTTAGCCAAGTTGTATAATTCAATCCTGAGAGGAACATATACATATTCATAATAAACACACATAAATACAGACTTTTGTGTGTGTGAAAAATGATTTGGCCTTAGAACTCTTGAAATTTATTATTTATTCAAGATATATCGTACGTGTTCTAAATAAACACCCACACACTTCACAGGATTGTATACTTCAGGAACTTGAGGATAAGCAGCAGTTGCATTCAGAGGACACTTCAAAGAACTGCAACTTTTTCAAGAATATTTTGTAAAACATTTTCAGTTGATGGTGCTTGTCTACATTTTAATGCTACTTTAAAGTTACATTTTTTGTTAGAAAATTGGACATTTTTCACTATAGGTAAAACTATATCTCCATGTCTTGTCCTTTGTTTTGCTTTTTTTTTAAAAAAAAAAGGTATCAGTGCATTTATCATAAAAAGGTGATGGTTGTTTCGGGGAAAATGATCCACTTGTATTTCTGAATTGACATGGAGAGTATCACAAGCTTTTAAGACTTCAAAAAGAAAATCAATATTAATCCCTCTGCTGAAAGCCAGCAACATTAATTTTGTCAATGGGTCTAATCTAACTTATTTGACACTTGCGCTGCTGTCTGAGGAAAGCATCATTTATACCTATAACAGTAAATGATCAAACAGACATTCTGTTTAAAGTGTTTGTTTGTGTGTGTGTGTGTTTGTGTGTGTGTGTGTGTGTGTGTGTGTGTGTGTGTGAACATTGCAATTTTTTTATTGTTCTGTAAAGGAAATATTTCTGTGAAATATCCTCTTGGATTTTCTGAATTTTTCATAGCTTTGCTACTAGATGTCAGCAGAGCTTTGTTGTGACCCAGGCCCAAGTAAGTAGTAGGAAAATCAGTCAGTGAAAAAACAAACAAACTTTATTCGAACAGCTGAGAATGACTTCATTCCCAGCATCATTCAACTAAATTAAAGCAAATTCCTCCCAACACAAATTGCTCAGTCCTATCGCAGACCTTGATCCAATTAGGCAAACTGCCAAAGGCCTTTCTTGGCAAACATTCAGAAGTCAAAGATACAAAAATAAATGTAAGACGTAGATGAAGAAGACAAAGCTACCAATGTTTTCCGGCAAAGCCCAAATGCCGTTGCTGGTCTGTTTTAAGCCTTATGGGAGGGGCCAATCATCCCTTGGCCCTACTCCCGAGTTGTCCTCTTTGCTTGAGCTGCTCTTGCCTTCTGGCAGCTCTTCTCATGTGTGCATTAGGAACAGGCTCCTCCTGTTCCTCTGCCTAACTCCTGTCAGTCTCTGGAGGCTCTGGAGTCTGCACCTCACTCTCCGATGGCCCCGGCCCTGTGTCTGCCTCCGATGCAGAACCCTCATCCGAGCCTTCCCCAGCCTCCAGGACTGGCTCATGTTCTTCCTCAGCCTCATTGCTGTCCGACTCCACTGCCAGCTCCGCAGGCTACTGGCAGACCACAACAAACTTTCTGTGGGTCTTGTTAATAACTAAAGGGAATCTGAGCTTAATACCTGCTCATTTATTTAGTTAAAAGATGATGCAATGTGCCAGGGTGGAAAAACTGATCAACTTTTTAATTCATTTTTTGCATTATCCAGGTTGTGTTGTTGTTGTTTTTTTGAAAAAAGTCATAAACTACAAAATACAAAACTGCAGTTACCACCGAGCCCAGTTTTCAAAACTTAAAAATGCCTTAAAACCACATGTGCATAAAAAGAAGCCCTACCCTTTTCCATGCTGTAAGTATCTTATATTTATTTTAAACAGAGGTTGCTATGTATATATTTTTTCAAAAGCCAGGCAGGAAAAAATGGGGTAATCAATCATGGAAGTATTCGGTTTTTTTTCTTGTGGCAGTGCTTTGCAGCAATACTCTCTGAGGTCAAATAAGGATACCACAGACTGCTAAGTGATGGATAAACCTTTTCTTCTACGTGCAATAATATTACTGCAGGTATTTAGAAAACATAACACTCTGTGGGAGGAGGGTGAATGGTCAAGTCAAAGTTATTCCCTCAGCACAGGCTCTAGCATTATCAACTGTCTCTCACTCTCAGCTGGCCTTTAACACCAAGAGTAGGAAGACTGCGGGGCATATCACAACTGTCAAGAAGCAAAATGTTAGGTGTTGTAGCAGTCAAACATGTTCTGCTCCTTTTAACAACCGTTATATTTTGGGCAAAAATAGTTCAACAACCAGCCTGTCTTTATAACTGAACGTGGCTTTTTTAATTAATGGCAAAATGAGATTCAACACAGCTGGACTCCTTCAAGGCTCCTTAGCTTTAATAGGACTAAATCTATTGAAATTTACTCTTAAGTGGTTCTGGATCCAGCTGTAATCTGTGTTGTCCTTTTCTTAACCTGTCTCAAATGTTTAAATCCTTTGGAAATGTAGATTGTGGGTTAGTCAGAGAGAAGAGAAGACTGATGTTATAACTAACATTATTAACAGAGCAGCTCTTCTTTCAGTATCTCTAACACTTTGGGACTGTTCTAGAGGACCTTCCTTCCTTCCTTCCTTCCTTCCTTCCTTCCTTCCTTCCTTCCTTCCTTCCTCCCTCCCTCCCTCCCTCCCTCCCTCCCTCCCTCCCATACATTCACATGCAGAGATCAACCAGACAAACCACTATATTTTGGCTGGCCCCGATTTTTGAAATATTTGCCCACTTGCTGAAGAGATTGGACAGCCATTTGTCCAGAATTCTATAGGATCTCGTGCTTAAGCAGGGGGTTGGACTAGAAGACCTCCAAGGTCCCTCTTAACTCTTACTATGTTATAAACACTAAAAGGATTACATTAAACAAGGTTGGATTTTATGGCTCAATATGAAGAAGGAAAGAATTTTATGATATATTTATTATTATTTTATTTATTTATTCAATTTATATGCCACCTTTCTCCAGAGACTCAGGGCGGCTTACAATGCATTTAAAAAAAAACATTATAAAAACATTTAAAAATTAAAACATTAAAACCCATTCACACCATTCATGGCCGGATCTCACAAGATCGCAACGGCGAGATCAACGGCCCCAGGCCTGCCGAAAAAGCCAGGTCTTCACAGCTTTTCGGAAGGCCAATAAGGTGGGGGTGGTCCGGACCTCAGGAGGTAACTGGTTCCAGAGAGCTGGGGCAGCCACATTGAAGGCCCTCCCCTGTGGCCCCACAGCTTTTTGTTATTGTTGCTATTAGGGTTAACACTTGAACGTATTTGAAGTATGTTAATTAAGCAAATTCTATGCATTATTTTAAAAAAAATACCCATTGGAAATACTTTCATAAGTATCCATGAATGCCCACAGAAGAAACAAAGAAGGGGCAAATGAATATAATGTACACTGTGTCATTTACTTCATGTCATGTTGTCATTATTTCTTCAACATGCTTATGCCAGCAGCCATTAAGGCCATGATGAAATATGTTAGAATACATTTATTGAACTAAAGACAATGCCAGCACAATCTGAAAGGTGCACATTAAAATTAAACCCACCTTTGAAAGGATTCCCGTGTAGTCATTTTTTTTTAAAGATAAAGGAAAAATCTAGAATATCAAAGTGGGGGCTGTTTTTATATAGTTTCTTACCTTCGTGAGAAAAAAACACCTCCATCTCTGTGTTTATTTCTTTTGCTTATTTGATATATGTGACTTATTTGTTAGGCCCAGGAAATGAAAAAAAAAAAGATTAAAACATTATTGGGACTTTATTGTTTCATTAAAAATTTAGTTTCCATTGATTCAAATTTCACTGGAATTATGGAACAGGAGACCTTGGGATTTGCAACTGTAAATTTTTGAGCGTGTGCCTATCAAAATAAAACCTGAGGCTAAAATCTTCCATATTAAATGTGTGAACGCTCATCCCTCAGTTTTTACAGATAAAATAAATTGGCCTTAGTTAGATTATTTCTAGCTAAACAGCCGATCTCCTCAGTATGTAGGCCTGGGAGGTCACAGGCCACCACAAAGCTAGGTCTCTTGAAGGGCATGGTCTCCATTGATTTCATTCTTTCTGTGTAGCTAAATCACTCTATAACTGTGCCCTGTCAATATATATTTCAAGATTTGTTATAATCTAGAAAATTACATACCTTGACAAAGTGAGAAATGCGAGCCCTTTATAGATGCCTGGAAATTACAACAAAGAAGAAATTTCTCATGTATTAGATTCACAGCAGTGTGCAGAAAAACCAAGAGTTCATTTCTACACATAAGACTTCTATTATATGTTCACAGTTTTCATTGGGAGTAGTTAAGTGGCATCAGGGGACTTTATAAAATTGGCTAGCACATTGTTAGTCCTCGTCCCCCCCACAAACACATACATACATGCAGTGGTGGGATTCAGCCAGTTCGCACCAGTTCGGGAGAACCGGTTGTTAACTTTCTGAGCAGTTTGGCAAACTGGTTGTTGGAAGAAATCATTAGGGCAGAGAACTGGTTGTTAAATTATTTGAATCCCACCACTGCATACATGTCAGATGTGCTGAAACCACAGTGTGAAGAATTCCTGGCTGGAAAGATCAGGTGGGAATGATTGGAGCCGAAGTACAGCACAATTTAAAAAGCCCCAGTGTTGTTGTTGTTGGTTTCTTTGCAGGCTTGTAACATATACTTGTTTGTAGGGTTGGTGGTGTGGTCTGTATTTTTTGAGTTGGTCTGGGGTCTCTCATCAGATTCAAATAATTTAACAACCGGTTTGCCCAGGGTCAGGTTGGCTATTGTGGGAGGTGTGGTCCATCCCCATCCTCCAACTCTGCCGCACATGTGGGACGAGCCTCCCGTGATGGCCAACCTGACCCTGGACAAACCGGTTATTAAATTATTCCCCCAATCAAAGTGGATCCTGGACATGGCGTTGTGCTGCAATGGAGAAATGGGCAACAGAGCGGCCGGCACAAGGGAGGGAGGAGGGAAAGTGGCCTTCTTCTTCCTTCATGCCAGTCATTCTGTTGCCTGTTTCTCCATTGTGGTGCAGCACTCAGGATCTACTTTGATAGTGGGGGTGGGTAATTTAACAATCAGTTCGCTTGAACCGGTGCGAACCGGATGAATCCCACTACTGCCTCTCACCCAGTGAGTCCTGGTGGCACTCTTAAGGGTGGTGGTGACCCAAGAGGCTGTTATGTCAGTGGAGGTGACTAGCACTTGCTGATCTTATAGACTGAGGACTTTAGCAATGGTTATGGCCCTGATGGCAATAGCAGCGGTATTCAGCTCCATGGTTCTTGTAGAAATCTTAGTAATGGTGAGGCAGCAATGGCAGGAGGTAAATTATAGTTGGGATGCCAACTGAGGGTATTGTAGTGAGACCATATCAGCCCCAGTAGGTAGATCAGATCAGGAAATCAACTTCACAGGAAGGATAAAACTATGTACTTTTATTGAGATTGGCTGTAGTAACAGAATCTTAAAAGTCTGATTTTGCTGTACGTCCTCCTACACCTTCTTTTTATACTTGGTGAATTAGGGCAATGTTCTCCAAATGTTCTCCAAAGTTCTCAAAATGTTATTGGAAACTTCGTTGATCAGACAACAGCTTCTATAGATCTCTGCCAAAGTCATTTTCCTTAGTCTCTATACCACGGCTGTCAAACTATGGCCCATGGGCTGGATGTGTCATGCACTGGCCACACCCATTCTTGGTTTAGCGAAGGGGGGAAAAAAGTCACAATATGTCATGTGACAATGCCGTGATGATGTGAGTTTGACACCCCTGCTCTATACCATCTGCCTGAACCACTTCTGAATGTTCAGTCATTTCTCTGGACTCAAAAAATGTTTCAGCCCCTTTTCATAAGGGAACAATTCTTCTATATTTCCATCCAGATCCCTTACTCCCTTACTCTCTACAAGGCAGCAAATTGGAGCACTGGGTAGGAGAGGTTGGCTGCTGAATTCCCACCTCAGTGCCCCTAGGTGCCTTTGAATTGGCCTTGAGACTAGGGCACACCCTTAATTCTCCTGTTTTTTTTTATCTGCCATCATGGAGTGTGTTAGGATTCTATATGATGTATATAATGTTAGAACCAGTTGTCCAG
>WNWU01013616.1:3807679-3841591 GCA_012654045.1 Ptyas mucosa
GTGCAGTTACTCTGCTGGTTGGTAAAACAACATCAATATCCTTAACAGAGTGGGGACTATAATCAGCATTTTCGTTCATGTTATTGACACGATAGACTGATGGGGTGGTGGTGGGTTTCCCTTAGAACTTGTATTAGCTGGATTTTCTGACATGCACCCTGTAGATTTTATATTTTCATCTCTCTCTTTTTTTTTTTTTGGTCTTTTTAAGCCAAATATAAAAATCGTATTTCCGAGCAGACCATTGTGTCTGATAAGTGAAAAATAATTTCTTCCATTTGGCTTAGTGAGCGCCCAGGAGAATTAATGGCTATGGAGTAAAGCATCAGTTGAACTTATTCTTTACACAAATGGAAACAGACCAGACCTTGGAGCTCCTCTCCAGTCAATTATCATTTAAACTGCTCATTTCCTCCTTCATAGAATCTGAATGGGACATGCATTTTTAATGCCAGGCCAGGAATCATAAATACTCTACTCTTGCTTTTGATTACCAGCATGTTAATACAATAAAGACTCTTCATTCCCTGGAAAGGGAGAAATTGAGGTTAAATTAATACCCCAAGAATCCTAACACTTTAGGCTGCATTTTCTGATATGATTAAAAACATTTTGGAGGAGGGAAGCCATGCCCTGAAAGATCAGTTTGCAAAAAAAAAAAAAATCTTTTAAATGGTGCAGGAGCAGGTGCTGGCATTTCATTCCAACTAATTAGCCTTTAATTTACTGTAGATATCTTAGAATTCCTTGAACAAGTCTCCGTGGAATCCAAGCGGAAACAGTCTTCTGGTTTTAATACATCATCCAGAATTATTGTGGGGATGATGCTAAATACATGAAGGACTGCATGAGTTAATAAATCATACCATACATTTTAAATATATGAATAGGACTTGGAAAAAAAAACCTCCTGCAAACAATATGCTTTTGTTGTCTCTTATCCATTGACTATGTATAACAAAAGCTGTGGTTTTGAACAGTAATGATTTTATGTGAAATTACGGTAATTTATAGTCCTGGGTGGCTCTTTGCAGATAATAAATGTGAAAGTAATGATAATATTACAGTAACAAGTGTAATTGCAGAGTTTGTGTATGTGGTGCATTTATTGGCTATATTTATTCTTTCTTGCCTGAAATATACAGTCTTTGCATTGGATTCGGTCCAAGCTGCACTTAAGAATTAACTTAAATGCTGCTAGACTGGTTTCTATAGCTGTGCAAATCAATTGTTCTCTTCCCCTTTGCCCCTTCTGTAGCTAAGGACGTGTAGTTCGGTATAAATCTGTTCTGATTTACTATCGCTGTTAGTAAAGCAACCTTCGGGGCTCATTGTTTGCCATAAGAAAATCTACATCTGCTTTCCTTCGTCACTTTCTCTGACATATGGAGCTTTAGCGAGAAAGTGGGTGGGTGGGCAGGGAAGAAGAGGAAAGAATACATGGATGGGATGATTGGAAGAGATAACGTGGGTGAGGCTGATAATGAATAAGAGTCTGAGTGGGCACAGGGAACGTGAGTGGGAGAACACTCATAACAATGGGGGGAAGAGGCAAAAGCTAAATACGCACAAGGGGGTGTAGACTACTCACACTGGGTGGGAGAGAGAAAAGTTGGATACACATGGAAGGAAAGGCAAGCATGCATGGGGGTTGTTAGATGCCAAGCTTAATGAATCAGGTGATGAGTAGATGGAAAAATGAATCAGAGAAGTGGGGTGCTCGGAAAAGCAGGACATGCCCAGGTGTGGGACAGGAGGTGAGAAACAGAGATTGAACAAGCATTTGGGTGGGGTATGAATGGCAATGGACAGAGCAGAGGATGCCTTTTTCAAATGTCTGGACAAAGAGTAATATTTCACTCTTCTGTTTTGGTTAAAGGGATGTCAAAGGATCACACCAAGCTTTCAGGTTCAGAGGGGTTTTTTTTACCCACAAGAGGAGATAAGTAAATTCATGTGCTTTCACATCAGAGTATCGGTAGTATTCAGTATATTTTAAGGATGATTGATGTCAACCTTGCAAGGTAGTGCAGACACGAAACGTACCCAGAATGACTAGCTCTAACTTTAAGGTCACATCAATAGAATCTTGCAAGTTTGAAAATACATCCCCCTCCTCGCTTGCCTATACAGTCCAAGAAATTAGGGAGGGTCCCTTCTAAGATATTTCCCATTCTCCCCTTCCTTCTGCAGTCTTTGCTGTTCTTTGTATTGCTGTTGTCTAATCTATGTTTCTTCCTCCTATCATCTCCCAAGGTCATTCCGAGGTATCATTACAAAAATCACATACTCTTTGCTGCCATCTACAGTTTGTCTTGATTTTTGCAGCTCAAGAGATGCAGTCCTACATTGAAAGGTTATATTTTGACATGTCCCGGGATTTCCTGAAGCAAATGGGAAAATTTAATAAGCTATACAGGCCTTGAATTATGCCCTACGATTTTTCATAACAGAAGTCGTGCAAAAGTGCTTCTTTCTGTAACTTTGGGTAAGTTTTTTCCCCCCACATCAATTGAATTCATTTGCTTTTCAATCACTTTAGGTATATACTGTCTACCCACTTAAACTGAAAGTGCAAAAAATATACCCCCTCCTTTTTTTATAGAAACACTGAATTGTTTTTAAAATGTAAAATGTACAAGAGAGTCCAATATCAGCGGAAAAGTGGGAACCTATTTAGATAATCGCTTTTTCCAGAGAATCTCAAGAGTTTTTATTGGTTGTTCTAAGTGTGCTAACTGATGCCCTTAAGTATTTTTCACACAGCAAGAATATAGTTTTCACAGAACTTGCAAGTGTTAGTGACTGTCAATTGTGGCGTTTTTTAAAGTCTTAAAGTGGGTTATTCCTGTTTCTACATCAATATTTAGTAAGAGGTTTTGTAGGAAAGTTGGTATGCATACTAGTGCATCTTTTTCTATATTGTTGTTTCCCCCAAATATATGTGTGTTCAACAGATAATTTTCCTGGCTTGAAGCATTTTTGTATGTTATTTTCAGCCTTCTGTATATTTGCCCTTATGATTTTGGAGGGAATCTGATGTGGAAAACTGGGTCACACTGTTCAGGGAAATGTAAATTTTAAATGAGGTTAATGGACAATTTGCAGATTGATCAAGAAAACAAAAATGAGATAAATTCACTTTAATACACAAATAAATTTCTTCTTCCAAGATATTGCAAAATAAATTTTACTTGCAAGTCAGCTGACCTTATTATTTCACTCTGCCATTATGCTCCTAATTGATTTTTCTAAACAGGAACGACAAAGTATGCTCATTTCTCATAATAGACTGATAGTAGGGACAGCGAACCCACTCTCAATGCCGCTCCTATTTTCAGCTGTGCCTCAAAGTTTCATTTCTCTAAACCTGTGAGAATGAATTAAATGAAAGGTTTAACTTCTACACTGGCTACTTTTTTGAAGCTGTAGTTTATTTTTGAAATTATTCTGCCTGCCACGGATTAATTATCATGCACTGTAACTGAACTAAATTCTATTTTTAATTATCCTCTTCACTGCTTTCTAAGATTAAAAAAAAAAATAGGATACAGATATTTTTAAAACAAATCTTAAATAAATCATCCAGTGCAGTGGTGCGTTGCTTCCGGTTCGGTCCAGTTCTATAGAACCAGTAGTAAAACTTGTGGGAGGCTCCGCCCACCCGCCACGATGTCATCATGGGTGACCTGGGCACACTTCTGCTGCAAACCGGTAGCAAAGGTAAGTGAAACCCACCCCTGATCCAGTGGGTATTTGAGTCTATATCAGTGGAAGGTTGCCCCCGGTTCGGACCGGTTCGCAAGAACCGGTAGTAAAAGCGGTGGGAGGCCCCGCCCATCATCCCAGATGTCGTCATCAGTGATCTGCACATGCGCAGAAGCTTCTGTGCATGTGCAGAAGCAAGGCGCGTGCTCGCTTTGCTCACGCTCACGCTCGCGCGCAATCCCATTGCAAACCAGTAGTACAGGGAAATAGAACCTACCCCTGGTCTATATGAATGTGTTTCAAGGGAAAAACAACCCAAAACATTTTCAATAAGAGACTGATCCAAACAGAAAATTCATTTCTTTCTATGAACTTTTTATCGTTTTTCAGTACTGGGAAATTCTGTCCCTGTATAACAAATAGAGTTTTCCTTATTTAAGGTTTTTTTTTTTTTTGTAAAAATGTTGCAATGTTCAAAACCTAGTGAGAGTGGAGTTGAAAGGCATTCCACACTATTTAAAGTGCACCCATCCTTGTGTAATATGATTACTCTGTCAGCAGAGAAGTCAGCTCTCTTTCAGTAGTGCAAATGCTGATGAAGACAGGGAGCAAAAGGAAGAAAAACACAACAGCTGTTGTGGGAGGGGAACCGTGACCTGTGTAAAGCCCTGGGCATTCATTTTTCAATGTGATTGACAATCAAGTTATTTAAAGGGACTAAGTAGTTTCACAACGGAAATGAAGATGTGGAAAAACGGGTGTTTGTGTGTGTGTGTGTGGGGGGGGAATAATTCCTGTTTGGGGGAGGGAAAGTAGGATGAACCCGAATGTCATCTGATCTTCTCTGACTACATTCTGGGGGGAAAAAAAACCTAAAAGGGGAAGCACTTAATTTAATTGCACTGTGACACACATGTGGGTTAGATGGCTGGTAGAAACGGGAATTGATGTTGCTGGTGGATCTTTCCTTTGAGAGTATACAACAATTAAGATTGACCTGCTTTCAGATCTGTATTGTGTGAATGTGGCAAAACAATCTGTCAGAAACATGCACAAAAGTGGGTATATGTCCCTTATGCTAATGCAACACAGTTCCACAATGTTCAAAAGGAAGAAAGTTTGTGGCACTTTTGAGACGAATGCATTTATTTATTACCACTTAAAGTTTTGATATAGGGATGCGGTGGCTCAGTGGCTAAGATGCTGAGCTTGTTGATTGAAAGGTCGGCAGTTCAGCGGTTCAGATCCCTAGTGCCACGTAACGGGTCGAGCTCCCGTTACTTTTCCCATCTTCTGCCAACCTAGCAGTTCGAAAGCATGTAAAAAATGCTAGTAGAAAAAATAGGGACCACCTTTGGAGGGAAGGTAACAGCATTCCATGTGCCTTTGATGTTTAGTCATGCCGGCCACATGACCACGGAGAGGTTTTTGGACAGCGCTGGCTCTTTGGCTTTGAAATGGAGATGAACATCCCCCCCGAACCGGAAACGACTAGCACATATGTGCGAGGGGAACCTTTACCTTTACCTAAAGTTTTGAGAATCTCAGTCCAATCACATGGCTTATCTCTGCTTTTTCACAATGGATTTTTTTTTTTCTGGCTGCAAAAATTCCATCCTAACTAACCCCTCCGGAAACAGCTGCAATGTGATACTTTCTTCTAAGCCAGCATTTGCTGTCCTTTGACAAACTTATCACAAAACTGCACAGCACAGTAAACTAGTTTGCTTAATGGTGAAGAGTTGAATAAACTCTAGCATGCTAAGCCGTGAAGCCCAATTAAGAAATCAAAATGTCAGGGTTCACCTAACTCATTAAGACAACATCTGGACAAACTAGATTCGGCTTTGTGAATTCAATCCATAAGCAATCAAAGGCTGCCATTCTGTAGTTTTCCTGCAATGGAGCAGTTGCATCATACAAAGAAGGGTGGAAGGTCTCTAATTTCTAATGCAGGTCTTTCCCATAGCTTCCTCATGTCATCTACTTAAGGATACATAATTTATCCCATCTACAGAATATGAAAATGCAAAGAGCCTGTTACATGGATTTGGGAAGAAAAATGTAATCATATGAAATAGTGTGGTGTTGAGATGTTGAGATCCAAGTTTTAGTCCACTCTGAGTTCCACATACACCACATAAAACAAATAATAAGACAAAACTGGGCGACCTTTGTGCCCTCAACAAGGGTACTTCTTTAAAATGGGATAACTGTTAGAGTGTTTACAGCGTGACTGCTAGTTTGAGACAACCCAGAAGCAAAATACAGTACACAGAGGTTTTGTCATTATGAACAGTGGTTTATATACAAGTTATATACAGTATATATACATACACGTGCTAAGCAAAGCCAGGCAATCAATAAATCTTCTTCAACTCTACACGGAGAACTACAACGCAGATACACAAGGAGAATGATACACAAGGAGAGAGAGAGAGATGCCCTCTAATGGCCTCCTTTATATAGGCAGCTTCTTAAAGGGCAATAACCCTGCTGACTCATCCTCAGCCTTAAAAGGGCTGGTCAGCTTTAAATCTGCATTACCCTGACAATAACTATATATCTTCCTTGATTCCCTATGGAAAGAGCAACAGAGGAGCCTATCATTTAGGATTTAACAGCACCATTTCCACGTGGATATAAGCACTGCTGAAAAAGATAATATATATAATCTTTTTCAATATAGCACTTTTAACTGTTAAATTATGAGATTTGGATTTAATTTCTTTTTAACTTTTTCATTAGATGTTCTTTACTGTTGTGAGCCGCCCTGAGTCCGGCTGGAGATAGGGTGGCATATAAATCACGACAAACCATTTTATACCAAATTTATATTTTGCTGATAAAGAAATAAAGGGAGACTAGTATAGATCTATTGGTATGGCTAGCTGATGAAAGCTAAAAAGCTTGAAATAGATCTATACTAGTCTCCCTTTATTTCTTTATCAGCGAAATATAAATTTTATACACACACACACACACACTTATATACCATCCCCACAGATCTGCAGAAGGTAGCGCATTCAAGCTAGCCAAGGTGGAAGTCTGACAAAATTTTAGAATTAGAACCTAAGAGAGATAAGACGATGGGATATTCCAGTCTTCTTTAAAGCAGTTACAAAGATGATGATAACCATTTCTGCCCTCCCAAATTATATATCAGAGCCTGTAGTACAGTGGTTTAAAGCACCCTGTTATTAACATCTATTAACATCTGCTGCTTGCAATTACTGCAAGTTCGAATCCCACCAGGCTCAAGGTTGACTCAGCCTTCCATCCTTTCTAAGGTGGGTAAAATGAGGACCCAGATTGTGGGGGCAATAAGCTGACTTTGTATAAATATACAAAAGTATGAAGGCTATTGCTTAACGCACTGTAAGCCGCCCTGAGTCTCCGGAGAAGGGCGGCATATAAATCAAATAAAAAATAAATAAATAATAAATATCATGGTTTCCCATAAGCAACCCTTTTTCATCAGTAAATCCCAAGATCATAGATTCAGTTTCGTCCATTTTCAGCAAAAAATTACTGAAAGGTTTTCTGGTCTTTAATAAAAGTAGCTATTGTTCCTTCCTTAATTGGCCATTTCAGTACATTCTGTCATCTTCACAATCTATTCCTCCATTGTGGTTATTCCTGTATTTTTCCATGTTTGTGCCTATACCGTGTTTTCCTGAAAATAAGACCCTGTCTTATATTTTTTTGAACTCTGAAATAAGTGCTTGGCCTTATTGCCATGCGCTCAAAAGTCCAATTGGGCTTATTATCAGGGGATGATTTATTTGGGGGGGGGGGGGAAACAGGGTAATAGTTTCACTGCAGCTACCACATATAAAACCAATAATCCATGAGTCTTTTCTAGTTCACTCTCCATACATCCAGTTTAAGTACACCATTCAAAAGTCGTATTTTGCACTGTGTATCAGAGTGAACCAATCAGTGGTGGGATTCAATTTTTTTACTACTGGTTCTGTGCATGGTGGCCATGGCATGGCTTGGTGGGCGTGGCTTGGTGGGTGTGGCAGAGGATGGATACTGTAAAATCTCCATTCCTTCCCCACTCCAGGGGAAGGTTACTGCAAAATCTCCATTTCCTCCGGATCAGCTGGGACTCGGGAGGCAGAGAATAGATGGGGTGGGGCCAGTCAGAGGTGGCATTTACCAGTTCTCTGAACTACTCAAAATTTCCACTACCGGTTCTCCTGAACTGGTCAGAACCTGCTGAATACCACTTCTGGAACCAACCATGTCCCTTCCAGGCATTACAGCTGTACAGATGACATTTTGCATATAGCATTCCACCCCAGAGATGCCAGTGAAATAAAGCAGCTACCTGTGCAGGTAGGACAAGACAACCAAGGGCAAGTTTTGAAACGGCCTTGCACGGCTTGCAGAATGTCTGCCTGCATTTTTGCAGATTCTGGCAATGTAACTGATGTTTTTTTTTTTTTTTTCTGGAGAGGCCCAAAAAGAGCATTCTGTGCTCCAAGTCATTATGAGCAGCTGCATTTGGCAGGAAAAGGCTAAAACCGTAGCTTTGTCTGAGACCCAATTCTCTGGCAAACTGCTTAGAACAACAATCGTTGTGGTTCATCTTATTGGTAGCCCTGACATCTGGATTTGAGGAAGAAAAGAAACGAAGCAAATATTTTATCCCTGTGATGATGATCTCCCTGTGAATTTTCTACAATACTATAGTAGAAGTCACAATTGAACATTATCACCCTGATAATATTTATACCCATTATCTTCTTCCTTCCTGTCCTCTCTCTTTTGAGATTTTAAAGTTCTAGTTGAAGAATCACAAAATTCTGGAAGCAGAATTTCAGTGTAAAATTATATACGAGGTGTGAATTAGAGCAAATAGATCTATTCATTTTATTAAAGTTGATTCAGCAACTTTGGTAGTGTCTACCCTGACTGTAGTAATTTTCTGAGTCTTAGTCAAATATCCCTCAAGGATTAGGAGAAGAATTCATGCAGTTCACACTTTAACCTGAAATATCTAGTGTGAACTTCCCAAAACTATATTCAGTCTATACAGTAGTATATTTACATACTACAGTTTCTTGTTTTGAAATAGTTTCCCTCACTATTGGAAAGTGTACTAAGTATGGGAAAAGCACACCCAAATTCAGAGTTTTAGGGGGAAATCACTGGTAAAGAATATGTTCAGAAATGGGAATGAAAAAAATAATGTAAATGAAAATTTGCTTTAATTTTCCTTTATATTTTTAAAAAATATTTGAAGGTTGATGTAGAAATATGTCTGGGCACTTTTTAAGGTCATTCGGACAAGATTAATATGGGAAGAAGTTAAGCAAAATAAAATTTCTGAGATTTGCCCAATCCTGCCTACTACTGTTGCTCTTTAGGGATTAATTTATTTTCTTCAAAATATCTGACATGGACTGCATTAATCTAGACAACTCTACATGGAAACAAGAGAGTATTGGCCTCACAGGGTAAAACAGATAGGAATCACAACCAGATGAGCTAATTTTACTTTATTGTAAAGCTACATTACTCAATCTTGCAAGTCCGAAAATACAATCATATCCTGTGTCTCCTTTCTAGACCAAGAAACTAGGAAAGGTCTCTTTTGAGTCTTTTGCCCTACCCACTATTCAACTATGGGCTCTGCTATCTCTTATCTTGGCAGCATTTCATTGTCCAGTATCCCAAAGTATTTTTTTTTAAATTTGATTTATATGCCGCCCTTCTCCGGAGACTCAGGGTGGCTTACAATGCGCTAAGCAATAGCCTTCACACTTTTGTATATTTATACAAAGTCAGCTTATTGCCCCCACAAACTGGGTCCTCAATTTACCTACCTTAGAAAGGATGGAAGGCTGAGTCAACCTTGAGCCTGGTGAGATTCGAACCTGCAATAATTGCAGGCAGCTGGTGTTAATAACAGGGTGCTTTAGACCACTGTACTACCAAGGCTCCACATACATTACTGAGAAGCAGAAAACATGAATACCTTGCTGCCCTATACAGAACACTCTAGATCAGGGGTGTCAAACTCAAGGCCCATGGACCAGATCTGGCCAATGGGGTGCTTAGATCTGGCCCATGGACGGCAGCTTGTTTTCAGCTGGCAGAGTGCTGCAGGAGACCATCCAGGTGTAAAATGGGGTATGGGGGGGTGCTGCACACGGCCCCCGCCCCCCATTTTGGCTGGCAGGGTGCTGCAGGGTGCTGCAGATCCCATCTCCCTCCCTGCCCCCCCAGCCGGCCCGCAGAGGAGAACTACAATGCTGATCCGGCCCTCGAAGAAATCCAGTTTGACACCCCTGCTCTAGATTGTTGCCTTAATGTACAAGGAACAATTGCTTGAAAAGAATATGCAGGATGTAAAAAAGATACTGATCATACAGCAGCAAGACTAAACAGAGAAATCTCCATTAGCTTGAAATATGTGTAAACATACAAAGATAGTGTGGATGTACAAAACTCTCTACCCCAGATTTCAATTTCTGTAGCATTTATAACAAAATGGAAAATATAGAACAATGTTTTAAAAAGCAACTCACTATCACAGTATCAGATGAGATGTGTTCTTTGTGATAATGTTTTCCAACAGTAATTTTTTAAAATATTATTCATCAAACTTTGGACGAACTTCTCTCTTGTGGGTTTTGTTAATCCTGTAGATCAGAATCAGCGCTCAAACAGTTTAGGCTGCAATCCTATGCCCATTTTCCTGGGAGAAAATTTTAGACAGTTTTGTAAAACTGATTTTTATTAAATGTGCATTGTTTGCAGTATTAGCTAATTTTAATGAGATTGTTTTTTCTGGGGGAAAAAAACCAACCCTCACTTGGTGTGTTTACTGCTATTAATTTTTACCATTCCTCTCATAGCTATCAAATACCATAGCTGTTTTATTTTTGTTAATAGTCTCTTGATAAAAGTCCTATCTGGAATGCAGTGGGCAGAAGCTTTGGCTAACAGTACTAGAGAAACCCATTCCCCTCTAGGCATAATGTCAGGAATAATCTCCACTTGATGCTACTTTCAGTGGAGATTCTGGAGCTACCAAGCCAAGGCCGGTGCTTCACTTGAAGCCTCATTAAAATTACAAAGTTTGCACAAGTAGTAACAAGTGCCTGCACACTGATTGTGACATAAACCATGTTCACTTACTTTATTGAACCCGAACTTCATGCTAGAAGCAGCAACAATGAGCCAAACCATTTAAAAATCAGGTGATGGACTTGCTGAAGATTTATGGGTGAATTCTGACCACTAAGTTAATAATGTTAACCTAAATTTTAGAAGTTCCAAATCAGATATTTGTTTAATTCGTTCCAGATGAAATTAAAAACTCCTTTAATAGATGGGAGGGAAATATGGCCTGGCATGAGTGTGAAGTGCTTCCAAATAATTTTCAGAGGATTGATCTGCCTAGCCAGAATGCCCCAGCATGAATATGTATTGCTATCCATTTCTTGACAGCAGGAATGCACGACATTTTATTTCGGCTTGTCCCCAGTTGACTAGGAATGCAAATTCTACAATTCTTTTCTTGGTACCATTTTACAAAATATTTTACAAAATATTTTCCCACTTGGATGGGTATATGCATTCATTTCTGGTTTGCTTTCTGCATTTCATTTCACTGTGGACAAATCTCCTGCTCCAATTGGCTTTTGTTCATTGTGACAGTTATGTCCTCCTCGTCTCCAGTAACTTGTTGTGGCTGCAACAGCCATTTTATACTACGTTTCCTTTCTGATCCAAATGATAAGAATAATGATAAATCTGTGGACTCATTGGACAGAAAGGACTACAAGTAAGAGTCAATAAAGGAGGAGTGATATGGAAATTCCGTCAACGGGTAATATATGCCCTCACACACCCAGCTGTGGAAAAAGAAAATGATGATGCTTATTTTCCTGACAGAGCATGGGAAGGGATAAAAAAAAGGATAGGAATTCACAATCTGGGTTGTTCTAAGCATAGTATGGATAGAACAAAGATCTATTGACTTGGCCAAAGCAGAAGAACTCCAGAAAAGGTTTGCTTAAGCCAGCTTTATTTTTAGATGATTTGCACTTGTGAGTCAATCAGCTTAAGTGCTGCAGTGCAGGAAAGTCTAAAGTGTGGACAAACCTAAAGCACGTACAAATGATATGTCCCATATCCTTAAAGCCCTCAAATCTTCCTCTTCTCAGGAGTGCAGAAAGAGGAATTTTGATCTTCACATGCATTGACTTCCTAACCATGAAATGAAAGAATATCCGTGATGTAGGGGTGGGCTTCAAAAATTTTAGCAAGGGGTTCTCTGCCCGGTTGCTGAGTAGGCGTGGCCATGGTGGGCGTGGCCTAGTTGGCCTCCTGCACCATGGTGTGTGTGTGTGTGGGGCTTTTCCATCCCCGGGCTCCAGAGACTTTCCTCAAGCCTCCGGGAAAGCGAAAACAGTCTCCCCTGAACTTCTGGTAAGCCCGTTTTTTACCCTCCCTGAGCCTCTGTGTGCGCTCTGCACTTACCTGCATCCAAAATGGGCCGTGTGGGGACTCCTGGGAGGGGAGGAGTGGGAGGGGCCAGCCAGGAGTGGGATTTGGGGGTTCTCTGAATTGCACAGAATCTTATCTAGAGGTTCTCCCGAACCCCTGCGAACCCCCAGCAGCCCACCACTGCCGTGATGTAACATAGTAAAATTTCTTAGAAAAGTTGTATGGGTGTGCATGCATGTACTGTATGCATATGTATAATCCTTTGCAATATGCCACCTGTATGTTTACTGTACTCAATTTGGAATATAAATACACGTAGTCTGTCAGGGTTAAGTAAGATGCTCTCATTGTCCTTGCTTTGTTCTTTTGGTACAGATTCAAGAAATACCATATAGAGTTGTTCATATTGCATTTGAATGACATTGTTAGGAGACACTGACCTTGTACACTTTTGCAGTAAGTAGCTGAATTTCTGAGATGAATGAAGATTTTGTGGAGAATTCTCCTCTCTATCTGGGAATTATTGCTGCAAGAAAATATGAGTCTTCAATACTAAAATAAAAATTCATTGAAATAATTCCAGATCTCCTTGTGGATCATTAAATAGAATCTATTCCAAGGCTCATTGACTGGGGCTGCTTCAAACAGCATTTCTGGTCACTTTATTCTGCCTGATTTACTAAGGGTTGGTCTAAGTCATTGCTCTTGAAATGGTATTTTACTTTACTTCTATATATTTGCAGTGGAACCCTAAATGATTAGTATGAAAATCACAAAGCACAATATTTCACTACAACATGGGGAGCGGGTGGAGGAAAGCCTTCTGAAGAAAAATTACTCAGATTTGCCATGTGGTGGCGCACACATAATATGAAATATATGATTAAGTGGAATTCTAGGATGATAGGTGAAAGGTTAAGTAATGCATTTTGTTACTGAATATGTGGACCCAAAGTTTAATTAATGTTTAATTCCACTCATAATTTCTATTTTACTTATCTGTGAAAGATCTAGATTTCTTTTTTTTAGGTGGTCTCTCCATTTTGGACAACAGAAGAAAAAAGCTGCTGCATTGCTACCTAGAGGTTACTAATAACATCTATATATGCTTATATCTTTAGATTTCTTATTTTACTCTGTTCTATAATGTTCTATAGGTGGGAACAGAAAAACTGGGTGCAAGCAGGATTTTGCCAAATTAGTTTTTGGGAAAGAAATCTTTACTTGGCTTTGTTCTGACCTAGGCTTCCTGTGACAGTAAAAAGCACACAATTAGTCCCTCTTTTTATTTCAACGGCAGTGAATTCTGTTCATTCACTGCCCATGATGAGTCACAAATAGTTTGTAAAGAATCTGACAGAAGTCTGCCACAGTCCTTTGGGATAAGGCTGATAAGCACCCACCTTTATCTCTCTTGACACGCTGCCAAAGACCTAATTGGCAATTAGCTTTGCAAGGCCACACGGAACACAGAGTCAAAATGGAGCTTCAGAATTTAACCGACCAGCATGAACAAAGTTGCTTCCTGCAAAGGCTCATGTGCCTTTGCTCATCCTTTATGTCTTATGGGAGGGGCCAATCATCTTCAAGCCTTATTCCCAAGTTGCCCCTTTTGTCTTAACTGTTCTTGCCTTCTGGCAGCTCTGCGCATGTGCGCACTGGGAACAGGCTCCCCCTGTTCCTCTGCCTCACTGATGTCAGACTCTGGAGCTTCCGGAGTCAGCACATAACTCCCAGATGGCCCTGGCCCCATCTCTGCCTCTGACACAGAGCCCTTGTCAGAGCCTTCCCCAGACTCCAGGACTAGCCCATGTTCCTCCTCAGCCTCCTCACTGTCCGACTCTGCTGCCAGCTCCACAGGCTGCCGGCAGACCACAACAGGCTTTGCATAATATTCTCAGGAGTCTTCTTCAACACTAAGTCTAATTTTCACTTTCATAGAATGTCACAGGGATTCCATGACTTGCATGGTTCTGATCTTTGTAGGCATAAACTGCTTGTTCCTTGAAGGTCTGATGGTTGAGCCTAAAATGAAGAAGCTATCCACCCCTTCAATATCTTCGGTGTCAATTCTAAGGCTGCTTATAATACCTGTTGTCATTAATTTAGACTCCTTTATATTAAATTTTAGACCCATTTTTTTCACGCTGCTTTTGGACTTTTAGCAATAGGGTGTGCAAATCCTTTGCATTTTCAGCTATCCAGGTAATATCATCAGAATAGGACAGCTTATTGATGTTTTTCCCCCAAGTCATGTTTGTCATCTTCCAATGCAGCTTTCCAGATCTACAAGTCTTTTATTGTCAGCAATGATAAATAATGATATTATGAATAATGATAGCCTGAAATTATCTACTTTTTTGACCCATTTTGAAGCTGCCAGTTGTAGTATGGAAAACTTAGGATAAGCCTACATCAGGGTGTCAAACTGGTGGCCTGTGAGCCGGATGCGTCACACGTAAGCCACACACACCCCAGCTATGCAAAGGGGAAAAGCGTGACGAAACAACACGTGACAGCAACATGATGCCATGAGTTTGATACCTGTGGCTTACACAAAGGTCTTGGTCAAATGATTGCCAAGTTGTTCTGATGATGCTATAAGTAATGAATTATCAGTAATGAATAAAGAAAGGAGGCTTTTTTTTGTATTCAGATTCTTCTTCTTCTTTTTTTAAAAAGAAAGAATTAGATCTTTAAGGATTGCAGAAGAAGTCATTATGATGGAAACATAATGGAGCCAAGATTGAAACATTTCAAAATATTTGGGGGTTGGGATTGGTGGTGGTTGCAAAAGAGGTGCATTAAACCAGCAGAAGCATAACCCATATATTTTCTAATTTATTTTGTTTAAAATAAACCGGGTTATTAAAAATCACAGATTTGTTACCAGCTTTTGGTGACATCATCCTATGAAGCCCCAGGGGGATGTAAAAAGGGATTTGGGGGATGGAGGCTGCAGACAGTCCATAGGCCATAAGTTGTTCATTTCTAGTCTAATACAATAGCAAAAGGAAGACACAATGTAAATTATTTTCTTCTAGGTGCATTATTTTCCCCAGAATTTTTTTCACCACAGAAGTTAATTAGTTAAAAGTTATATTTAAGATTTAGGATACGTAAACATCTACGTTTGAAAGGATGCTTTGCGTTTGAGAATGTGTAAAAAATGTGAGAAATGGTGCGTTCCAAATGGCAGAGGGACTGCATATTTTTATGTCAAAATTTAATTCTGCAACAGGATATGTTGTCCAACTCTTAACATTTTATTTATTCAATATAAAACAGACAAGTGTTCTAGAGAACAACTCAAACAGGCTGATTACAGTCATCTCTTACTCTCTTCATATGGTCACATATATTTGCCATCTTGTTTATCTGGCAAGCCTGAGTGGGCACCTGCCCTCTTTCCCCTTTGTTGCCCATACCCAGGACAGGAAAGAAGCAAAATTGACTTCAGGAAATGTGATGCTTCCCAAGCCATTACCTGAAGACTGTACCGACTTTGCTGTCTTAAATCTTCCTGCCTTTGTATAATTTCATTATTACGTGCCTGGTACAGGTTTCATCTGCATTGCTTATCCAGATGTCTCTAATGTGCACAATATTTAAAAGACAATGATTTGTGATTCTCTTGGCTAAAATTTCTATCCTGCCAAACATCACCTAATATGTGAAAAGAATCATCCGGATGGCATGCAGGTACCATCTGGTTAATCCATGCAGTGCCCTTTGCCTTAAAAAACTGCAGTGCCCTTTTACTTTATTCTTAGTCAATCAGACCCTATGTGAAAGCAAAGAATTTCATTGCCAACTGAGCCAAGATGGCGCAGTGGTTAGAGTGCAGTATTGCAGCTACTTCAGCTGACTGGTAGTTCAGCAGATCAGCGGATCAAATCTCACTGGCTCAAGGTTGACTCAGCCTTCCATCCTTCCGAGGCGGGTAAAATGAGGACCCAGATTGTTGGGGGCAATATGCTATTTAGTATACTGTCTTTGGTGTAAGCCACCCAGAGTCCTCGGAGAGTGGGCGGCATAGAAATAAATAAAATAAATAAACTAGTGATCAGCTGGATATGTGCAGCCAAGGTGTAGACACAGGGCATAAATTGGTGAAGAATTTGGTGAAGAATTGGTGAAGACTTTGTGTTGGGATGATCAAAAAATTGGCAACTCCAAATCTCAACCAACAAATGCTCTGTCTTACACCTTGGCAAAAAGAATCAGAACACTAAATACAAGCTAAGTAGACATGACCTTGTAGATGACCCTCACTCTGTCAAGGACCTTGGAGTACTCATATCAAATGATCTAAGTGCCAAAGCCCACTGTAACAACATTGCCAAAAAGGCATTAAGGGTTGTAAACCTAATCTTGTGTAGCTTCTTCGGTAATATTACACTACTAACCAGAGCATACAAAACATTTGCTAGACCAATTCTTGAATACAGCTCATCTGTCTGAAACCCGCACTGCATATCGGACATTAATACAACTGAGCGTGTCCAGAAATATTTCACAAGAAGAGTCCTCTGCTCGTAACAAAATACCCTATGCCACCAGACTTGAAATTCTGGGTTTAGAGAATTTAGAACTACACCGCCTTCGGTATGCCCTAAGCATAATTCATAAAATCATTTGCTACAATGTCTTACCTGTCAATGACTTCAGCTTCAACCACAACAATACATGAGCACACAATAGATACAAACTTAAAGTGAACCGCTCCAAACTCAATTGCAGAAAATATGACTTCAGTAACAGAGTTGTTAATGCCTGGAATGCACTACCAGACTCTGTGGTCTCATCCCAAAACCCCTAAAATTTTAACCTAAGACTGTCTACTGTTGTCCTCACCCCATTCCTAAGAGGTCTGTAAGGGGCATGCATAAGAGCACCAGAGTGCCTACAGTCCCTGTCCTAATGTTCCCTTTAATTGTATTCATTTTATGTATTCAATTCATGCTTATACTTATATATATTATCTAATATGTACTCGACAAAATAAATAAATAAAAAATAAAAAAACTGAAGTTTGAGAATTGGGTTTTGTTGTTGGAATTAAATTAAAAGTGCAAGCTATTTTAAGAACATGACGTGAGGACAGAAAGTGGGAATCAGTAGCGCAAGAGCCAGTCTCTAATGTAAATGTATTAGGTTGGGGATAAATAAGTCTGTTTCAAGGTCTTGTACCATCTAAGTGGAGTGGTTGAACAATCCATTTAAAAAAGAAAAACAAAATACATTCTCGTCTCCCTTGTGGCCAAATCAGCACTGCAGAATATGAGCTGCATCCAGGGATTGCATGGAGTGGAGTAGTTCTAACAGCAGATCTATTGGATCAGTTAAAAGTGAGCAGACCCCTGATCATCATCTCAAGCCTCCTGTCACACAGCACTGTGGATGATGGAAAGTCTTTTGCTGGAGCAAGAGGGAAAACTCCACTTCCAAAGTAGAGCACCCGAAAATGTCATCAGGCTACCTTAGTTGTGGGGCGAGGGTGAGACAGATGCCTTGTCTTGAAACATGTTGTCTGGAAATGGTTATACGGGGTGTCTTCATGCTGGGGAAAGGAAGCTATGTCGATGAGGTCTCTGTTTCTATGGTGGAGAACATTTTGACCTTCACCTGGCAGCCATAATGTAGAAGGAACAGATTTCTGAGGTCTGATAAGGAATATTTGACAATAGAACATTCTACTTGTAGTATTTGCTTAGAAGGGCCGGATTACTTAGGACACTGTTTTAATTGCATGATGCATGCCAGCTTCTCGGTGTCCTGAGGATCTGGAGATGTTGAAATAATAGAGCTGACAGCTAAAGAACAAGGAGCAGGAAACGTGTAGTGAAAGTGAACAACTGAATATTCAGAAAAGCAAAGACTGGATGAATCCTCCCCACCCCAAAACCCCCTCCTGGCTGTTCACTTTTCAAGGGAGGGAAATCCGTGCCGGCCTTCCAAGCACATCTGCCTACAGAGAAAAATATCTATGAGCTAAAAGACACCTGATTTGAGGGTCTGGAAGATTTAATGTTCAGGTATTATCATTTTTACAGCATGTTTAATGTTTGATTAAAAGGACACAGATTTATGACTGGCATTCGAAAATGTGCAGTACATTTTATTTTTAGATTTGGGGATGAGGGCACGTGTGCATCAGTGCTCATCCAATTTTATCGATTTGATTTCCAATACCAGGTGACCTTTTTTTCCTCATGTACATCACAGAACTGCTGCGTGACTCCTTTTTTTCAGCTTGCTTGCGGCAAGAATTTAACATTCCAGGTTTCTCCTACCTTGTGAACAGTTTTTTTTCTCTGCAGTATACCTTTCCTGGATAAGGCATCTGCAGCGCGCTGAATTTCCTTCGTGAATATAAAACAAACCCAACAGGAGATTTCTTTCCAGTCAGCAAATGTTAAGTTGCATCTGTTTGATGCTTGTCATTTGGGTATTTCAAGTTAATTTTCCCCAATGCACCGAGGGAGGGTTACCTGTTCCCACATCAAAACTGAGGAAGTCAGTAAGTGAGAGAAATTTCTCCTCCTTTTTCCTCCTTCTCTTCAAACGCGCAGGAAATCTTTGGTGCCATGTCATAGGAAAGCGTTGTTATTCTGAAGGCTGGGCCAGACAGAAAGGATTGCTTGCGAGGAACATATTGAATTATAATAAATCTGTCTCGTCTGGAGGCGATGATGAGCTGGCACATTTTGTCAAGTGGCAGTCTCATAAAATGGCTGCATGCTGCATACATATGACTGCATTAGCAGGAGGCAAGGGGAAAGATGGCACCAATAGGGAAACTGCTGAGAGCAGTTGAGCATTTGTATTCCAGAGCTCAGCAAGTGCTCAATTCACTGATCCAAACTAAACATGTTGAAGTCAAGGCCCCTGTTTCTATAACGCCTTTGATATACAGCCAGGCAGTTTAACGGAATCCAAATAATATCTTATTTAGAAAGGGCCCATGAATTGTAGCAGAAGGTATGCTGGCGTTTCACTTCAGGGTAAATGTACAGTGTTGTGATGTGCTGAGGATGAATCATGCTGATATTTTTGTGTTACCGTTCTCTTTCATCACAGTTAGGATGTACATATTGATTCCTGGGATTTCTAACCTGCTGCCTTGCGACTGGGATGCGTGTGCATGCAGATATATGGATAACAATACTAAAGGAAAAGTTTAATAAATATGTGCGTGAAGAAGAACCTGCTGCAGCACTGAAATATAAGAGCAGCTTGTTTAAAAGATAAATTCAGCATTTGATGGGCAGTAAACATCAAATTCAAAACTCCTGTTTCATAATTCACTCACTTACAACTTCTCAGACTAGGCGCCTACCATGCTCCCTGCCCTATTTGATATCATTTTCTGATATTTTTAATTTTTTAAAATAGGAAGCTTTTTAAAAAGATTTTGGGCTTATCTTTGTTTCAAAGAATGCCTCTGACCCTGTATGTTAGGGGGAAAGTAGTGGGTTGCTAGAGACCAGTGATGGCTAACCTTTTTGGCACCTAATGCCAAAAGCATGCGCATGCGCACACCCATAATGCAATGCGTGCATGACCCCCTGTCCCCTGTGCATGCATGTGCAACCCCGCATGTCCCCCAACCCCCATGCATGCACATGCAACCCCGTGCATGTGTGCATGACCCCGTGTATGCACGCACTACCCCTATGCATATCCCACACATGCATACGCTACCCCCGCACATGTGCCTTGGGCCCCACGTACATGCATGTGCATCTTCCACATGCGCCCCATGCACAGCAGAGACTCAAAAACCAGCTGCCAGTGGGAGGTGTGCACACAAGCATGGCAGAGTTAAGCTGGGGCAATGGCTCATGTGCCCGCAGAGAGGGCTCTGCGTGCCACCTGCCATAGGTTCACCATCATGGCTATAGACCATCAATCCAGAAAATAAACAAAAGTAATCTGGTTTAAATGAAAATATCTAGGCCCATTACAGCAAGGGTCCGTGACTGGGCCTTGAGTTGTTCGGAACCGGGCCGTGGAAGTGGCAGGCAAGTGCGTTCACATGCCCACTTGTGTGAACAGCGGGGAGTGTGTGCATGTACGTTCCATTTACGCGAGCATCAGGCGTGCATGCTGTACTTACGGGCTTGCCCACTGTTTGCACAGAATCATCCTCTCCTCTGCCCCATCTGTCCACAAAGGCGGAAAGGTTAGGGAACTCTGCATTAGAGAAATGGCAGAGAAAAACCACACCAAATCTAGAATAAGCTGCAGTGATTCCAAAATGATGACACATAGACTATATTGTCATCACCCAAAGGATGAAATTAAAAACTTGAGTCACAATGTTTGATGTGTCCATAGGTTAATGGTTAAAAAAAAAAGTCAAAATAGTGGCCAAAGTGGATCCTGGGCGTTGCGCTGCAATGGAGAAATGGGAAATGAAGCTGTTGGCAGGAGGGAAGGAGGAGGAGCAGGGAGAAGAATAGAGGGAAAGCGGCCTTTTCCTTCTCTTGCACTGGCCGCACTGTTGCCCATTTCTCCATTGCAGTGCAGCGCAGCGCAGCACCCAGGATTCACTTTGATAGCCGGGGGTGAGGGGATCAGTGGTGGGTTGCTACTGGTTCGCCCTGGATCAGGTGAACCAGTAGCAGTGGCAGCGGAAGGCTCTGCCCACCCGCCCGGATGTTGCGTGCGCACACAAGTGTGCTCGCACGCATGCACGAGCATACCAGTAGCAAACTAAATTGAAACCCACTACTGGGAGGGATGTAATTTAACAACCAGTTCACAGGAACTGGTATGAACTGGCTGAATCCCACTTCTGCACACATCTCATTTTGACTCGTTTGACACCTTATGGATACCCCTGACAATTACACACACTGCTTTATCTTCTTTATGAAATAGAAACATAGAAACCTGACCGCAGAAAAAGATCCAGTGGTCTGGATCCATCATAGCCTATGTGTTGACATTCCAAAATGATGATACATGAACTATATTGTCATCACCCAAAGGATGAAATACAAAACTTGAGTCACAGTGTTTGATGCAAGTACCATCCATGGCCACTTAAGCCCACTACTTTACATTTGATAAATAGTTGTTGTGTTGTAGATAATCACATGCCACCATTTTACCAGAGTCCTGATGGGATGTCCAGAACATTCCAAGTATGCTATCTGCTTCAAAGTATCAGCTGATCATCAATAAGAACCTTTCCCCATCCTGTAGGACTTTAATTTCCCTCTTCAATCTCTGACTTTTCTTTCAAAAACCCATTGTAATAACTTGGTAATTACCAGGGGTGAAATGTAAAATTTGTTACTACCAGTTCTGTGGGCGTGGCTTGGTGGTGGTGGGTAATGTGACTGGGTGGGCGTGGCCAACTTTTTTTTTTTTAAACTTTTCAAAGCATTTTTTCTAATGCTTTGTAAAGCCTCTGCCGATCAGGCAACTCAGTTGGGATCGTCAGAGGCTTTTCAAAGCATTTTTTAAACCACCTCTTCGGCCAAGAGGTTGCAGGAAAAAATGCTTTGAAAAGCCTCTGACGATCCCAGCTGAGCCGTGCAATCATCAGAGGCTTTTTTTTTTACTTTTAAAAGCATTTTTTCGTCGGAAGAGGTTGTAAAAAAAATGCTTAAAAAAAAAAGCCTCTGATGATCGTGCGGCTTAGCTGGGCATGGTGGGGGTGGGGAGAGCAGGGATTTTTGCTACCGGTTCTCCGAACCACCTGCCACCATTGCTACTGGATCGGGCGATCCAGTCCAAACTGGGAGCATTTCACCCCTGGTAATTACTCTTCAAAATAATCTATCTTTAAAAGCGGAGACCTTTTAAAGCCCAGTTGTGGAGTGTATGTCAGTGTGTGTGAGGGAATAAAATGTGTGCAAGAAGGGTGTGAGTAAATGGAATGCGCCTCTATATGGGTGAAAGTCATTGGTCTCAGTGGGGGATCTTATTGTGGCCATACCTCCTCTGGAACATGACTAAGTGAAAAGAGAAATGTTTACATGGTGTCATAGTTCTTACCCACAAACTGTAGAAAAAAATGGTTTGCAGGATGCTGGTGTTAAGCTAGTCATGTGAACCCTAATGCTAATCTAATTCTCAGATTCACTATTTTTAAACACAGCCTGACTCATTGTCGTCTTCCAAACTACCTCACCAAAATGTAATGCATCTTTATCCCTAAAACATATCCCCCTCCTCCTTACAAGATATTTAAGGTATCAGCTGGGTGACAGCAGTGATGAAATTCAATTTTTTTTATTACTGGTTCTGTGGGCATGGAATGGTGGGCGTGGCTTGGTGGGCATGGCAGGGGAAGGATACTGCAAAATCTCCATTCCCATCCCACTCCAGGGGAAGGATAATGCAAAATCTCCATTCCCACCCCACTCCAGGGGAAGGATATTGCAAAATCTCCATTCCCATCCCACTCTGGGGCCAGCCAAAGGTGGTATTTTCTGATTCTCCGAAATACTCAAAATTTCCGCTATTGGTTCTCCGAATTGCTTAAAATTTCTGTTACCGGTTCTCCAGAACCTGTCAGATCCTGCTAGATTTCACCCCTGGGTGACAGGCTGTTTCAGTACAAGTAGTCCTCAATGTACAACCGTTCAAAAAAGTGTTTTATGACCCTTTTTCACATATAAGATCATTGCAGCATCCTTATGGATCATGTGATCGAAATTTGGACGAAATTTGGAGTGCAGGGATTTTTGCTACCGGTTCTCTGAACCACCTGCCGCCATTGCTACCGGATCGGGCGACTGGCTCATATTTATGATGGTTGCAGAGTCCCAAAGTTAGGTGTTCCCCTTTTGCAACCTTCTAACAAGCAAAGTCAATGGGAAACCCAGGTTTACTTAACAGCCGTGTTACTAACTTAACAATGGCAATGACTCACTTAACAACTGTACCAAGAAAGGTTGTAAAATGGGGCAAAGCTCACAATAACTGTCTTGCTTAGCAAAGGAAATGGTGGGCTCAAAATGTGGTCATACAATACACTACCTGTATTATAGTAGCCCCCACATTATGGAATACCCCAGTGGTTAAATTTTTTTACTACCAGTTCTGTAAGCGTGGCTTGGTGGGCGTGGCTTGATGGGTGTGGCAGGGAAAGGATACTGCAAAATCTCCATTCCCTCCCCACTCCAGGGGAAGGATACTGCAAAATCTCCGTTTCCTCCCCACTCTGGGGCCAGCCAGAGGTGGCATTTGCCGGTTCACTGAACTACTCAAAATTTCCACTACCAGTTCTCCAGAACCTGTCAGAACCTGCTGAATTTCACCCCTGGAATACCCTCCGTTGAGAAATACAGTTTCATATTTTCCTGTAATTCTCAAGTCTATGAAGCCTTTCTGTTCTACATGTTTATGGCCGATAATAGGGAAATATGTTGTTTAGGAATTATTATTGTTGTTGTTGTTATATCTTGTTGATTTTCATTTTTTAAAAATTGTACATAACCCAGAATCTCAATGGACTGGAGATTTCTCTCTCTCTCCTCCCCCCATCCTTTCCTTATCAAATAAATAAACTTCTGGTTCTTTGCTAAAATTAGAAGAGAGAAAGAGAACTGAGATATAAATACTTACGTATGACTGCAGCTTGGTACTTTGTTTAACACACATACACACACATTCTGATAAGGTTTACGTAACAGCTAAATAGTTTAGTCAATAGTTTTAATTTGCTAGGAATGTAAATTTAGATATCCTTCACCTTTATGATACAGACAAAATAACATTGTTCCACTGATGTAAGCAGTCTAGCATAATGTAAAAGAAAGCCCTTGAGATGATTTGTGTAGACTTTTTGTAACGTCAGCATTACAAAAATAGTCACTTCTTTTCAGAGTTCAGGGTAGCTTTTCTAAGGCTAGTTTCTCTGAAGTGTTTTGTAGCATCAGGAAGTACAAGACAGTGCCAGCAATTCTGTAGTCTTAAGGTATGTTCTGAAGCCATATGATATAGATCCGTGATGGCGAACCTATGGCACAGGTGGCACGCATAGCCATATCGGTGGACACGTGAGCTCAGCTCCGGCGCACATGCGCATGCCGGCCAGCTGATTTTCAGGCCTTCTGGGCCCACCAGAAGTAGGAAAACAGGCTGTGTCCTGCCTCCGGAGGGCCTCCGGGGGGGGGGGGGAGGAAAGCCGTTTTTGCCCTCCCCAGACTCCTAGAAAGGCTCTGGAGACTGGGGAGAGTGAAAAATGGGCCTACCATGCCATCGTGTGCCAGGAGGGGGGGGGAGGGGGGATGTCACACATGCATGCATGAGCACACAGGCAGATGACACCCCCCGCCCCCCCGCTCCTGGCATGCAATGGCAAAAGCTTAGCCATCACTGATATAGATGCTTTGAAACTAAACAAATTTAAATCTGATTAGTGCTGGAATGATAGCTTATGGTGCAGGTGGAATACTGCTTTGAATATTGATGAACATAGTATAGTAAATCAGGATGGGTTCATGAGTCAGAATTAAGTCATCCATTGCCCATCATTGGGGTGGACATGGTTTACTTTTTATTCCCCCCCCAAAACCCAAGGGTTCCCAATGGGATGATATAGAAAAGAATCAGATAATTAATAATAACCATAGTTTTACACCAAATTGCCAAAGCCCTTTTCAGGTTTGGTATGCTAAAACATTGATTGCCAATTTTTCACGTTCTCATGAAAAATTAAAAATATTCTCAAACAATTCCTCTCTGTTCCATCCCAGCGATGTGAATAAAAATCGTACGAGTGCAGATAAACATATGTGTCTTTGTGTGACTCAAATTCACATAGTACTCAAGCACTCCTCAGACCTCACTGAGAGAAAAACAATCAAATACATTGAACTGTTTCCAGACTATTAGTCAAAACACTTCGTACATATGACTAGTGCTTAATGGTATGCAAGGACTCCTCTAATAGGATTTCTCTGAGGAATTCTCCACTCATTAATGAGTAGTACTTAAATTAGAAATAAAGCTGGTATTCATCTATGTACTACAAAAACGCTCATGTCCGATTGTTTGCAACCTTCAGTTGGGTGAAATTGGAAGGTATAAGACAACAATTATTGAAGTAAGGTAACTCAAATAGGATAATTTGCGGAATGCCTATGACTCCCATACAGGGACGCGGTGGCTCAGTGGCTAAGACAATGAGCTTGTCGATCGAAAGGTTGGCAGTTCAGCGGTTGGAATCCTTAGTGCCATGTAACAGGGTGTGCTCCCATTACTTGTCCCAGGTTCTGCCAACTTAGCAGTTCGAAAGCATATAAAAAATGCAAGTAGAAAAATAGGAACCACCTTTGGTAGGAAGGTAACAGCATTCCCTGCACCTTCGGCATTTAGTCATGCCGGCCACATGACCACAGAGACGTCTTCGGACAGCGCTGGTTCTTTGGGTTTGAAATGGAGATGAGCACCGCCCCCTAGAGTCGGGAACAACTAGCACATATGTGTGAGGGGAACCTTTACCTTTACCTTTATGACTCCCATGGGAATGAAATTTGGGGAAGCTGTTGCTGCTTCATTGCTATTGTATTACTGCTCTTTAGTGCCTAATGTTTCTGACATGCTGCATGAATCCAAAAGGGCCAAAACTGTTTTGCTGCTGATTTCATTTGTACTCAGCATCTGATGTACCTTGTTGTCCAACAATATCTCACTATCATTGGCCAGCAATAGTCAGACAGCATTAATGGATTCCAGTTGCTCTGATACATTTTTTCGTTGTGGCAATGTCCTAGTGAAATTTTTCGCCAGGTTTGTCCCTGACTGCACCTAGATTTTTGGAAAACAAATTGAAGTGTGAGTGCGGAAAACAAATCTTCAGCGACATGTTGCACTTCATGGTCTTGTATGCTGTAAAAAGTTTTTCAACCAGCTGGATGGAGTATGGTGCTTTGTAGTTGCTAAGAAAATTCTCAATGACATCTTTGAATCCTTTTCCAGTGAATTTCTCTGGTGCCACTAACAGATTTTTTGAACCACTTGTCATTGATCGTGTATCTGATTTGTGGATGAACCAAATGCCTTCCTTAATCTGGGCACCAGTTATTTTTGGAAACATCTGTCTCAAATAACAGAAAACTTCATCTTCCTTGTTTATTACTTTCACAAAACTTTTATCAGTCCAAGTTTTATGTGAAGCAGAGGCAAACATATATTTGTCCAGGTCAACAAGTGGTTCATATGCAGGGGTGGGCTTCAAAAAATTTAGCAAGGGGTTCTCTGCCCGGTTGCTGGGTGGGTGTGGCCAGGTGGGCGTGGCCTAGTCGGCCTTCTGCACCATGGTGGGGGGGGGCATTTTTGCTCCCCCGGGCTCTGGAGGTTTTCTTCAAGCCTCCGGGAGGGCGAAAATGGCCTTCCCAGGCTCCGGAGGCCCTCTTAAGGCTGGAAACTGGCCCATTTCAGCCTTCCTGAATTTCTGGTAGGCCCATTTTTTGCCATTCCCGAGCCTCCATGCATGCCCTGCACTTACCTGCATCCAAAACGGGCCGTGTGGTGACTCCTGGGAAGGGAGGGGTAGGCGGGGCCAGCCAGGAGTTGGATTTGGGGGTTCTCCGAACTGCACAGAATCTTAGCTAGAGGTTCTCCCAAACCACTGCAAACTCCCAGCAGCCCACCCCTGTTGATATGCCATGTTTTTGTTTTTGTCCTGGAACCAAATTCTTTTGAAATGACCATTTCTTTTTAACGTAATGTGACTCTCTGGCATGGCTGTCCCATTCACATATATTGTTTTTCACAAAATTGTTTTTTCTTGCAATTTGACCCTTCCGCACTTCCGGTCCATTACGTGTTTGTGATTTTACCCCACTTGATTGCTACTGTAGCACACTTGTGTTGACTAAAATCCATTGCCATATCTATGCTTAAAGATTGTTATGGGTTTTGTCAGTGACAAGAGATCAAGTTCTGATTTTCCGTAAAGCTTCAGATCATTCATACAAAGCAAATGTGAGATTTTATTTGCATTTTTTTCTTGATACCCAAGTTTTTTTTCTTCTTCCAAATCTCTGAAAGTAAGGTTGTGGCAATGATAAATAATAAGAATGATAATGAGCCACCTGGGAAGATGCCCGTATTTTTCATTTCCAACCATCAATTATGTCTTCCACTGCTTCATTGTTGTTTCCTATAAACATTGTTATGTTTTTATTCACACCGGTTGTTTCCAAACATTTGATGATCCAAGTCGTTGGTAATGAATCAAATGCCTTTTCATAATCAATCCAGGCTATATGTAAATTGATGTTTCAGTTTCTGCAGTTCTCCAGAACCATTTTATCAATCAGAAGTTGATTTTTTTATACACCTGCTTTTCCTTTTATAGACTTTCTTCTCTACTGGGAGGATATTATTTTCTTTTAAATAATCTTAGATATTGTTGGCTTTTATGCCTGTGAATAATTTAAACATTATAGACAAGCATGTTATTGGCCTATAGTTCCCTGGTGTTGTCTCTTCTGCTGGGCCTTTTGAATCAGATACATTTTTCGAGTTATTAACCAGTTGATGTCTCCTTTATGCAATACCTCATTAAGCTGTTTAGCTATAAACAGAACGGAACAGAACAGAACAGAACAGAACAGAACAACAAAGTTGGAAGGGACCTTGGACGTCTTCTAGTCCAACTCCCTGCCCAGGCAGGAAACCCTACACCACTTCAGGCAAATGGTTATCCAACATCATCTTAAAAACTTCCAGTGTTGGAGCATTTACAACTTCTGGAGGCAACTTGTTCCACTGATTAATTGTTCTCACTGTCAGGAAATTTCTCCTTAGTTCTAGGTTGCTTCTCTCCTTGATTAGTTTCCACCCATTGCTTCTTGTTCTACCTCAGGTGCTTTGAAGAATAGTTTGATTCCCTCTTCTTTGTGGCATCACCTGAGATATTGGAACACTGCTATCATGTCTCCCCTAGTCCTTCTTTTCATTAAACTAGACATACCCAGTTCCTGCAACCGTTCTTCATATGTTTTAGCCTCCAGTCCCCTAATCATCTTTGTTACTCTTCTCTGCACTCTTTCTAGAGTCTCAACATCTTTTTTACATCATGGCAACCAAAACAGAATGGATGTAAGCTAGTCAGATATTTGAGCCAACAGCCATGCAATTAATCATTTCCGGGAAATGTGCAGTCTTCTAGCCTTTTCATTTGATTTTTAACCATTTTTACTGTTACTGTTAGGTCTTTCATTTGGTGGTGTGTGTGTGTGTGTGTGTGTGTGTGTGTGTGTGTGTTTTACTGAATTCATCCTAACATTCTTTTATCCCTCTAGCATTTTTATTATAGGCTTTTTGAATTTCCCATTGATGTTTCTAAAACTGAACTGCTTTCTTTTTGTTTGGTTTTCCATTCTCATAATTTCTATTGCCATTTATTTATGTTTTTATTTATGTTTTTTAAATTACTTGCATTTGGTCTTAATTTATTTGTCTTGGCCTCAAGTATGATCTTCCACTTTAGGACTGAATACGATTTTGCTTTTGCTTTTCTAATTCCAATACCAGTTCTCCTATAACCATCACTGCTGCATTGTAGGTAAATTGATTGGTCTGTTTGATAGACGCTATTTTAATTATTATTATTATTTACTTTATTCATTAAACATGAAACTCAGTCAACTGAACATTCAAAAATGCATCACAAATACCATTGACTGGTGCTAGTGGTTGATATGGGTTGCTGCCAGCGTCCTAGGTATCAACCAAGTACCTTCTTAAGATGTACGATGTTCCAAGGAGTGCAGTTTTTTGCAGTTCCACTGGTGTTAATTGCAGGAAGTTGCAATTTGTTGATGTATCTTATAAAATTCTTGGACATGGTACCAAATGCCCCGATGACAATGGGTATCACTGTTACATGTTTCACCCATAATCGCGTAGTTTTGATAGCCAGGTCGTGATATTTCGTGATTTTTTCCAGTTATTTTTCTTCGACTCTGGCATCTCCTGGTACTGCGATGTCAATAAATTGTACATTTCGGTTTTCGACAACTGTGATATCTGGTGTGTTGTGTTCCAAATGACGGTCCGTCTGTATTCGAAAGTCCCACAAGATCTTCACCTTCTCATTTTCTATAACTTTTTCCACTTTATTTTCCCATGACTTTTTGGATACAGGTAAATTGTATTTTTTTATTTTTATTATTATTATTATTATTATTATTATTATTATTATTATTATTATTAAATAATGATAATGATTCAATATGCTATGCTGCAATGATGAATAATGATTCAATATGCCACTTACTGCATTTTTATTATCCCTGTTAGAAGTCTTTAGCTAATAGTAATATATAATATTTGGTTTTTTTTTATTCTAGGCAAGCACATTGTACTATATTCCATGTTTTTGTTTTTTAAATTATCCTTGGTCTTGCTTTACAAATAATCCATAGAGGCTACCTCTGTAATTTTGCATCCTATAATTAGTGACCAAATGATCTTTTGGATTAAGAACCTTGAGAATAAATAGTTTGAATACAACTATGATACTGACTTCAAACAAAATGAAATAAACTGCTTTTGAAAAGGATAGCATTTTCCTGCAGGATTTATGGAGTTGCCTAGAAAATCTACTAGCTGATCCATCATTACAGTTTAATTTGATATAGATAAAATTTAGAAATGGGTAATATTATCTTGAACATTTACTCAATGATTTACACTGGTCTATACAGATTTTAATAGACTAACTCAGATATATATGGTATCACCAGAGTATCAATCATTTCACAGTACTTTTATATGTGGAGGAGACTACAAAATTAAGGGATCACAAGATAGTGCTAGTGAGAGAGTTCAGTTTGTGATTCACACTTAATGTCTGGCATCTGCTGATGGTTTTGTATTGCTGAAAGTCAGATGTTGCTGACTTACATGAAAATAATGCAACAGCTTTGTTGGCTTATATAAAAAATATCTTGCTTATATCCTTCAGTTTATTGATATTAGTTGAAACAGGGTTATACTGTATATTAAGACATGCAGAGCTTCATGGGGATTTGGCAATACTTTGCAGGGGTGGGCTTCAGATCCTTTAGCAATGGGTTCGTTGCCCTGTTGCTGAGTGGGCGTGGCCATGGTGGGCATGGCCTAGTTAGCCGCCTGCACCACAGCGGGGGGTGGGGGACATTTTTCAACCTCCCCAGGCTCCGGAAGCTCTGCTTTCCCCAGGGTCCTGAGGCCCGCCAGAAGCTGGAAACAGGCCCATTTCCAGATTTCCGGAGCCTCCGTTACGCCTGTTTTTTGCCCTCCCAGACTGTCTCTGCAGCCCCTGCACTTACCTGGAATGATGAACGGGCCACGTGGGGACTCCTGGGAGGGGTGGGGCAAGGTGAGCATGGCCAGCTAGGGGTGATATTTGGGAGTTCGCTGAACCCTAGCGATCCTTGGCTAGAGGATCGCCTGAGCCCACCCCTGATACTTTGAACAAAATACCTCTCTAAAATAGTCCTTCCTTCTAAAAGAATAGAAAGATGTCATCTTGCTTTGGGTGCCTTTTGGGACCACCTTCAGCATATCCAAAAGCTGGAAGAGACACTACAAGTATAGACAACTTGTCCAACTACTGGACATGTTGGAGAAGTTTTCAGGAGGAATGCAGGCTGCCTCAAGAAGGGGAATTACAGCATTATTGCACCTCACCGAGGTGAAACACAGCTATTTAACATAGATTTACCTAAGGTTGAAAAGGTTTGTTTCTGTTAAAAATTTCACACCTTTTCATCAGTTGACATATTACAAAACTGAAATAATGGGAGAGGGGAAAAACAATAGATTTGATATTGCAGTCAGATGGAAACAAGTTTGAATTAATGTCTGGATTTTATATTTTACTTTTCCAAATTGTTCAATGGACATTTTTTTTGTTTTAGTATTTCTAATCTACATTTCCATAGTTAAAACAATCTGAAATAGGGAACATCCTGTTACTTTTTCATCCTTCATAGGCATTGGAAATAGTAATGTTCTTACTAATTAACTCTTTGGTTCAATATGGTTGGAAAAGCACTTTATTTATGCTAGCAGATTGGTCTATAGAAATATCTGGGAGAGTTGCCAAATTTTGCTGATTATAAGTGTCATAAGGTTCTGGTTTAATACTCATAATGTCTGTTGGCTGATTTACTACTCTTTGACTGACATGCAATTCATTTAATTAATTTATTGGTTTTCCTTTTTATTCTTACTATGTTAGTCTGCCATTCTGTTTTTATTTGAGTGCATTATATATGGCATTTTGGTCTTTGATTGCAATCCAAAAATCTATCATTCATTAAATCATCTGTTCACATCTTTGGGGCAATCCTGATTAAAGCTGAATCTAGTGAAAACTAATTTGAATCTTGCAGTCTTTCTTCTTTGATATCATGCTCAAGTCATGAAATTTGCATGCTCAAAGCCCCACAATGCATGTCCTCAGCTTTTTCATCTACTATTTGTTATCCAACTTGTTGAATGAAACTGTGTTTTTGAACTGTTTCCTATTGGATTTATAATTATTATTTACAATTTATACTTTCATATAGGATTGGATTAGGGCAGCTATCTCCAGCTTGGCCATAGTGGTAGAGATTTAGAGACCTGTAATCTCAACGCATCTGGAGGGCACCAAATAAGGAAAGACTGGATTGGGACACTAATTTTAAATTATATTTTAAGGAAAGCTGTAGTCTTCCTCTGACATTTGCTGGTACTGCTCTGGTGTGAAAAGATCCATTCTTCTAGTTGAAAGTAAGAATAAATGCCATTATTTGTTGTTTGTTTTCTCTAGGTTATTCAAGGGAATGCTAAGTGTGTTCATGAATGTACAAATGGCCACCACAAAAATGTGAGCTATAAAAATCATGACATGTAGTATCTAATCATATGAGAGAAAATCTTACATTCTTCTTCCTTCTGGAAGCTGCTATTTTTTCACAGCACCCAAAATCATCTGTCTGAGATAACCGTTTTACTCCACTGAAAGGTAGGGCTGGTTCTACTTATAAAATGTAATTAATTTGAGGCCAAAGTAATGCCTAAGTAGTTTCCCAACTGATCTTCATTGACAAACTGATGTGGAAAATGTTTTCTCAAAATAGAAATAGTATTGAAAAAGCAACAGAACTTCTGTGAGTAGGAAAGAGGGGTTCAAGAGCTAAGTAAAATTATTTAAGTGAGGATGAATCCTAAGAAATCTTTCTTTTTTAAAGGATAAAATTTGCTTCTTGCTTGGGTTTGTCAGAGAGACTGGCTGAGCCATGAGGAAGAATCAAGTGGGGAATTAGTCTGGAATCCTTATGTAGGCATAAGAAGACAAGGTCCAACCACGCTTGAATGCCAATGAACCTTATTTAGCTGCAGTCTGGGAAGATTCCTATGAAATAGGCATGAACAATAAATGCCTAATTGAACTTTTCATGTATGGATCTGACAGATTTGAGGGTAATCCCCAGAAACCCTGATTCTTTGCAGTATACTATTCCCTTCTAGAGGTAGGTTGCAAAGACAAATAAAAATGTGGAGTAGCTTTTCCACACATCAATGTATCATAACAGTTAACAAAATTCTTTCTTCCTATTCAGTAAAGATAGAAGCATTTTGCCAGGCTTTGTCCATGGAACATTTTTTTCCAGCTGCAGTTTGGTTTCCTGAAAATAAATCTGCTTTTTCTGTACTGCTGTATAACAGACACGCCTGGAACATTAGTCCTCTAGTTTTGCTCCCCATTGAAATGAACTGGTCTTATGAAGCAATGAGTTTTTAAAGTTTTTTTTTTTTAGAAAACACATGCTGCCTCTTATATAACAGGAACTGTGCCTGTAAGAGCTACATCAATAATGAAGGCAGAGTCATTGATGTAATTGGCCATGAACAGCTCCAACAAGTGAGGCTGTAGGAGGCTTTCATTTAAATGACTAAATAGGAACTGTAATCTGTGAAACTAAATTTATGAATTGCAGTAGATATATTTCTGATGAGTAATGCTGCTTCTTATCAATAGGGACTTAAGTGATAGATGGAGGAGGTTTTCCTTACAGATCATACAAAGGGAAGTGAAAAAAGAGACAAGGATTCAGGTCTGAAGAACATCTTATTCTATTCCTCTGAAAGAGTCTTTAATGACTCTCAGTGACTTTCCGTATAACTGCTGGAGCTGAAAGAGATGAAAGGAACTTTCCCCCCTAAACCTAAACCTTGTATTATGAATAAAAAAGATTCCAGGAAAATAGCCTGCAATAGATGAAGCGAGTTAGCTGAACCTCCCCTTCTAATATTACCAAAGAATTTGTAAGCTGCTCTTCTTTCCATGTTTTGGGACTCACTGTACTTTTGGAAATATTACTAGAAAGAAAGGATGGTTTGGTTACTCAGATATGGTCCGTGCAATTTTTTGAGAAATGAAACGTTCCCTCCATAGAGTTCATCAGCAGCAGTGCTTAAGTTTGACTTCTCCTGGTCCTGTCTAATTTTCTTCACCAGTGACATACAATATGCTTTATCCAGAATATCATATGACTACAACTTAAACAGAGTGCTGTTAGAGTATTGGAATAGTGGGTAACATCAGTAGGCTGAGGCATTGAGACTGAGAATAATACAGGTGTTTATTGTTATCCCTCACTAAAGAGAGCCACATCTGTATCTCTTCTCTCTTTGATCTCGGTGGGTCACCTTTTCTTTAGAATTATGCATTACAGTTCTGTGCATAAGTGAATATATATATATATATATATATATATA
>WNWU01013616.1:3841991-3894349 GCA_012654045.1 Ptyas mucosa
TTTATCATGCACCCACAATGTCCATGTAATGGGGGAGAGGATTTGGTATGATCTTAATACAGTCTTTATAAGACACATTCTGTGTGGTGGGTGAATGTGCATTGTATTTGTAGTGACAATTTAGCCATCTATTGATCTCACCATAAGTAATATTTCACTGCATTCACTCTAAGGAACATAAAATGTTGACAAAGCAAATGAGGTGTCTGAACAATAACTGACTAGAGGCAATTCTATTATCTATGAAGGATTATGCATGCCAGTCACTAACCATCTGCATTATATGTACAAAAATAATAATTGGTTTTTTCTCTTATTGCCTTGTTAACAATTTAAGACACATTAGCGTTATTCTTGCATTTTTCTTTAAAAATGAAGAACAATTTACTTATGTATTCCACTTAAAATGCTCTGTGCTTTTCTTAAAGCAAAATCAAGAGCGTTTATAATCAAAATATAGCATGAATTAATTAGTTTTTTGAAACAACAAAGAACCAGTGATACACTTGCAATAAACATATCATTAATCCTAAACCATCAGTTGTTTAGTCTAATGAAAAAAAAAAACCCTGTGCTTTCTAAAACAGTGCTGGACTTGTCAAGGCTGTCTGTAACTTGGAAGGTTTCAATGACCAATGCAGCATATGACATGTGTGATATATCATGCATCATATATTCAGAGGTGGGATTCAGCCGGTTCGGACCAGTTCAGGCGAACCGATTGTTAAGATTCTGTGCAGTTTGGCAAACTGGCAAATCCCACCACTGGCTGGCTCCACCCACCCTATCCTATCTCGCCTTGCCTCGCCCGCCTTGATCGGTGGCTAGAGTCATGCCTGCGCCCAGCTACTCTCTGGCTCCTTCAGACCACGTGGCTCAGCTGATCTCCGTGCCTCACCCACTCTGCTTACCGTACCTGCCTGCGAAGATAAGGTGCTCGGCCGAAGAGCTGCCTAGGGGTGGACATGGTGAGGCTTGGCCGTCTTTCGGGCCTGGCTCTCACCATCCTTCCATCCACTTGCCCTTTGCCTTGGGTCGTGGGACATGCCAGTCCCTGGCTCTGGCCTTTCCCAGGGCCTCCGCCCACATGCTACTTGCTCACCCTTTATCTCAGGTCAGGGAATACACCAGTCCCTGGCTCTGGCCTTTCTCGGGGCCTCCTCCCACATGCTGTCCACTCACCCTTTGTCTTGTGTCAGGCTATCACTGTGAGAATGGTGCGAGCCCCATGGGCCAGAAGGTAAGGCTGACAGCAGGGAAGAAAGATCCACTCTGGGCTTGCTGCGCTCAGCTGAAGGACCACCTCGGTGTGGGGAGAACACAACGAGGCTCAGCTGCCTTTCAGGCCCAGCTTTGGCTTCTACAGGGCCTTCTGGGTGGGACGCCTGAGAGAAAATGCCTCCCCCAAGGGCTGCCCGCTCCCTCATCTGCTGGCTGGCCTGGCCTTGAAGTGGTATGTCCCCTTGTCATGGACTGGATGTGGGACCTGAGGTGGAGTGGAAGTCAAGCAAGTGGCAGCCTAGAGCAGGGCCCAAAAGGTACCGAGCCTCATAGTGTCCCCCCACACTGAGAAGCCTGCAGCTGCTGCCTCTTCACCAGTGTAAGAAGCCTCCAGCCACCACTCTTTGCCAGTGTGAGGATCCTCCAGCCACTGCTGCCGGCTCAGTTCCAGCCGGCAAAGAGGAGATGGCTGGAGGCTGCTCATGTTGGCAAAGAGGCAGTGGCTGCTGCAGGCCCCTTGTGTCAGCAAAGAGGCGGCAGCTGGAGGCCCCTCGCTCTGGCAAAGAGCGGCAGTTAAGCCAGCAGAAGCTTAAAAATGTTATTTTAAACACGCCATAGGAAAACATATACAGGGGTTGCAGTTCAATAGTTTGAGGCTAGGTGAAAAAACAACACCCATTCCTTTTATTCAGAAACTTTTAGCATCCCATTTCTGCGGGAACCTTTTATGAGATTTTTTTGCTAAAACGTTTCTTCAGATGTATTCCTTATCACAAGTGCAGTGCAGTTAAGTTATTTTTTTTTACTCCAAACTAATGGTCTTTAAAGTCTTACAGCTATTCCAATTGCTGTAAATCAAAGTGGCCCAAAGAGATTACAGGACAGGAATGTATGCTAAATCATTCAGGTATATTAGAATTGGCCCATAGTCATTTTGCTGAGTAAGACGAATTCTAATATAATCAGGACTGATTTGGGCCAGTCTTTCCTTATGTAAATCTCATACTCACCATACAGATTCTTGAGGCATAGCCTGCTGAAAAGAAAATTCTGAAAGATCTTCAACAGTCATATAAATCTTAATAAATCTTAAACAGGAATAATTGTAGAGGAAATCTCAAAGATCCACAGAATAGTATTAAACACTCTGCAGACCTCTCTGTTCTTGGCTAATATCAATGTTCTAGTCTTTACTATCAGAAGGGTACTGAATTAAAAAAAAGGGGGGGGGGATAAACAGGAGGGGAGCCATAGCTCATTTAGAAGAACATTGATGCTTCTTTGCTAAAAGGCATTTCAGTGATCCTCTAGATTTCTGCAGGAATGTTTTATGGATACATGAACTGAGAGTGGAATTGGAGAGTCTGTGTATACCAGGGGTCAGCAACCTTAAACACTCAAAGAGCCGCAAAGGTCCTAACCGGAAGCCCCCTGTTCAATTCTGGAGCCAACCAGAAATCTGGTTCCCCCACCATAAAGTCTCTTCCTAGCGGAGAATCCTATTTCCTCTACTGATTGGAAGTCCGGTTCCCCCACCATAGAGTCTTCTCCTAGTGTGGCATCCTTCTTCCTATGCCAGCCGGAAGTCTGGTTCCCCACCACCACCATAGAGTCTCCTCCTAGCACGGTGTCCTTTTTCCTCTACCTGTCCTAACTGAAAGCCCTATCAATTGTGGAGCTGACCAATGACAAGGAGCCACAGCAGAAGGATGAAAGAGCCACATATGGCTCCAGAGCTGCGGGTTGCTGACCCCTGGTGTAGAGGCTGTTATATCAGGTAGAGACAAAGCACTACAGTCTCTAATAACAATTTCATGGCATCTTTTAAACAGGGAGATGGTAGTATCATGGTTTGGGGATGCTCTACTTGGACAACTGCTGTCACTGAAGGAATCCTGAATTGTGCCTTGTGTCAGAGCATTTGACAAGAGAATATTGGTCCATCGATCTACCTGAAATATTAGTAGGTAATGGAGTGGAAGAAGGATTCCAAACATTTCCTTACAAGAGCATGGTAAAAAAAATAACAAATATGGAATTATAAAGGAGCAAAGTTAAAGTAAAGCATTTGACAAAGTAAACCACAGCCCACGTCTTGGTAAGGTACAACCAGATGGATTAGTAACTGGCTAACAAACTGTACTTGGCATCTAGGAATCCTCAATGGAACTATATCTACAGGGAGGGAAATAGCAGTGGAGTGCCCCAAGGTTCTGTCTTAGGCCCAGTAGTACTCTTCAACATCTTCATACATAATTTAGATGAGAGGATAGAAGGGAACTCATCAGATCTGCAGATGACACTAAACTGGCAGGAATAGCCAACAGCCCAGAAGATAGGCTGAAAATCCAGACTGGAACTGTGGAGTCACCTCTGCCTCCACGTAATTTATGATCCCCTATGACCCTTTCTCCCCCCCTCCTCCCTGGGTGTGTCATAAATCACATTCTCCAATGAAGTCTGTTCCCAGGCTGTAGAAACCACACCCCTCCTACTGGCTCCAGTAACCTGGGATACAGTCTGGAGAAAGGCATGCGTGGAATGTGCTTTCAGTCAAGGTAGCCGAACAGCTCCGTCAATTCTCCCCCTTCCTACTTATGGCAACTTGAAAGCAGGCCTGGAATGCTTTCTGAGTTGACATGAACACTGGGCTCTATCTAATAAAATGAAATTCAATGGTAAGAAAAGTAAGGGTTTATGCTTAGACAAGAAAAACCAACTGCACAGATGCAGAATAGTAGCATCTGGCTCAATAGCAGTAACTGTGAGAAGGAGGGAGGAGTCTTAGTGGACAACTACTTAGCTATGAGCCAGCAGCCACCAAAAAACCCACTACACAGTCCTGAGCTGCATTAACAGAAGAATAAAATCAAGATCATGTGAAGTGTTAGTACCACTTTATAATGCCTTGGCAAGACCATACTTGGAATATTGCATCCAGTTTTGGTCTCCACAGCTTAAAAAAAGATATTGAGGCTCTAGAAAGATTGCAGAGAAGAGCAACAAAGATGATTAGGAGGCTGGAAGCTAAAACAAGTGAAGGACGGTTGCAGGAATTGGGTGTGTCTAGTCTATGAAAAGGACAAGGAGTGATATGATAGCAGTATTCTAATATTTGAGGGGCTGCTATAAGGAAGGGGGGAGCAATCTATTCTCCAAAATACCTGAAGGCAGGACAAGAAGCAATGGATGGAAACTAATCAAGAAGAAAACCAACCTAGAAATATTTCCTAATACTGAGAACAATGAACTAGTGAAACGGCTTGACAGATGTTATGGGTACTCCATCACTGGAGGTTTTTAAGAAGAGATTGGACAGCTGTTTGTCTGTAATAGTATAGGGCAGTGATGGCTAACCTTTTTGCCGTCGCGTGCCAAAAGTGGGGGGAGCATGGGGGGTCGTGGGTGCGGGTGCCCACATCCATAATTCAATGCACCCTGCCCTCCCACACGTGCCCCCCCACTTCCCCCTGCTTTTGGCATGTGATGGCACGGTGGGCCCGGTAGGCTCGTTTTCCCCCCTTCCCAGGCTCCAGAGGCTTTCTAGGAGGCTGGGGAGGGCAAAAACAGCCTTCCCCATCCCCCCGCCCGGAGGCCGTCTGTAGGCTGGAAACAGCCAGTTTCCTGACTTCCGGTGGGACCGGAAAGCCTGAAAATCAGTTGGCTGGTGTGCATATGTGCGCTGGAGCTGAGCTAGGACAACACTCATGTGCCCACCAATATGGCTCCGCGTGCCACCTGTGGCACCTGTGCCATAGGTTCACCATCATGGGTATAGGGTCTCCTGCCTGAGCAGAGGATTGGACTAGAAGACCTCCAAGGCAGTGGTGAAATCCAAATTTTTTTACTACCGGTTCTGTGGGCGAGGCTTGGTGGGCGTGGCTTGGTGGGCATGGCAGGGGAAAGATATTGCAAAATCCCCATTCCCACCCTACTCTGGGGCCAGCCGGAGGTGGCATTTGCCAGTTCTCCAAACTACCCAAAATTTCTGCTACCGGTTCTCCAGGACCTGTCAGAACCTGCTGGATTTCACCCTTTCCAACTCTGTTATTCTGTTAAAGTCTAGATCTAAATTTCATAGAAATATTGTGGCAGGACCTAAAATGAGCAGTTCATTGTATTATAGTTTTAGATTTGAATCCATACCTAAAATACAACTATAAAAGTTTTATAGTTGTAACCATAAAAACAAAGCACATGCAGTATCTTCTCTTCTAAGGGTACCATAAATCCTTGATCCTAAAAAGCTGTGTTTTGCAAAATCCCATGTCTCCTCCAAATTCTTTGTGCCAGAATTCACATTTAAATTCTGTATCCTTGATCCATTGCTTAAAGTCTCCACGGCATTATCTAAAATTCAGCCTAACAGATGTTCATAGGTGCACAGTTTGCTTGTAATATTTCCCCACTATTTAGATACATACATACCATTAATTGCATTTGCAATTAATCCTGCTGTTAGCAAGTTAACCCTTTGTCTGGCAAAGATTGCTTTCCAGGTTTTGCCTATTAGTCTGAGAAGCCTGGCTCCCCTCTTCAGTGCTGCAGAAGATTGATGTCAGTCTCTCAAGTAAACCGAACAAGAAAAGTGAGAAGATGAACTAAATTTACTTTATTGTAAGGCTACAATAACAGAATTGGACAAATCTAAAAGTGCATATCTCCTGCCTTGTCTTTTAATTGCTTGAATAATTAGGATGGATTCTTAATAAGTTCCTTTCTTTGTTCTCCTGCTCCTCTTACCCTTTATCCAATTAGGAAGGGGTGAAATTCAGCAGGTTCTGACAGGAGAATCAGTAACGGAAATTTTGAGTAGTTCAGAGAGCCAGCAAATACCACCTTTGGCTGGCCCCAGAGTGGGGTGGGAATGGACATTTTGCAGTATCCTTCCCCTGGAATGGGGTGGGAATGGAGATTTTGCAATATCCTTCCTCTGGAGTGGGGTGGGAATGGAGAATTTGCAGTATCCTTCCCCTGCCATGCCCACCAATCAGGGGTGAAATCCAGCAGGTTCTGACAGGTTCTGGAGAACCGGTAGCAGAAATTTTGAGTAGTTCAGAGAACCAGCAAATGCCACCTCTGGCTGGCCCCAGAGTGGGGCTGAAATGGAGATTTTGCAGTATCCTTCTCCTTCCATGCCCACCAAGCCACGCCCACCAAGCCACACCATCCCCACCAAGCCACACCCACAGAACTGGTAGTAAAAAAAATTGAATTCCACCATTGGTAACAATTGAATCAATTTAAAATATATAATATCATGTGATCATGTGAAATGTAACTGGGATTTTTTAAATAAGTCAATCTTTGTTTTAAAGATTTGAAGGAAAATATATTCTACCAACCTCTATAATTTTATTTATATAGATTTGTTTTTTGTCTACTTTATCTCTGCAGGTAGATAAATTCCAAAACGTCTTAAAAATCCAATGAGCCATCTGAATCAACGCATCAGCATTTTACATAACTAAAAATAAATGCAATAATTTTAGAAAGCTATCTATAATTAAAATACTCTGCAGCATGAACAGTAGAAGAACTGAAAATCCAAGAAAACGGAAAACAGCAAACAAAATACTATTAATTACAAAATATAATTAATAACCTAAATACTTGAAGAAGGGAGTTTTATGTCTATGGTAATGCCAGAGAAAAAGGCTTTGCTGGTATGAACCATCATTTACAATGCTTTAGGTAAGAAAATATGGATACACCAGGTGTGTTTAAGATCAAGCAAGTGTCGTAAGAATGTGGTTTCTCAAATATCTTGAGAAACTTAGAACTAGCAAGTAGCTGATTGAAACACTACGAAAATCATGGGGACCCACTATTTGGTTTCTACTGTAAAAATATATTTTATGATATACAGGTAGTCCTCGACTTACGACCACAATTGAGTCCAGAATTTATGTTTCTAAGTGAAAAAATTATTAAATGTGTTTTGCTCCATTTTATGACTTTTCTTGCTATCTTTGTTAAGTGAATCACTGCAGTTGTTAAATTGGTAACACAGTTAAGTGAATCTGGATTCCCCACTTTATGCTACAATGGTCATAAGTGTGAAAAATGGTTGCAAGTCACTTTTTTCGGTCCCGTGATAACTTCGAATGGTCACTAAATGAACTATTGTAAGTGGAGGACTACGTAGTATTAGAATATGTTATTTGAGCATTTACATTTTTATTAAGGCTCAGAAACCATGTTCCCTTTTGTTTCACTTTTAAGATTAATTGGTTGTCTTGCACCTTATTGTTCACAGAACTTGAAAGTAGTTTAATCGGGGAAGTGAGATAAAGTGTCCATTCCAAGAATTCTCAGATAATAATTTGGATAATTTTTCTCAGAAACCTTGAAGGCCATGACAAGGAAAGAAGTTCCTTACAGGGAATGATGCAAAGAGGTAAATGAGTTACTGAATATATGGTTGGTATTTTATAGAAGGGGATGATTGTAATGTATATAATCTGTGCTGGCTGGAGGGAGCAGTGGTGGGTTCCTCCTGGTTCACCCCGGTTCCACCGAGCCGGTAGCAGTGCCGATATGATGTCACCAAACCGGTTCTGCCCCCCCGCCCCACCCCACCCCCCGCGTTATTCTTAAATTTTATTTGGCCCCACCACCAATCTATTGTTGCCTCCTGAGTCCCAGCTGATGGTTAGAGGGAAAAAACCTGTTTAAACTCTTGCCGTGGGGTTCAAAAGGCCGCCCTACAGCTGATCAGTGTTAAAAGAAAACAAATGAGTAGACCGGTGCCTGCAAAAATAAATGGGTAGATCAGGACAGCTCTGCAAGCAGTTAAAAGCCTGGTAGACCAGTACCTCTGCTAAATCCTAAATAATTGTCACATGACCATCAAGCCACGCCCACAAAATAAGCCATGCCCACAGAACTGGTAGTAAAAAAAATTAGAACCCACCCCTGGGAGAGAGCCTTTGCAGCCAATCACCTAACAGCTTGCTGTCATCATTCTTACCTGAAAAACAAAGAACTTAATTCACGCATCTGCCTGTTTTCTTGATCCACGTTCAGAAACCAATTCTGTAAGGAGTAAAACATTCTAACACTACATCCACTGAAGTTCAGAGTAGCTTTCAAGAGCCCTTCAAAAGTGACCCTGTGGCTGGCACTGTATGGATATCTATTCTTGTAGCCTGTACCTTATAACTTTATTCCCATTTTCATTTCCACCCAAAAATTGGGTTTCCTGCTATTGTTCCAGGTGCTATTAAAATGAATTAAAAATAAATGACCTTTTAATAACTGGTTAGTGCCCTGGGGTAAGCGTTAAGTAGAAAGCTAATTTTGGCTTAAGACTTGCAAGGCCTGCATAATGATATTGGCTCTGACCTCTTGTGCTATAATAGAAGTGAGAGTTTCATATTGCTGAAGAAGAGGTGTTTTAAATAAAATAAAATGAGGGCAGGTGAAATTATATTTGGAAGGACCCCCCCCCCCGCTTTAGAGTTTGAGAGTTATTTCTTACTATAATTTTAAGCATAATGACACCTGTAATTCAAATATTGATAAATCAACTTCTAACCTTAGAAATAAAAGAGATTATTTTGAGCCTGCAAATTTCAGCATAAATAAACACCTCTTTGGCATGCTGACCCTTATTCCCATTGGGATTATGTTCCTCCTCATTAACCTAGTAGATGCAAGAATTAAATTAGCCGCTGAAAAAAATGCTTCGCTGTTCTATGCTGGAAGACCTCTATACGGAAACTACCCAACCTTTTTCTCTACTTAATAAGAGTTGTCATCTTCATCCTCTCTACAATATTGTCCTGCAAAGGTTTAGCAAACTGAGTACATTATTGCTCTTGAGTAAAAGTAAAGACCTTTAGTTTTATTGGCTTCTTTATAATGAAGAAGGGACACGGTGGCTCAGTGGCTAAGACGCTGAGCTTATCGATCGAAAGGTCGGCAATTCAGCGGTTCGAATCCCTAGTGTCGCATAATGGGGTGAGCTCCCATTACTTGTCCCAGCTTCTGCCAACCTAGCAGTTCGAAAGCATGTAAAAAATGCAAATAGAAAAATAGGGATCTCCCTTGAGTCAGAGATCTAGGTAGATTTGTCCAATGATCTATTGTTTTATTTTATTGAATGTCCATGATATTCTCAGGGGTCTTCTCCAACATCAAAATTCAAAGGTGTCAATGCTCTTCCTGTCAACTTTCGAAATGGCATTGGTTGAAGCCATGCTAACCTGCACTCTGTTTCTAAGTTGCCACACTTGGGAGGGGGATGTAGTTGGACCAGCATGGAGAGTCCATTGAAGGATGTGGTGCCTTATCTAACAGGACTTAACAGCATCCAGAACCAGTATGGGGATCAAGGGCAGAATGCTGGATACCTGCTGAGACTGGACCGAGGGATGAGTTTCCAATGATTGACCTGTGTGACATTGGACACCTGGAGAGGTGGAACCTGGCAGGGAGTTCCAAGCCCATTTATGTCAATGAAGTGTGGAAGTCCCACAGTGCTAGTTTTACTTAACTTGGTGCCGAGGCTATGTACTATGTACCCTTTATTGATTGTTAAGTCTGGTCAAGGCATCAGAGTTCTGACTTAATTGGGTCCATTGTTTGGAACGTTGACACCTATTTTGCTTCTTTAAACTCCAACTGTTGCTTCCATAGATTGTCACAGGTAATAACATAACTTACATGCTACTGATCTTCGTAGGTCATGGCATAGCTGCTATACTAAGGCCTTCATAGCTGCTATACTAAGTCCTAGCTATAGAGTATTTCTTGACTGCCTGTTCCTTTACTGATGATGGTTGATCCTAAAAGGCAGAAGGTATCCACCTCTTTAATATCTTCATTGTCATCTCTAAGGCTGGTTGTCCTACCTGTTGTCATGAAACAAGTTTGATTCTCTTTATAACACACTTTTTATTGTATTCCTTGTTGTTTATTTCTCTCAGTTTGTAGATATTTTGCATTTCTGGCTATCAGGATAGTGCCAACCTCAGCATAGCTGAGGTTATTGATCATTTCTTCCTGTAATTTTAAAACAAAATCCATCTTCTTCCAATCTATTTCTCTTAATATATCATATAGGTTGAATAAATAAGGGAGAGTACGTAGCTTTGTCATACTTCTTTGTCAACCTGGATCCAGTCTGTTTCATTAGGCTCTATCCTTATTGTTGCTTCCTGACCTGTATATAATTTTTCCATGGGAACAATGAAATGTTCTGAACACTTTCCAAAGATTGACATGATCATCATGTCAATCATGTCAATCAAAGGCTTTTCTGCAATCAGTTAAGACTTCTTTTTGGTATTATTTGGTTTTCTCAATTTCCCAGCATGTAGCAGCAATGATGTCTCATGTTCCTCATCCTTTTCTAAAGCCAACTTGTACATTTGGGATTTCTTTTCCTATGTAAGACTCTTATTGGATGATCCTAAGCCTTATTTCTCCAGCATCTATCATAAAAGTAAGCATACTTTATGATAGTTTGCACATTCTTTTAAGTTTCCTTTCTTTGGTATTGGAATGACCCAGTGGTGGGATTCAAGTAATTTAACAACCGGTTCTCTGCCCTAATGATTTCTTCCAACAACCAGTTTGCCAAACTGCTCAGAAAGTTAACAACTGGTTCTCCCGAAGTGGTGCGAACCGGCTGAATCCCACCACTGGAATGACCTCTTCCAATCAGTTGGCCACTGTGTTGGTCTCCAGATTTGCTGGCATAGCTTCGTTAGAACCTTGCATGATTCTTCTTCTGTTGCTTGCCATATTTCAATGGGTATTCCATCAGTTTCTGCAATCTTCCAAGTTGGTAATATCCAGAGTTCTGATCTAACTACATCTTTTGGGATTACATATTGTAGGCAGGAAATGTCTTCTAACTTATATTGACATCTCTACTGTATAGTGTTGCAGTATACTCTTTCCATCTTCCTTTGGTCTTTTTTGAATTGGTTACTATCTATCCATTGATATCTTTAGATCTTCCATTTGAGTTTAGAATCTCCTTCTGAATTCAGAGATCTGTTGAAATATTTTTCATCTTTTTCCATTTTTTCCATGTCTGTTTCCATCTTCAATGTCTTTACAGATGTTTGGTAAGACTTCTTATCTCTCCTAAGAACTCTCTGAAACTCTGTGTTAAATTCCTTTCTGAGATTTTTGTCCTTGGCTTTGGCTTCTCGTCTCTTCTTGACAATTTCAATGTACAATTTGCTTTCTTTTCTGTCTACATTTTTGGCAGTCTTTTCACATTCACCCTTAACAACTTCTTTAAATTCATTCCATAATTTCTTTGGTTTTCTATCACTGAGGTTCAGGACTTCAAAGTGATTTCTCATGTTCTTCTTGAAAATGGGGAATATATGTTCAGGATCATATCATGGAAACTGACTGGCTTTCTTTAGCTTAACTTAGAACTTGTAAATGGGCATGTCTTTGTTGCTGTAATCGAGTTCCTCCATCTCCTTTTAGCAGTAATATAATCAATTTGATTTCTCTATACTTCATCTACATGTCCATGCGTAGTGCCATTGTTGTAGTTGTTTGGAACAGTGCCAGCTATGAAGAAATCATTGGAATAGCAGAAATGGTTAAATCAGCCTATTTCATTTTGGTTTCCAGAGCCATACAATCCAACCACAGGTAGTCTTCGGTTTACAAACACAATTGTTCTCAACATTTCCATTGTTAAACAAGACAATTGTTCAATGAGTTACATTCCATTTTGCGCACCTTTTTTTTTTGCCATAATTTTAAAATTAATTCACTGCTGTTGTTAAGCGAATTGTGCCATCGTTAAATGAATCTTGGCTTCCTGCAATGACTTTGCTTGTTGGACTCTGGCTGGGAAAGTAGAAAATGTTGATCACATGACTTGTATGATCTTCTGACTGAAAGTATCCTATCACAGTATATCTCAATTCACTGATACCTAAGATGTCAATCTGTAGTGGTTTCATTTCACATTTTACTGTGTTGAGCTTTCCTGTATTCATGCTTCTTACATTCCGTGTTCTTATTATAATTCTACCTTTGCAGTTTTCTTTCCTTAAAAAAAATGGGGAACTTTAAAATGGCACAAATATCAGTTCCCCCTGACAATTATACTGTAAGCAGATTCCACTATATTCATTCCATAGCTTTATTTCCACATTTAACAGAGATGATTTGGCATGAAAACCCTTTACCTACTGGTTATTTATTTCTTCTAAATTGTCTATTCTATTCTATTCTATTCTATTCTATTCTATTCTATTCTATTCTATTCTATTCTATTCTATTCTATTCTATTCTATTCTATTCTATTCTATTCTATTCTATTTTTTATTTATTGTGTCACACACTAAATAAATAAATCTCCTGTAGCAACTCTGCCACTTTATTTGCAAAATAACTTTTACCCAGAAGCAACTTCCCTCATCCTCCTTTCCTACTATAGATTCCTGAAAAGCTGAGCACCAAAGAATTGAGGCCTTTGAACTATGGTGCTGAAGAAGACTCCTGCGAGCCCCTTGGACTGCAAGGCGATCAAACTGGTCAGTCCTAGAGGAGATCAACCCTGACCTGCTCTTTAGAAGGCCAGATCCTGAAGATGAAACTCAAATACTTTGTCCACCTAATGAGAAGGAAGGACCACTGGAGGAGAGCCTAATGCTGGGAAAGATTGAGGGCAAAAAAAGAAGGGGACGGCAGAGAATGAGGTGGCTGGATGGAGTCACTGAAGCAGTAGATGTGAGCTTAAATGGACTCCAGATCATGGTAGAGGACAGGAAGGCTTGGAAGAACATTGTCCATGGGGTCACGATGGGTCAGACACAACTTTGCAACTAACAACAACAACAAAGCTTTAAGTGTTTAGTAACCATCTAATCTTCACCATGTCCATATTTTGTCTATTTAAAACCTCATTTCTGAAAAGCTTACCTTTGGAAAACTTCTTGGAAAACCATCAAGGCAGCCACACAGTACTAAATTAAAATACTTACCAATGTCATCAAAACAGCAAACAGCAATTGAAAGAGTGAACCAAATTTATCCTATGCAATTGTTGAAACAACTTGCAACCAGCTGAAAGTTACTTGTAGATTAATCCTAAAGCATCTGCTCAAAAGTAAAACTAATTGCCTTGGGTTTTATCTTTTTTCAGGTAATTTTCCCAGTGTAATGCATGGTCTGTTGTTAAAATCACACACATCTAGTTTTCTAGTGGGGCTAGAAAAGCTTCTGCATATTATTTCAGCATTACTAAAAAAAGACGTGTAATTTTTAATATTTTAAACTATAAAAATGAAAGCGTTACAATAGCATAGTAGAAACTCAAGAAGGTTTAAAAATGGATAACAGCACTAAATGACCCCTTGTTTATTTATTTACTTTTAATGGGAATACTTACTCAATCTCCTTTCTATGGGGTGGGTTCCAGTGGGTGGAGGTTGGACAGAAGACATCTCATCTTCGGCCTCTGTTATGTGGAGGGCCACCAGGTCTCTGCTTTCTACTCTTCTATTTAGCATCTACACGAGATCACTGAATGAGCTGATTCATCACCGTGGGGTCAGGTGTCATTAGCTTGCTTAATGTCTTGTGTCTAATGTCTTTTCAAATAAAGATGACGTGGTCAACTTAGCTAGGATTCTTTTAAATGATCCACTGAGGTCTTTCAGCAGCATCTGAAGGATTTGCTGTCAAAACCAGCATTACAGTATTGGCATTGCAAGCTCCACCCCTTTGGAGCGAGCAGGTAAAGGGCAGGACTCATTTTGCAATGCCACAACACTGATTTCCTCTAATCCCCTTGAGGTGCCATATTTTTTGAATAATATGTTTGGGTTATTATTCAGTACCTATTTACAGTTTGTGAAAAAATATTAAAAGTTGTTGAGTCCTCCAAGAAAAAACTTTTCCTGTACAAGGAAACTGCAAGGACCTATAACTAGCTTTAAATGCTGTTACACTTTTAGAATGATTAGCATTTAGGTTGCTAAATTTAGCTGCAGCACTGCTGTCAGTTACTGATAAGCTAAAATTACATCCTTTTGATTTGCTTGCTATTGAAAAATATTTCAGAGGATTATTACATTTATAATCAGGATTATCAGTCTCTCTCCATACTGGATTTAAGTCTTGTGGTGGAAGAATGATTTCATACTTGACTACTTTGTGTTCCCAGACAATATGCACCATAAATTTACCTCTTAATAGACTAACTATAAAAAGAGCACGGAAGCAAATTCATCTAAGAGTGTTAAGTACTATTCATCAAAATAGTGATTTCTCTGTTTCTCTTTTTGCTAAACATTCTGATGATGTTGACAGCTCAACACACATTTGTGCTACTGAGTCACAGATTACTAAAATTTAAAAGTTGGAAGGAACCTTGAAGATCATCTAACCCAATCTCCTGTCCAGGAATTCAATTCTATTTTGGGTCGCTCAAAATATATTAAAGATATATTAAAGAACCCATAAAGTATTTCCACAGATTAGAATTCCGTTTTCCCATTCTTCTCTTCCCCTGCTTAAAATCAACTGGAAGCTGACAAAGACCAGATCCATTAAGGACTCCATCTGTTGGTTTCATCTCTTCTTATCCCACTTTTTTTACTAGACCAGTATTTCTAAACCTAGGTTACCTGAAGATGTGTAGACTTCAATTCCCAGAATTCCCCAGCCAGCATATTTCTCAACATCTTAAATTGCCAAGGTGAGAAATACTATGTTAGACCATGGACAATTCCTGTCAAGTTGGGAGAATGCCTTCACTGACCATCTCTGTGATAAGAGCAGCTAGGTAAGAGCTGGGTGTCCATTCTCCCACAACAAATTTTGTATGGAATTTTCCACTTATTCAAGATATGCTCCACCCATGGCATACAGTCTCTCTGGATGTTATTACTGATGTACCACCAGTCAATAATTACACGCCTATACTAGTTGCAGTGGATGTTTTTACTAAGATAGCCACTTCATCCATTGCAAGGGATTGCCCACTGCCAAAGAAACAACTCAACTTTTTTTTGGACCATGTCTTTTGCTAAGTGGTATAGGGTCCAGACTGATTCTGGACAGAGGTAGTCAGTTTCAATCCATGATTTTGGAGGGCATTGTTCCAACTTTTGAATGTCCAAGTAATGTTTGGTCCGTCACCCATCCATGAATGGCGAGGTGGAGAGAACTGAATAAAAGCTCCAGCAATATTTAACATTACTGCACCTACAACCAAAATAACTGGCCATCATTGCTTCCACTAGCAGAATTCTCACATAATAAATTTCCCCACATATAGATTGTAATTAGCCCCTTTCAAGCTTTGTATGGTACACACCCTAGGGCAGTGATGGCTAACCTTTTTGCCCAGTGGTGAAATGTAAAATTTGTTACTACCAGTTCTGTGGGCATGGCTTGGGGGGGTGGGTAATATGACTGGGTGACCATGGCCAACTTTTTTTTTTTTACTTTTAAAAGCATTTTTTCTACAACCTCTTCGGCTGAAGAGATTGTAGAAAAAATGCTTTTAAAAGTTTTTTTTTAAAAAAACCTCTGATTATTGCGTGGCTCAGCTGGGCATGGAGCTGAGGGATTTTTGCTAATGGTTCTCCAAACCACCTGCAGCCATCACTACCAGATCGGGCAATCCGGTCTGAACTGGGAGCATTTCACCCCTGTTTTTGCCGTCGCATACCAAAAGCAGTGGAGGGGAGTGGGGGGGGGGTGCGTGCATGCGTGCCCACACCCATAATTCAATGCTCCCCCTGCGCCCTGCCCCCAGTGCATGCGCACACGACCCCCCTGCACATGTATGCACAACCTCCCCGCTGCACTGTGTTTTGGGCCTAGCAGGCCACCCTGAAGCCTCTGTAGACCAATTTCCTGACTTCCTGTGGGCTCGGAAGGCCCATTTTTTGCCCTCCCCGGGCTCCAGAAGCTTTCTTGGAGCCTGGGGAGAGTGAAAATGGCCTCCCCCACCCCTCCGGTGGCCCTCCAGAGGCTGAAAATGCCTCTGCACAAGCCCGCATGGCATCCAAAACGGGCCACATGGAGACTCCTGGGAGGGGCGGGGCAGCCGAAAATCAGCTGGCTGGTACGTGCATGAGCGCTGGACCTGAGTTAGGGCAATGGCTCATGTGCCCACAGATTTGTCTCTGCGTGCCACCTGTGGCACTCGGGCCATAGGTTTGCCATTATGGCCCTAGGGTATTATGATACAATCCTAAGGAGGGAAGATTTGTCCTGGGAGTTGTCAATTTTTTACAAAAGCAATGGCAATAGCAATAGCACTTAGACTTATATACCGCTTCATAGAACTTTACAGCCCTCTCTAAGCCATTTACAGAGTCAGCATATTGACCCCAACAATCTGGGTCTTCATTTTACTGACCTTGGAAGGATGGAAGGATGGGTCCTTCAGCTGGTAAGGATTGAACCCCTGGCAGTCAGCAGAATTAGCCTGCAATACAGCATTCTAACCACTGTATCACCATGGTTGCCCAACTTTCTAGAACAAGCAAAGTAGTCCTATAAGAAAGCTGAAAATTGACAGGAATGGCCACAAAAGCTGAAGGAGACAAAACCTGGCTCACTACCAAGTTTTTGGTCTTGACAAGACTATCAAAGGAACTAGATTCAAAATTTATGGGGCCCTTCAAGGTTACCTGACAAGTCAACCTCGTGGCTTTTTGCCTGCATTTGTCTTCCTCCAGGAAAGTGCGTTGTCTTTCACAGTTCATTGCTACTTAAAGAAAAAACCCTATTGCCTCTTAGTACTCATCCCTATGATCAGTGATCATGCATGGACAACTAGAATACAAAAACAGAAATAAATACTGGATTCTACACTAAAGGGCAAAAGTATGCAGTATTTAATCCATGGGAATACCCAGAATATAAACGATATTGGGAGAACACAAGATATGTCGATACTCCTGAGTTAGTTCAGTAATTTCACCAATGTTTCCCTGATAAGCCATTACTGACCAAGTTTCTGGTCCCTGACCTCATGCTGCCCAAGGAATCTGTGGCTGAAGAATTAGCTAGCTTCAGTGGGCACATCCAGGCAAGGCCATTCATTCTGGCTTTCAAACTCTGAAGGTAAGGTGGGAAGGACCCAGTAATACTGTTTATGCCTTCCAGCAACTGCCATGTGGCTCACCAGTCATTTTAGAAGCATGGGAGCAAAATTATTTTGAAACTCCTCTGCCAACTCAGACTTTGAAGAGCCACGCAAGAAGGGGAAAACAACTATAATGAAGCCATGGAAAGGGCTGGGGGCAAGTTGGGGAGGGGTGTGATGTAGAAGAAGAGGCAGAACCTGGATCAAGAGAGGAATCAGTGTGGAGTTGTTACGTTCCTACATGTGATCCATATCTAGCAGGGGTGGGTTCTACTTATCTTTACTACTGGTTTGCAACGGGATTGTGCATGCGCACTCTCTTCGCTTGCGCACGGTCCTTGTTTCTGTGCATGCGCAGAAGTTTCTGAGCATGCACAGATCACTGATGATGACATCTGGGGTGGTGGGTGAGCCTCCCACCGGTTTTACTACCGGTTCTTGCGAACAGATCCGAACCGGGGACAACCCACCACTGATGTCCAGCCCCTCTCTTGAATTCTGTTAACTGTTGTCTAGTGCCAGTTTAGTGCTGATCATTAGCTGACTAGATTCTTGTGTATACACATAAGCCATACATCTTCTAACTGGAACTTAATTTGTGCTCCTGATTCTTTGCACCTGACAAGATGCACAGAAAATAGGAATCCTGGGGGGTTTTTTGTTTTATTTTTTAAAAATAGTTGATACCTCTTTAGCATCACCAAAATAATTGTGTTTGGTCTTTGCTCCTCTCTAAAAATGAAAGACTACAGTATTTGATGTTATTCCATTGATTTATATTTTACAAAAATAGTTAAGCGCGCTTAATGACATTAGATGGGATATTGTTTGGACTAGTTAGTGTCTACCAACTTGACCTATGTCAAGCTTGTTTTAAACTCCCTGGGAGAAACGGGGAAGCTAGGAGAGAATTGGAAGGAGTGTTAAACATAAACAGGAGAAAGGAAATCCCTTGACAGCTTATTTCATAAATGGCTTGGTCCAGATATTATGGGAAGAAGTGGGAAGAAGTGGTTCAAAACATTCTGAACTCATTAATAAATGAGGGTTGGAAATTCTTCCTGCAGCTTCCAAGATTTTGTATTTAACCTTATCTAACATTAGAGACTTACTGAAGTGTGTGTAATTCTTTCCTCCGGTCTTGTGGGTCTATTAATTGATTGTTATACAAACTGAGCACTATCTTCCAAGCTACTGCAGAGCTCTAAAGTAAAGGTACACAACCTGCAACCACAAGGTTCCATGCAATCCCCATAAAACTGTTTCCCTCTTGGATTCTTCACATTGGGATCAAATTGTAGATTTTAGTCTGTTAGAATGACAAGATGGTTAAATAAATGATTGAAGAGATTAAAGAGATAAGTGTAGATTAAATCAATATCCTCGCTCCATAGCTTTGTTGAATTTGTGCCTTGGCAACCATACAAAATTCTGATGCATCCCTTAGTTTTGGGGGGAAACAAGGTTATCTAACTCTCAAACTGTGACTATATAAATATATTAAAAAATTTTTAAAGCAAGATACTACTAAAATATGTTCCAAATGCGTATGTTCTATAGCAGGGGTGTCAAACTGGATTTCTTCGATGGCCAGATCAGCATTGTAGTTCTCTGTGGGCCGGCGGGGGAGGGGGTGGCAGGTGGGGGCGGGGGCGTGATGGGACAGATGGCTCTTGTATTATTATTATTATTATTATTATTATTATTATTATTATTATTATTATATTTATATACCGCCCGTCTCCCGGAGGACTCGGGGCGGTGTACAGCCAATTAAAACACAAGATACAAACAACAATTTTAAAAGTAGTTAAAAGTATTAAATAATTTCGGCCCGAATTTAAAACCCAAATTTTAAACACCCAATTTAAAATCATTTACATAGATAGCCCTGCCTGGCGGAACAGCAGGGTCTTAAGGGCACAGCGAAACACACGGAGGTTGGAGATCTTGCGTATTTCCGGGGACAGTTCGTTCCACAGGGCAGGAGCTCCCACAGAGAAGGCCCTTCCCCTGGATGTCGCCAGCTGACATAACTTGGCCGATGGCAACCTGAGGAGTCCCTCTCTATGGGAGCGAACTGGCTGGTGGGAGGCTATTGTGGCAGAAGTCAGTCTCAAAGGTACCCATCCTGTAGCATCCTGCAAGTCAAAACGGGGTGCGGGGGTCCACATGCGGCCCCCCCCTGTGCCTCGTTTTCACCCTCCATGGCCTCCTGCAGCACTCTGCTGGCCATTTTCAGGCTGTTTTGGGGCCATTTTTGAGCCATTTTTGGCCCATTTTTCAGCCCGTTTTCAGACGTGCTGCAGGAGGCCATGGAGGGTGAAAATGAGGTGCGGGGGGGGGGGGGGCACACGCAGCCCGTTTTAGCTGCCAGAGGCACTCCAGGCCGGTCCCTTGATATTTCCAGGCTGGCTATGTGGGCTGGATTTAAGCACCCCACGGGCCAGATCCAGCCCATGGGCCTTGAGTTTGACACCCCTATTCTGTAGTAAGTCTTACCCTTATATACCATTGTATTTTAAATGTGTGGGATTCAAATGCAATGTCTCATTTCAGTCATGTTAAAATTCATAGGGCAAAATGATGAAATCCTCTTGATCTCATTGCAACTAATGCACGATTAACTTCTCCTGGATTCAACCCATTGTTTTCCCCAGAAAATTCTAAATATAGTTATTCCTAACATGGATTAGTCCTCTTTTATTACTGCCTTGTAAACTATCGCAGTTAATTGACTTTTTCAGACAAGTTCCAAAAGTTTATTTATCTGAAATGGACCTCCAATTGAGACAAACACATGTCTTTCAAGGCAGGAGCAAATTCTCAGCAACTTTACTCTGTTAGAATCAAGACTCTCTGGAAAAAGCGGTGGTGAGCTAGAAACAGTAGGCAGTCCTTTGGATTGGTTTATGATCCCATTTGCAAAGAAACGAGGAACATCAATTTAACGTAACTATGAATTGCTAACAAAGGGACTGGCAAGCAATTGGATACTCCAGGCAATTACATATGGCCTTCCATTATTAGCAGGCATTCCAGCACCATAGTATAATGGAGGTTACAGCACATTAAATGCAAATTGTTGTAACAGTAACAGAGTTGGAAGGGACCTTGGAGGTCATCTAGTCCAACCCGCTCCTCGCACAGGAAACCTACACTAGGGATTCGAACCGCTGACCTTTCCAATCAACAAGCTCGGTGTCTTAGCCACTGAGCTGCATGTGTGGCTGACTTAACATTCCTCAATCAGTTTTATTATAATGCTGGAGGGTATAAGCTAAATATAGCAAGCAACTACATTGTACCAAAAGAGTGTATAGTTTGTGAAGGATTAATTGGAAGTGGCAGAATTCCAAAGAGAATTTGAAAAGCTGTTCTATAGCACTTTGGCTGCAATATCCAGCTCCCCTATTCACTATAAGTAGAAATGCCAAACAGTGTTTAAGCAACTGTGCTTAGGTAGACTTCACACATGCCTGCCTCATTTTATCATAATTATCCTCACTGAATAAAAGAATCAAATCCAGGCAGTACAGATGTAAAACACTCCAGGCAACTTAAAGTCACCTTTCCAGAAATGTTGACCGGCAGGAAAATTCAACTTAGAAAAGAATGCTTGATCACAAAAATCACTTGAGCGTGTTTCACAGGGGTTAGGTATCATTCGGCACGTTTCGCAGCTGAACACCAAACTCCAAAGAAGGTTTCTCTTAAAATGGATAGCTGAAATATCTGTTCTTAATTTCTTTTAATCCTCCTACACTAAATACAGCCTTTTTTTCTCCTTTAATGTAAACAGAAACTAGCACTGAGGCTGTCCCAAAGGTGTTTTTTCAAAAAAGCAACTGGACTTTTTCCTTGAAGATGTTTCACTTTTCACCCCAAAAGCTTCTTCAGTTCTGACTGAATAGCGATAAAAGTTTTGATTGTGTAGGGAGCTAGGCAGGGGTGAAATCCAGCAGGTTCTGACAGGTTCTGGAGAACCAGTAGCAGAAATTTTGAGCAGTTTGGAGAACCGGTAGCAGAAATTTTGCGTAGAGAACTGGCAAATACCACCTCTGGCTGGCCCCAGAGTGGGGTGGGAATGTAGATTTTGCAATATTCTTCCCCCAGGAGTGGGGAGGGAATGGGGATTTTGCAATATCCTTCCCCTGCCACGCCTACAGAACCGGTAGTAAAAAAATTTGGATTTCATCACTGGAGCTAGGGTTTCTTGCACCGATGCCTTTTAAGAAGGAAAGTTATTGTATGCTTAAAGATGCTTGGTGTTGACCATGAAGATATTAATTCTTCTGCAAATGTATTATAAATGAGCATGTTCTAAAGCTTCTAAAAAGTCTTTGAACTTAGTAGTTTTGCTTATTTAAATTGCATTTCACTCTGGTTGCAATCTCTTGGTACAGCATATCCCAGAATATGACTTTAATGGATTATGAGAAAGGCATTCAATTACTGGTATTCTTTATTTATTTGTAGTGTGGTTAAGCTGGAGTATTTATTTTATTTTTATCCCACCTTTATTACTTTTTAAATAACTCAAGGCTGTACACATATCTAATACTCGTTCATCCTGCTGTTTTCCCTACAACAACAATCCTGTGAGGTGGATTGCATTGAGAGAGAGGGATAAACCCAAAGTCACCAATAGGCTTTGTGCCTAAGGCAAGAATAGATCTCATAGTCTACTGGTTTCCAGCTGATGCCTTTAACTACTACTCCAAACTGGGGGTCTCAATATAGTAGCTACACTGTGTCTTATGCTACAGAGTTATGCAATAGACATTCCCATGCTTTAAATTCTAAAATTACGTCTTCTTGATAGGATAATAGTAACATTAATGAGAATGTTTTAATTATACACATGGTTAGAAGCTCCCTGTTAGCTGAAATAGTCCAGCATGAGCAGGTATTGCAATATTCCCTGTTTTATTGAAGTGTGTGTAGTTTTCCAAACTTTGGCTAGGAATTACCCACGTGTTAACCATCCTTTTGGCAGACACAGAGCAAAAAAACAGAATTCCATGTGACAATTGAAAATTCCCTGCAGTAGAAGCAACCACAGCTGGCTTGGGTGCTGTGACTTCAACTTGGTTTCCTTAGAAACCATTTGCTGTTGAATGTAATTTTCATTGCTAACAGACTTCATGTGTTTAGAGGCTGGAGTCATTTGTGCAAGTGCCAAGCTTTTGTATGCTTTTCAATCTCAGGCAACAAAGTTCAATTTTGAGTTTCTTTTGCATAGGTCCTGGAGGCAGGGAAGGGAAGGGATATAGATTTTACACCTTCACTTATTCTCTTCAAGCATTTGGATGCATTTCTAATCATTTGGCAATGATTATTATTATTTTTTTTTGCCATATTTAAATCTACTCCTTTAGTGAAAGCAATTGTCAGTTAAAATAATTCTGGCCAATATCAGTGAATGAAGTGTAGCACTGAGAATTATTAAATTGGAAGGAGGCATTTATGCCATCGAATGAAACACCCTGCTCAATGCAGATCAAACCATCTTTGACCAATGATTAGTCTAAGCTATAGAAAACATCCAGCACATTATTGCAGATAATTGATTCTTCAATGTCTCTTTGGGGAACTAGTCTCTAGCTCTTGATCATCATCTTTGCGTTTCTGTGCATCTGTTCCAATTTTTTCTTCTTCAAGTGTTTGGCTAGAATAACTGAAAATCTTTCCTGATACAAATACCTTTGTCTTTTGAATAGACTAGACTAAACTAAAATTCTTTATTGGCCAAGTGTGATTGGACACACAAGGAATTTGTCTTGGTGCATACGCTCTTGGTGTACATAAAAGAAAAGATACATTCGTCAAAAATCACAAGGTACAACACTTAATGATAGTCATAGGGAACAAATAAGCAATCAAATCATATTAGGAAACAGTCAATATAAATCTTAAGTATACCAGCAACAAGGTTACAGTCATACAGTCATAAGTGGGAGGAGATGGGTGATAGGAACGATGAGAAGATTAATAGTAATGCAGACTTAGTAACTAGTTTGAGAGTGTTGAGGGAATTATTTGAAACTGCATCACATTGTTAACCCTGTTCAGTTTACAATCAACTATTATTTCCAAATATTTTTCATAAGTCCTACAAGTCAGGTATGCCCCTCTGCATAACTCTGCACTTGATTTATGTTTCCTAAGTGAAGCTTTACAGTTGACTCTGTTAAATTAGTTATGGTTTATGGAAATATGTTACCTTATAAGTTCCTCTTCTGGGGGGGGGAGGGGGGCTGAAATAAAAAGTGCCTTTTCTTTTTTACCTGTTAGTATTTTGCTATCTTCATTCAGGAGCGCTTGAATTCCCCCCCCCTTTTTTTATCTGGACTTACCTAATGACCCTTTCGTTTTCAGTATCTATTGCTAAACTGAGCATAGTTTTTCTGACATCTCTATACAATTGTGCATTATCTGTCCTTATTCTTTCTCTTATAACCTATCTTCTTTTATCTTCCTTTTTACTTCCTAGATGGCTCCTCTTTTATGTTTTTCCATCCTCGGTTAGTTTGCTATGAAAGCCATATTGGTTTCTTTTGCTGTCTTGTTTCCCCCCCCCCCCCGCCCCTTCATTGAATTATTTTAATCTCTCCTTTTTAAAAAGAATATCTTACCTATCTTATTTCCTTTTCCATTAGTTATTCCTGCTATTGAATCCAATTATAATTGTTCTGTGTTTGATCACATTCATCTCTGGTTTCCCTCAAAATCAAGGACTTTATATGGTCACCTTCTCTCAATATTTCTGCTGTTTCTGCTCAACTAAATCTTTTCAGCTAGGATTGAGTCAATCATCTAGAAGATTCTATTCTCCCTTTCTCACTCTCTAAAGGAGAAAGTGATATGGAGAGACCATGTTGGCATAGTTTCTCTCCCAACAGATCAGTGGTGGGATTGAGCCCAGTGGTGGGTTTCAATTTTTTTTACTACCTGTTCTGTGGGCGTGGCTTGGGGAGCATGGCATGGCTTGGTGGGCATGGCAGGGGAAGGATACTGCAAAATGTCCATTCCCACCCCATTCCAGGGAAAGGATATTGTAAAATCTTCATTCCCTCCCCACTCCAGGGGAAGGTTACTGCAAAATCCCCATTTCCTCCCAATCAGCTGGGACTTGGGAGGCAGAGAATAGATGGGGGTGGGGCCAGTCAGAATTTTTACTACCGGTTCTCCGAACTACTCAAAATTTCCGCTACCGGTTCTTCAGAACTGGTCAGAACCTGCTGAAATCCACCTCTGATTCAGCCGATTCTCTCCGGATCACGCAAACTGGTAGTGGTGACTGTGGGAGTCTCCGCCCACCTTCCCAGATGTAATGCACTGCTGCTGCGCATGCACAGAAGGCCATGCACATGCGCAGAGGTGGTGCGTGCGCTCACATTTGTGAATCGGTAGGGAAGGTAAATTAATCCCACCTCTGCAACAGATTCTTTGAAAAACTCTCAGTAAACTTTCTATAGTACTAATCACATGTTAATAGTGCTCCATAAGTATGACTTTGGAGCTTCCTTATCATAAGGCAGAGGGAAGCCTCTTGGGGCCCCTTAGTATGAATGAATATGGAGTGACTTTGCTTCAACCCTGCTAATATCTTTGCCCCTGTCCAGTTGTGTATGATTTTATAGAGGGCTTCTGGCATGCTTCAAAATGAAGTGCCAACGGCCAGCATCATCCTTCTTCCCAAGGATAACACTTTGTCTTCATTGTCCTAGATATCTTTATTGGCCCAATAAAAACATTTTATTTTATTTTATTTTATTTTATTTTATTTTATTTTATTAAATTTATATACCGCCCTTCTCCCCGAGGGGACTCAGGGCGGTGAACAGCCATAAATAAAAAAACATATATATAAAATTTAAAAACCAAATAAAACCGAATTAAACGTTGGCCCCAATATTTAAAATCCCAATTTACAATATTAAAACCCCAAAATTAAAATATTACAATTTAAAATTTCTAAATTATTTTACGACAGAAGGGGAAAAGGGAAGAATTAGGCCAGGCCCGCCTGGTGGAACAGGAAAGTTTTTAACTCACGGCGGAAGGCACGAAGATCCGGGATCCTCCGTAACTCTGGGGGGAGCTCGTTCCAGATAGTGGGTGCCCCCACAGAGAAGGCTCTCCCCCTGGGGGCCGCCAGCCGACATTGTTTGGCCGACGGCACCCGGAGGAGCCCCTCTCTATGGGAACGTACCGGTCGGTGGGAGGCTATTGGTGGTAGTAGGCGGTCCCGTAAGTACCCGGGTCCTAAGCCATGGAGCGCTTTAAAGGTGGTAACCAACACCTTGAAGCGCACCCGGAAGACCACCGGGAGCCAGTGCAGCTTGCGCAGGAGAGGAGTAACATGGGAGCGCCATGTCGCTCCCATCACCACCCGCGCGGCCGCACTCTGCGCCAGTTGGAGCCTCCGGGTGCTCCTCAAGGGGAGCCCCATGTAGAGAGCATTACAATAGTCCAGGCGAGAGGTGACAAGGGCGTGAGTGACCGTGTGTAACGAGTCCCGATCCAGAAAGGGACGCAACTGGCGGATCAGGCGAACCTGATGAAAAATCCTCCCGGTCACGGCCGTCAAATGCTCCTCAAAAGACAGCCGCGAATCCAGGAGGACGCCCAAGTTGCGCACCCTCTCTGCCGGGGCCAATGATTCACCCCCGATAGTCAGCGATGGTACCAGCTGACTATATCGGGACGTCGGAAACCACAGCCACTCGGTCTTGGATGGGTTGAGTCTGAGCCTGTTCCTCCCCATCCAGATCCGCACGGCCTCCAGACACCGGGACATCACTTCAAGGGCATCGTTGGGGTGGTCTGGGGTGGAGATGTACAGCTGGGTGTCATCAGCGTACTGGTGATATCTCACCCCAAAACCACGGATGATCTCGCCCAGCGGCTTCACATAAATGTTGAACAGGAGGGGCGAGAGGACCGACCCCTGAGGCACCCCACATATAAGGGGTCTCGGAGTCGACCTCTGCCCCCCTGTCAACACCGACTGCGACCGGTCGGAGAGAAAGGAGGAGAACCACCGTAGCACAGTGCCTCCCACCCCAACATAAAAATAGTGGATGATTGTAATTCCATAGTTTGTTTGGAAATCTCTAACTAGTTAAGAAAAACAAACGAAGCTAAGCTGAGAGCAGAAAAAAATATTGGTAGTAAAATTATTAATGGGCTTTTTCATGGGTTTTCGTTCCACTGAAAAATCTACTTTGAGACTTGTCATACCAATCATGATAGGATGGAATGGAGACAGGGGTGAAATTCAGCAGGTTCTGACAGATTCTGGACAACCGGTAGCAGAAATTTTGAATAGTTCGGAGAACTGGCAAATACCACCTCTGGCTGGCCCCAGAGTGGGATGGGAATGGAGATTTTGCAGTATCCTTCCCCCAGGAGTGGGGAGGGAATAGGGATTTTGCAGTATCCTTCCCCTGCCACACCCACCAAGCCACGCCCACAGAAGTGGTAGTAAAAAAATTTGAATTCCACCACTGAATGGAAGGCCTCGTTGGTCTCAGCTCCACCCAGTTCAATATTCTGTGGAGGAGAAGTGCAGATTCTCTTGATGTGAGGCAATTATTACTACAGTTAGTTACTTTCAAGGTTATAATCCATCTTCTGAATGGCTAGTTTGAAACAAGGATTTGACTATATACCGTTTGCTCTGTGTCCCAATAGAATGACCAATTGAGCTGTTATACATGGTTTTGAATGTGATGTTGGAGCTCTTTTGATTTGGGAGGATTTTGACTGTTCTAGCTTCACTTTATTTATTGTTGTTTCTCTATTTTCCTGCTGTGGTTGTCATCATTAGAAGATTTTTAAATCTTCCGAATAGAGCAAACTAGGATAAAAGCTAAGCGATGCTGGGCAAGTTAAATTAAGGCTACTCAATGAGCATTATGGCCATGCTGAAATTTGAATAAATAAATAATCAGATAAATAAAACAATAAATAAAGCAATGAAATAGGTTGTGCTGTTTTCAGTACTATAGCAAGAAAATAGCTACTGAATAACTCTGAAAAACTTTTATATATATATAATTTAGTAAGATAGTTTGGCTCTACTGAAAAGCTTATAAAGACTTTCTTTTGTCTAGAGCCGTGATGGCGAACCTATGGCATGGGTGCCACAGGTGGCACGCGGAGCCATATCAGTGGGCACGCGAGCTCAGCTCCGGCATGCATGTGTGTGCCAGCCAGGTGATTTTCAGGCCTTCTGGGTCTACCAGAAGTCAGGAAACACACTGTTTCCGGCCTCCGGAGGGCCTCTAGAGGGTTGGGAAAGGTTGTTTTTGCCCTCCCCAGGCTCCTAGAAAGGCTCTGGAGCCTGGGGAGAGCAAAACATGGCCCTACTGTGCCCACCGTGCCATCATGTGCCAAGAGGGGAGGAGCATGAGGGTGCGGGGTGCATAGAATTATGGATGTGGGCACTCTTGCATGTGACCCCACCGCGCTCCCCCTGCTTTTGGCACGCGATGGCAAAAAGGTTAGCCATCACTGGTCTAGAGTGATTTGTAAATCAATTAGAATTTATTATTTTGTGTACTAATTCTGTTTTAGTAAGAAAAAAAATTCAAAGAGACCATTATGATGACCATCTATGTATCCCCCTCCCCCCCATTTGTTCACTTAAGCAGAGCTCAAGACCATGGCCAACTACAAAATTAAGGCCGACAGTATAAAATGGCCAAGGGAAATAACTAGTACCTTAAAAGGCAGTAGAACAAAGGAAATAGTGTAAAAGCAACAAGTATATCTGATTTAATCAGAATTGCTTCTAGCGTGTTAGAAATAATTTTATTTAAAAAACGTATTGTCCAAAATCCTTTGTGAAAAGAAAGAAAACAAGGTACAGATATGCCTCAATTTTTGCAGCAGTTTGGGACTAGACAGAGCCAAAATGTCTATAAAGTTGGATCCATATGTAAAGTTTCATAGCATCGGAGTGGAAACTGGGAGTCCGTGAGTTCTAGTACCATTTTAGGCAATAAGCCAGCTGGGTGACCTAGGATTTGTCACACTTTCTCAGTAATAGGAAGCAGAGAATGACAAATCACTTTCAAAATCTTGCTAAGAAAACTGCAGGGACTTGTCTAAGCAATCTCTGACCAGAATAGCAATAGCATTTAGACTTTTATCACAGTGCTTTACAGCCCTCACTAAGCAGTTTACAGAGTCAGCACATTGCCCCCAACAATCTGGGTCCTTATTTTGCTGACCTCAGAAGGATGGAAGGCGGAGACAACTCTTGAGCTGGTGAGAATCAAACTGCCGAACTGCTAGCAGTTGGCAGTCAGCAGGACTAGCCTGCAATACTGTATTCTAACCATTGTGCCACCACAAAGTCATTAAACAAACAAACAAGCAAGCAAGCAAACAAATGAACAAAAATCTATACAGAGAGGGACAGACACACAATTTTTAAAATAACTTCAGTTTGCATTGAAGCTGCTAGGGAATTTTGTCAATGAGCATCTACTGAGAATTCTGACATAATATAGATCAGTGAAGAGCTTGGTCCAATAAGATGCAGTACAATTCTGAGCACCTGATCTGCTCAATCTTCCACATTAACCAGGTGTTCTGGAATCATTCTTCAATAGTTCATTTTTTTACCTAGTCATTGTGATTCTGTCCATTTCATATTTGTATGCTATTTCCTTTTTGATACTATTTACCATTTCTGCAGCAACTTTCATGAAGGAAAATATCTAGTCTTTGTGAGCTTCCATATTAAATTTTGGCTCTGGGTTTATCATCAGTTTTTATCAGTTTGATGTCTCCTCCCTCCCTCTAATAAATTGGCCAATTTCTGCCTCAACTTCCATATTTGGTTAAAAAAAATCTATAATTTTTGAAAGCATTATTGTTTGCGTAAAATGTATTATCCTCATTTTTGTACATTTCTCTTCTGACAGTGCATGTTTTACTTCATAGCTTTTATACTGTAGGTTGAAAAATGCGAGGGACCAAACTGTATTATTATTTAGACTTGATTTATAGTGCTTTTGGGGAGGTATCATAAAATAAAATAACAAGCAGGCAAAACACTATTAACACTTTCTGGATTATTGGGGTCTTTAAACTGGACTAGCAAGTGCAGTCCATTTATTGCTGTCAGTGGATATGGGTTAAAGGATTGTGATAAATACCCTGTGATTTGCTCAATATACAGCCTTTCAGAATTGCTTAACTATCAGTTTATCTAGATATGACAGGAAAATAACCAAGCAAGAAATCAGTGTTGATTGATCAACTTCTTGAGTGCTAATCAAATGTCTGCATAACAACCAACACTGTTCTGTGGCGCTTACCTTCCGTGGGTCCTAGGGAATGAGGGAGATGGGAGAATGTTTGGATGGATGAAGAACTCTAGGTATATTTTAAAAATGGAGAATTTTACAAAGTTATGAGTACTTTATGTTGTGCAAAGCAAAAGTTAGACTCTGCTTGTAATATACAATTCTGTTGAAGAATTTGAATGTATCATCTGCATTGTTTTCAGCTCCTTCTTACACATCTGATGGTTCTCATCGTTCTGTCGATAAACCTATTCGTTTGTGAGTGATAGCGCATTAGTTATGCATATTAAGATGATAAGAAGGGTACCGTATGCAGTTGCTGTGTTTCAAAATGATCAGAGACAATGGTTGGGTTTGAATAATATTTTTTTTCATAGTTTTTTTTTCAAAGGAGGGAATTGGGTTCATATAGTTTTTGATAGTCTACCGTAGAGTCTTTCTTAACTCATCAGTTTGGGCTTTGACTATTTTTCTATTCTATTTCTATTCTGTCCTATGGCCAGAAAAGCCAACAATTAGATTTCATCAGGAAATCTACCTACTGCCATAAGTAGGCTGTTATTGAATATCCAGCATTTCCTAGCAGTTGAGTACTGGAAGATTAATAGAAAAGATAGGTTGAGGGCAGTGGTGGGATTCAAATAATTTAACAACTGGTTCTCTGCCCTAATGATTTCTTCCAACAACCAGTTCACCAAACTGCTCAGAAAGTTAACAACCGTTTCTCCCAAAGTGGTGCGAACTGGCTGAATCCCACCACTGGTTGAGGGTCTCTAACTTCATTTAATCCTGTTTCTTTTCAGGGCTATCAATAGAACTCTCATTGTACTTCTTGAGAATATCTTGTTGTATCTGGAACATAAAAAGTGTTTGGATCTTTGTATCCCAGATGCTCAAACACAACATCATATCATGTGAGGGAATATCTATACTGAATTGGCTTAGCTTTTAGAGATTTGCATATATCAGTCAGTCAGTCAATCAATCAATCAATTAATCAATCACTTGTATTATGATGATGATTAGAACTTCTTTATACAGATCCATGGACTATAACAGGGCTTAGAGGAAAATAGTAAGAACGTTTTCAAACAAATTGCCCAGTTTGAAATGAAACAAAGTAAAATAGAATATGAAATATAAAAAATACTATAAATAAATAAATTCAAAAATTAAAATTCTTGAAAGCTACTGAATTGTTAAAGTATATATGAAATAGTACCACACTCGATCGTTAAATTATTAAGAAGCAGAATGTGGCATTAATAAACCATCAAGACATTATATGAAGATATAAACCTATTTCTCAGTAAGTCAGATGCTCAGAAGCCAGGGTTAAATGTTTAAAACATATATCTATATATTTAAATCTATATCAATATATCCAATAATTATTCTAGAAGTCTTATATTAGAATGCTGTCAAGCAAAACTTTGCTGCTTGCCATGAAAATTTCTGCTCTTTATCTCCAAGCAAATAACATATAAAACCTTTTTGGTTTGGAGGAGGGCTATCCACAGTGGTGGGATTCAAATAATTTAACAACTGGTTCTCTGCCCTAATGAGCAGCTGGATGGACGTGGCCCTGGTGACCGTGACCAGGGGGTTTGACGGGCAGCACTCGGCCTCCTGCACTCCCCTGGGAGCAAAAACAGGCCATGTGGGGGAACGCACCTCCCCGTGCCCTGTTTTCACTCCCTGAAGTCTCCTGGAGTGAAAACAGGCCGTGTGGGATAGCATGCCACCCCCCCCCCCCATGGCCCATTTTGGGCCTAGGAGCAGGGGTGGATTCTACTTACCTTTACAACCAGTTTGCAATGGGGCCATGTGCGCGCTTCTACGCATGTGCAGAAGCTTCCTGATGGCATCCAGGTCGATGGGTGGAGCCTCTTGCCAGTTTTACTACCGGTTCTTGCAAACTGGTCCGAACCAGGGGCAACCCACCACTGCCTAGGAGGCCTCTTTGGGAGCCAAAATGGGGCACGTGGGGACTCCGGGAAGGGGTGAGTCAGCCATCAATTTAACTACTGGTTTGCCTGAACTGGCCCGAATCGGCTGAATCCCACCACTGGCTATCCAGATTATGTAGATATCTCTGTGGAGGATGCAGAACATCAACAAACATTTTTAACACACTGTTCACATGTGTCCAGGCTTCTGCATATTCTGGAACCCATTCATGATGCATGTTTCAGAATTCATAGAGCTAGAGGTTATTCACAAGTTGTTGTTTTTTTAATTTGATTTATATGCCGCCCTTCTCCAGAGACTCAGGGTGGCTTACAATGCGTTAAGCAATAGCCTTCATACTTTTGTATGCTTATTGCCCCCACAATCTGGGTCCTCAGTTATTCACAAAACTTTTCTAATGATGATCCTCTGCATTAAGCATGGATATTAGGAATAGAGTTAGGATGCACTGAATACAAATCCAATTAATTTTCAACTGATAGGATATATATGCAGATTGCTGTTTGTTACAAATGTTGGTACTTGTTTATACAGTTGCTAGCAAATTACTTTGAATATAGAACATAGAATTATAGGACTGGAAGGGAAATCAGAGGTCATCAAATCCAAACCCCTGCTTAAAGTACGAGACCTTATACCATCCTGTCAAATGGTTGTCCAGTCTATTCTTGAAAATGGAGGACTCACAACTCTTGAAGGTAAGCTGTTCCATTGATTAATTGTTCTCACTGTCAAAAAAATTCTCTTTACTCATTAACAAGCTTCCATTCATCTTGTCCTTCTCTCTGGTTCTTTGGAGATTAAGTCAATCCCCTTTTCCTCTTCTGAAAAACAGTTGTCTGATACTACCCCAGCCACAATCCTCCCTCAATCATTCATTATATGATTTAACCTCCACACCCTTAATTATCTTTGTTGCTCTTCTCCAAACACTTTCTAGGGCAGCGGCCCCCAACATTTTGGGTACCAGGGACTGGATCTGTGGAGAGACTTTTTCCCGTGGACTGGAGGGGCATGGTTCCTTCTGGAATCTTCTGGTGTCTACATTTTAAAGTGTTAGCAGTTCCCTCCAGCTTGGTATCATCTGCAAATCTGATGAGTTCCCCTTCTATCCCCTTGTCTAGATGTTGAAGAGTACTGGGACCAGACAGAACCTTGGTGGTATCCCACTGCATGCTTCCCTCCATGTAGATGTAGTTCCATTAAGGACTACATGCTGGGTGCAGTTAGTCAGTCATTGTGAATCCATCTGGTAGTGGTACTTTCTATCCCAGGTTTTTGTATCTTTTTGAGAAGTAGATCTACTTTGTCAAATGCCTTACTGAAGTATACTATGTCACCGCATTTTGCTAGTCCACTAATTTAGTCACTTTATCAAAGAAGGATATAAGATTTGTCTGGCATGATCTTTTTTTAACATGCATTCTGGCTTCTAGTAATCACTTTCTTCATTTCTAGATGCTCATATATCCTCTGCTTGGTTATCTTTTACAGGATTTCCCTAGGTATTGAAGTGAAGCTGATTGGCCTATAATTTCCTGAATCCATTCCCCCATTCCTTTTTTTAGAATGGTACTACATCAGGGATGAAATCCAGCAGGTTCTGACAGGTTCTGGAGAACCGGTACCCGAAATTTTGAGCAATTCAGAGAACCGGCAGTGGAAATTTTGAGTAGTTCGGAGAACCAGCAAATACCACCTCTGGCTGGCCCCAGGAATGGGGAGGGAATGTGGATTTTGCAGTATCCTTCCCCTGGAGTGGGATGGGAATGGAGATTTTGCAGAATCCTTCCCCTGCCATGCCCACCAAGCCACGCCGACAGAACTGGTAGTAAAAAAAATTGGATTTCACCTCTGTATTACATCAGCTCTTTTTCAGTCCTTTGGTAGTTCCCATGTGCTACAGGAGCTTTGAAATATCATGTTCAATGACTCCAAGATTACATTTGTCAGCTCCTACAAAACCCTGGGATATAAACCATCTTATCCAGGTGATTTATACTTGCCCAAGGTGCATAGGTACTCTCTTACTATCTCCTTGCCTATTTTGACTTTGTTCCTGTTCTGTCTCCCTGGATGCTGTTTTTAATAGGTTGGGCTATTACTTTATTGAAGATATAAGAAGAGATTAAACAGTTTTGCTTTCTTCCTGCTGCCTGATACCTTCTTGCCATCTGCTCCCATTAGTGGATCCATCATTTCCTTGACTTGCTTCTTGTTCCTCACATATTGAAATAATTTTTTCTTGTTATTTTTTGGCACTAGTTCCCAGTCTTAGTTCATTCTGGAATTTCTTAAGAATGACTTCGCCTTTCGTCCTTTTGTTTTTAAATCTATACCTTTTTGTAATCTTAACTACCACTGTATTTCAGTCGGGTACTGTCTTTTCTGACGATTCTTTTTGGTAGAGGTTTAATTGAGGAAAGACAAATGGTTGTGGAGTTCACTTAATGAAAGTTTCCATATTTCTTGATGTCCATTACAAGTGAAATGCCCCAGACTGAGTTCTTGGTTAACATTCTTTCATATCCTAGAAACATAAAAAAAGGGTTAGCGCTAACAACTCCTCTCAACCTTTTGGTGTATAAGTGCTCTTCATGAGAGAAGTCTTTCTTTCTTTTTAAAATCTCAGTCCCAAGGAATGCATTCATATGCTGCATTTCTGCTTTGTTGCGTTGTGACTGTGCAGTATTTTGCTTGGAAAAGGTTTACACGAAATAATTATATTCACAAGTCACAAAGCTGAAGATCACATAGACTTATATTTACAGTCGATGACCCGGGCACTAGATCATAAAATCTGAGATGATGCTAATTTTCAGCTACTTATCAGGATGCATGACAAGGTTCAATTTTTATCACATGCTGGTAGCTTGGTGGTAAAATCACTTTTAGCTTGACAAGAGCCATACAAACAGACTTCTTGGCTAAGACTTTCAATTTACCTCAGAACTATAAACAACTTCACATATCTCAACTGAACTGCAGTTTGTGTCAGACTGTAATAGCTTTGAAACTGCTCATGGTTGCAAACCTGCACAAGAGATGAAAGGCAGAAAAATAACATTTTGTTTTATTCAACTTCTTGTATTTAAAAAAAAGAAGACTTTTGCTTGGTTAAAGAACTTGACTCCAATTAAGGTGTATTCTAGTAATTGAAATAAATTATCACCCATCTCTTATTTTATTTTTTTTTTCAGACAGGCAAAGGAAAGACTATTTCCCTGGTTTTTACATATACAAATATAAAAGAATCCATCAGGTCACTCTGAATGAAGACAATATCTTTGTTTCCTGTAAAAGTAAAAAAAAAAAAAGCCAAATAAATATTCCTGAGCTTTTAGGATGAACTGATAAGCAGGTTTGCCTTGAAATATGCAGTTGTCTAAATAGTTATTTCCATATCTCATGAAGTTATCCATTTCAACACACTTGGGGAAATTCCGTACATTCACAGAAGTGCATCATTTGTGAATTAAAAACATCCATTCAAACTAAGGAATCACATAAAGTATTTCTTGTTTGGCAAACAAAGGAGAATGAAAGTAGCAAGTAAAGGAGAATTGAAACAACAACAAAAAAGGCAATTCTGTTACTTAGCTTCCTAGAAATATATTCTGTTCTGAAACAAAGCCTGAACTGAGATAAGAAGTCACATTTTGACTGGTACAATTTCTGCACAGTAATACTTGCCGTATTACATTGCAGCATTTTATTTCCTGTCCAATGGTGGGATTCAAATAATTTAGCAACCAGTTCTCAGCCCTAATGACTGGGTGGGTGGGTGTGGCCATGATGGGTGTGGCCAGGGGATGTGACAGGCAGGATTCGGCCTCCTGCACTCCCCTGAGAGCAAAAACGGACCACAGGGGGGAAAGCGCCTCCCCCCTGGCCATGTTTTAGGCCTAGGAACCCTCCCCGAGGCCTCTGGGAGCAAAAACTGGCTGCCAGGGGGGAGCACTGCACACTCCCCCCCCTGTGCCCTGTTTTGGGCCTAGGAGGCCTCCCTGCACTTAACTGGGAGCCAAAATGGGGTGCGTGGGGAGTCCTGGAAGGGGTAAGGTGGGGAGGGGCGGAGTCAGCTAGCAATTTAACTACCAGTTCAACTGAACCGGCTGAATTCCACCACTGTTCCTGTCCCAGTAGAAACTCTAAAATGTAGACATTCTCATTTCCACAAAAGTTACAAGGAATAATCAGCTTCTTCAAAACATGGAGACAATCACAAGGAAATGTCAACAAAATATAACATCTTTATTGAAGGCTCCATGACCATTTTTGTTCAGTAGTTCTTGATTTTGATCATCTATTGCAAAGTATGCGTAGGTGCAGTTGCTGTGAAACGCTGATCTGTTGGGATATCCCTCTGCATTCATTATAATGTAATGCACTGAGCCATATGTGCTTTTATTATTGATGGAAAAGTCTGACGGCGTATTGCATATTCTCAAGACAATTCAGTTCATTAGATTCCTAAAGCAATTACAGTAAGAAATATTCTGATGTTTTTTTTAAAAAAGAAGATAGTATATGTTGATTTGGAAATTTTATGCATATCTACCCCTCTTTTACTGTCTTGTTTGGGCAGGTAATGCTAGTTTATTCCATGCTTCCTGACTGCAGTCTCCATATGTGTGGAAGGTTTCATAGTCTGTCAGTTAACCTGGTTTTGAATGTTAACAAAACAAAGGAGACAGTGGTGGGATTCAAATCCCGTGGCTATCGGTTTGCTCATAGGCGTGTGTGCACACGACACTTCTGCGCATGCACAGAAGCTTCTGTGCACACACAGAGATGTCTGGGTGGGTGGGCGGAGCTTCCCACTGCCACCGCTATCGGTTCTCCCAATCCAGGGCAAACCGGTAGCAACCCACCACTGAAAGGAGATCATTGTTGATTTTCGAAAGAGCATAGCCATACTCCAATTTGTATCAAGGCTGCAGCTGTGGAAGTGGTCAATATTATCTGGGGGTGCAGATAACTAACAATCTGACTTGGGCTCTTCGTACTTTATCTTTAGTGAAGCATGCAAACTAGCATTTGCATTTTCTGCATCAGATGAGGAGAGCACATTTTTCACCATCTGTTCTGGCCACTTTTTACAGAGGTCCAATTGAGAGCATTTTAACAAGCTGCCTCACCGTTTGGTTTGGTGGTAGCAGTGCCTCAGATAGAAGGTCTGTACAGAAAGTGTAAGGACAGCTGAGAAGATTATAGGAAGCTCACTTCCCGATATTCAGGATACTGCTTATAAGTGCTATGTGCTTAGAGCTCGAAGCATTGTTAGAGACCCCACACACCCACTTCACAGTCTGTTTCTGTTACTCCCCTCTGGGAGGAGGTTTCAAAATATTTATAGCAGGTCTACTAGATTCTGTAACAGCTTTGTTCTTTATGCCATCCATCTTATAAACTTGTAGCATTTCCACCAAGTAGGCTCAATTTAGGGTATAGAGAATGTCTGCTAGAGTTCACTTTCAGGGGAATTTATCAATGGCCACTTGATAATGGCCATTGTTCAGAAGTTCCATTAACAATTATATTAAACACCTTTGCATTAAGCTTTTCTGAAGCATCATTCTCCTTTAATCCTAAAATGAATTCTCAGATTATTTTTGCTGACTAGGGGATGATGCCATTCAAATGTAGAACAATGTGTAATTTCTGCATAATGTAGCATTAAACAGAGTAATTTAAGAAGAATTCTGTCACATCAAGAAATCTTTACCATCACTTGTCATAAGCTCCCACTAAAGTGACCTTTCAAATTTTTTTCTTGCAATTCCATTCTCTGTTCCCTCCACATTTTTTGGTTGATATCCTGTCAACTATTAGAAAACATCCCTCCTTGATGATTTTTTGTTCTCAAAGCTAAGTATGCTAAAGTCCTTCAACATCTCTTCATAAGACATATTTTTAGTCTGCTGATCATCCTTGATGTTTTTCTTTGAACCTTTTCCAATTCCTCTGAATCCTTCATAAAGAGAAATTTATGGATCCTTTATAAAGCTGAGAACTGGACACAATATTCAAAGTGAGAGCTGACAAATTCAGAATAAAGTGAAATGATTCCTTGCTGTGACTTGGAAACAATATTTCTCTTGATGTAGCGTAAATCTTTTGGAGCCACATTACATTATCCATTCATATTCAGTTTTAACTATTAACTATTTCTAATTATTTTATTTAATTATTTTTAGTTAATTATTAACTATTTTAAATATCAACTATCTCATTATTATTAACAAGCTGGGTATCTTTCTGTTCTGTACTTTTGATCTCTGTTTCCCAACTACAGAATTTTGTTTTTGGTGTCTATTAAATTTCATCAAGTTATTTTCAGTCAATTTATCAAAATTTAAATTTTATTTCTGTCATTTATGTATTAGCGTTTATACCCAATTCTGTGTCATAAATTCCCCCACTTCTTTGTCCAATATGTAAATCAACAGTTTGAAGAGTATAGAGCTAGGAATCCAATTTGATAAACACTGTTTAAGTATAATATTTGAAGTAGTTTTATAACTATATATTTGTCATGTCATTCAATGTTTCCAATGCTTTCCTGAAGTCTAAGTAAACTATATCCACAGCATTTCCCTGATTTGAGTCACTTTGTCAAAGAACACAGTAAGGTTTATCTGGCACAATCTGTTGTAAGAAACGCATGCTGGCTTGTAGTAATCACCCAGCTTGTGCTCCATCACTGGAGGCTTCATTACAACTGCAGTTGCTTCCTAAACATCTTAGTTACCTGATTAGCAAAAAAATCCACCTATTTCCTCTGCTCGGTTGTATAGGCTGTAGTATAAAGGTAGTCAGAGATGGGATTCAGTTTAGACTGGTTCAGGCGAACCAGTAGCGACGATCTGCAGGACCACCTGCCTGGGCGCAATCCTGTCCTATATTGCTGTGTTTTTGATGTCTCATGCATGTGCGGATGGCACGCGCAAGTGAGTTGCTGTGTTGTTTGACATTGGTGCTGGGTGAAATGGTAGCTACAGTATGTGAAGCCCATCTCTGGAGGTAGTCCTCAACTAATGACTACTATTGAGCCCAAAATTTCCTTTACTAAGCAAGGCAGTTATGTCAGTGTTGTCCCATTCTATGACCTTTTGCCACAGTCCTTAAATGAATCACCACCAGTAGTTGTTAAGCGAATAATGCAATTGTTAAGCGATCAGGCTTCTCTCATTAACTTTCCTTGTCTGGGAAGATTGCCAATGGGGATCACCTGATCCAGGAATGATGCAACCATCATAAATATATACTGTATGCCTGTTGCCAAGTGCCCAAATTACGTGAACATGAGGACTTTGCAACGGTTGTAATCATGAAAACCAGTCCTAAATCACATTGTTTTTTCCAGTGCTGTTGTAATAGTCACTAAATGAATGGTTGTAAGTTAAAAACTACTTGTACACTTATGGAAACGTGATTCCTTTTTCCTTTTATAATGCATTCAAGAAGGTTTTCAGCCTTAGTATGTGCTTTCCTGTAGAGGTTAGTGATTTTTTTTTAATATAATGCAACTCCACCTCCTCTTTTGTTAGGTCTGTTTCTTTTAAACAGTTTATATCCTTCTAGTAGTATATACCAGTTATGGGTTTCATCCCACCAAGTTTTAGTAATGGAAGTTATTCTCTACAAATCTCTATTAATTTCTGGTAATTACTAATTATTTTGAGGAAGCTGTAATATATTCTCAGATTTTGATGTTAGATTGACAAATTTATAGTTCCTGGATCCAGATTTTTCAAGTTTTATTATCTGGCATTTCATCAGGGTTTTTTTATTATTTTTTTATTCTCAATGCATGAAATTTTAGCCAAGTTATCAGGAGTGGTGGGTTGCTACCAGTTCGCAAGAACCGGTAGTAAAATTTTTTAGTAGTTCAGAGAACCGGTAATGACATTGGCTGGCCATGCCCCCGAACTGGTCCCCAGCCCAGTCGCCACTTGTTTACCCCATCCACCTCATCAGAGGCTTTTTTTTTTACTTTTAAAAGCATTTTTTCTACAACCTCTTTGGCTGAAAAAATGCTTTTAAAAGTTAAAAAAAAGCCTCTGATGATCGCGCAGCTCAGCTGGGATCTCAGAAGCTTCTAAAAGCATTTTTTACTGCAACCTCTTCAGCCAAAGAGGTTGTAGGAAACAAAAATGCCTTTAAAAGCATCTGGTGATCCCAGCTGACTTGCCTGATCGTCAGAGGCTTTTAAAAGCTTTTCTTTCTGCAACCTCTTAAGGTTGTAGAAAAAATGCTTTTAAAAGTTAAAAAAAAAAAGTTGGCCAGGCCCACCCAGTCACATTACCCCCCACAAGCCATGCCCACAAAATAAGCCACACCCACAGAACCGGTAGTAAAAAATTTAAGAACCCACCCTGATTATCAGCAATTGTTCAATACCCTAGAATGGAGATTCAAAGTCATTAAGAGTAATATTAATATTAGTGCTGTGCAGTATTTTTCATTTAAAGGCTAAAACTCTCGCACCCACTGGCAACTCTTTAAATAACAACTGCTTATACGCAGTTTGTATGCAAAGAAAAGATTTGATTCAAAAAGCCCATCTGTGCTCCAGATCACCCTTTCCTTCCAGTCTGGATTACTAGGGGAAATTGTCACTATGTTTCTAGAAGATTCCAGATTCAATCCTGCATATTTGTTTTTCACAATTGGAATGTAATGTCATGGAGAAAATCTTATCTATGTGGTCACTACAAATCAAAAATGACTTGATGGTACATAATCGATCGATCAATCAATTGATCGATCAATTGATCAATCAATCAATCAATCAACTAAGAGTTCAAATTAATCTCTCCCATTCTCTGAGTATAAGTGTCTAGACAACAAAAGCCAATATGTTTATGAGTCAATGATTTTTTCTGATTATTTAATGAGTGGTTTACTAAGATGCTGTTTTCTTTCTTTCTTTCTTTCTTTCTTTCTTTCTTTCTTTCTTTCTTTCTTCCTTCCTTCCTTCCTTCCTTCCTTCCTTCCTTCCTTCCTTCCTTCCTTCCTTTCTTTTGTGTTTGAAAAGAAGCTGAATCCAATTGGCTCTAAAATTCAGGTTAAACTTCATATGTTTGTAACCATTGTTCTGCAGATTATCCTCTGACATTTTGTTTAACTTTGTTTTCTTGTTTTGGTGTGGATTAACACATTATTCTGATCCATACCAAAATTATTCATAAGATATTGTCTATAGTAAGACAAGCAGCATATGACAGACTTTTTTATTTTTATTTTATTTTATTTTGTTATTCCTTGACTCCCTTTGACAGCAGTTACTGAGTTCTGGATACTTTGTTTCCTGATGTTTTGAAGAAGGAATATGTGAAAACTAGTTTGGGATTCAACATAGTTTAAGGTAATTTTTTTTTAGAAAAGTAAAGAAAATTCTTTATTTTTCCCCAACCCAATCATCTTCTTTACATGAGTGTTTGTTATCTGTGTTCTTGTCCTCTTCACAAGATAAATTTACATGTAGCCCCTGCTTATCAAAAGATTGCTCATTTGTTAACCTATATTACAAGACAGATGCTTTAAATCAGGGTGGATCTGCTATGACCTCACAGCTCCCATCATCCTTGATAATTATTTAGCAACTTTGAGATGCTTTGGGATTGCCAACTCCCACCATTTCAACTCTGAGTGGCCATTGGCCAATTTGGGTGGGAATTCCAGAGCTTATCGTCCTCATATATTTGGAGAAAGCCAGATAGAGGAAAGTTGATTCCAACAACAGAGCAATCTGTTTCCTTGTGGCTTGAATTAAGCCATTGCTAGCATTGGGTAAGGCAAAAATTATCTGTATTATACTACAAAGGCAATTTCAGTGCTTGCTTCCAATTTTATTCTTCTATATTTGGCTGAGGCAAAGACACAAGTGCCAAGATGATTTTGTTTGTTTTTATTTGTAAATATGCCTTCATATCCATGACTTTATGAAAGGAAAAACATAGCAGTACTCTAGAAGAGCCATCAATTATAACAACAATCACCTGTAAGTCATTTTGAAGAGGTTACTAAACTCAAATTTCTTGTTTTCTCCTGAGTGATATTCTTTGTTTGGACTTCTGGGCAAAATCCAAGACCCTTGGGACAAGGAGACTCCAAACAACTCCCGGTGAAACAAAAACAGTAATTACCGAATGGCAAGCGTGAAGCATTAAAGAGTTGGCCCAGCCAATTCTCCAGGCCCCCCATAGCTGTTGCATGAAGAGTAATGAGAAATCAAAACATCAAGACAAGAGAAGAAAGGGCTACATGTTGGTGTTGGCAGACTGCCTCTAGCAAACAGAACTTGAAACTTGGGGAGAGCAGGCTGAATGGTAGTGGAGATTCCCAAAGTAGGTGTCGTCTTCAGGGCTGTTCCAAATTTAGCCATGTTCCTTTTTTATCCTTTGTGACTCTTTGTGGTCTGGCTCTAGGAATGGGAAGGAGCAGTGGATATTTTTTTTTCTTATTGCACTTTAATAAAACTTTTAAGCTGCTATTTAGTCTACAAGAGTCTAGGAGAACAGATAACTGCCAGCTACAAACCAAGCAGTTGTAATGTTATATACTGGAAACATTATTAAAAATAACATCATCTGCTAAGAAATATATCCTCTAGTTATATTTTGTAGCAGTCTATGTTTTTCTGTTAAGGTCGGTATAATTCTTGGTTACCTCTAAAAGGCTAGAATTTTCTCACTGCTCCTAATATCATTCTTATAATGGAATTGCTGTATTATTACAAATGACGTTATTTCCAAGAATTGTTCAGTATTTGGCAAGAGACTCAGTCTAGTTTTTGAGGAAGATAAACCTCAAATCCAATGCCTCCCTCTTTGTATTTCTTTTGCTCTGTGTAGCTAGTTAGAGGGATATTCTTTTTCTTTTAGAAAAGTTTTTTTATTTTTTATTTTCAAAACAAACACACACAAACAAATAAACAATACATTTTTTCTGAACAGAGTATTGGCCGAGTCAAAATCTGTACAGCTTTTAGTTTTCTCCAACACAATTTATATATTTCACTTTTTGCCATAATATTCTTTCTCTCTAATGTTTTATTTTATTTTCCTTCTGTTTCTACTGGTATATAACCAATATTACCATTCGCCCTAATATCTAATCTTGGTCAATTTTTCTTTTCCCCTCCCCTCTCATTACTTTTTCCAAATTGAAACCCTTTAATTTAAAGCCAATCATTTTTCTAAAACCTAACCCTAACTCTAAATCATCTTATTCAAATATTTTCCCATTGTTCCCTTTTCACAACATAATATAGTTTCAAATATTTTCCCTAGATTCCATTATTTCAGTTATAGATGTTAGTATTCATACAATTGTACATATATAACCCATTTCCTTCCCTCTTTTCCATTTCTTTCTTTTATCAGTTTATCCAAATACTACAATCAAATATATTACTACAATTCACTTAAGTATATAACATTAAAGTAGGGGGATATTCTTGAACATGACATTTCTTGCAAGCTCAGGATGGCATACATTAGGACATCGCTTAAATTATTTCCCAAATAACCTGGTGTGGTGGAATGTACTCTGGATTCCCAGGAGAAGAGTCTGCATTTCCAAAGAAGCAAAGACAGTGAAGTTTAGATAGCTTGGTTGAGAGGAAGAAGATCCAGGCAGCTCTTTCCTAGGAGTTTTCAGAGTATATCTTCAGTTTTGCAAGTAGTTTATTTTGGCAAGATTGATGCAACTTCTAAAACTAAGAAAGACATGCTGAGTTACTTCAAAGCAATTACCTTTATTGTTCCTCATCTACAGTATAGATAAAAAAGAGAAAAAGAAAAGACTAAGTAAGTTGTAGCCTACATGGTTCATGCTTACATCACCTCCTTCTAGATTCCAAAAAGTAAGCTTTATGGAACATAACAAAGGAAGTCTTCCCCCATGATGTACTTGTTCCTGCAAAGTTGGATCAGATTTATATTTAGACAAGAGCAGAGGTGGTATTCAGCAGGTTCTGACCAGTTATGGAGAACTGGTAGTGGAAATTTTGAGTAGTTCGGAGAACTGGTAAATACCACCTCTGACTGACCCCACCCCCATCTATTCTCTGCCTTCCAAGTCCCAGTTGATCAGGAGGGAATGGGGATTTTTCAGTAACCTTCCCCTGGAGTGGGGAGGGAATGGAGATTTTACAGTATTCTTCCCCTGCCACGCCTGCCAAGCCAAACCAAGCCCGGCCTGCCAAGCAAAGCAAAGCCAAGCCAAGCCAAGCCAAGCCACGCCTGCCAAGCCACACCCACAGAACCGGTAGTAAAAAATTTTGAATTCCACCACTGGATAAGAGACAATCAGACATACTGAGGAGTCAGTGAATTTCTGAATGTGCTAGAAGAAGATCATATTCATCACCAATTACTTCCATACTGCTAATTGCATAGATGTACCCATGTGCTTACCAGGAGTAAACTACCAACTTTTCATACGCATCAACTCTTGAGGGATAAGAAAAACATTATATTCATTATTTTATTTTCTGCTCTTTCCTTATCATACCTAATGTTATGTTTGATTCCTCCCTAATTCTAGCTGATAAATGTCCACATTCTGCTTTGATTGCAGGATCTCTATCCTGGATAGTATATTCTAAACCAGTCTTTGACAGCATTGTTAACAAATCTTGGCATCTTAAAAGAAAACTATTACAATTTTCAGAAGGTCAGAAAGTGCCAGTTTATTCTTGTTTCCAGCTGCCCAAGCTGAGAAGAGCTCTAGGGAAGTATTTCCATGTTACTTTGGGTAATTTCTTACTTATCCATTTAATTATGTTCACTTACGACAAACCCTGCTTTTTAACAGTGGGTAGTGCTCTACTTATCTTAATTAATGAATCAGTTAATGGCCAGCCTGCAGAGTCTGACTATGCTAATTTAGATTGATTCTAGTTCATTCTGGTTTTTTTTTTTTTAAAGTATCAGTGTTAGTCATGTTTTCTGAAGTTTGAAACCCATGAAGTATTGAGCATATCCCAAATTAAAACAAGAATTCAAGAACACTGATGACTCATTTTAGGAAGTGCATTTGGCTGACCTGCTTAGCACTATCATTCATGAGGCAATACCGTATTAAGTGTACTTGGTAAGCTATTGCTCTTATTTTTATCTTTACTGAGCTGCGGTGGCGCAGTGGTTAGAGTGCAATACTGCAGGCTACTTCTGCTGATTGTCGGCTGCCTGCAATTTGGCAGATCGAATCTCACCAGGCTCAAGGTTGACTCAGCCTTCCATCCTTCCCAGGTGGGTAAATGAGGACCCAAATTGTTGAAGGCAATATGCTGACTCTGTAAACCACTTAGAGAGAGCTGTAAAGCAATATATAAGGCTAAGTGCTATTGCTATTTCATGCAAAACCACCATAAGTAGGAGAGCTGCAGTTGATAAAGTTCTTATGCACAGAGTAAACCAGGCAAGCACTGAACACAAAAAAAGGGGGGAAGGGAAAAACCAGTGCAAGTATACATATTCAGCTTGAAATGCTTAGTTATAGTCCTTCAAAGACACTACAAAACAAATACTCATCAGACATAATTTTGTCGTCATGTCTGGGAATCCAGTATAGAGCCTGTTAGCTGGTTGCATTGATAATCATCATATGGATTGTTCTTGTCTATAAATTAAGTTTTAAACTGTTTTAATTGGTTTTCAATGGTTTTCACTTTGTCTATTTGTCTCTATTGTTTTTGATTGTGTGACTGCCCAGAGTCACATATGTGAGATAGGTGGCTATATAGACGGAATGTATGTATGTATGTATGAATGAATGCTGTGTACAATTTACATCCATTACAACTGAAACTGATTTGCCTGTATTCACAATATGGAGAGATTGAATTTTATGAATGAAATCAGCCGAGGCCTTAATGTTCAGTATAAGGCATGAAGGAGATAAGTTTTTATAAAAAAAGAAATCATACTGAGAGGAAAGCTGTATAATCATTCTCTGAAACGAGGGGTCCCATAGAGATTGTTTGAACTATGTTCCTCCTTATCATCTGAGCAGCTGTCATCTGAGTTACCTCTTTATTCTACATAGATTTCAGTGGCTTTCTGAATTTGCAAAACCCGTTGAGTGATTTGGGCAGGGAGTTATTTGCAGTACTTAACATTATATAATGATTAATTTGGGAAAGTTTTGCATATTGAATGGAATTATGAGCTAAAGGTAGATGAAAATGTTGAGGATTTGTTAGAAGTGTCCTCAGTGATATCTGAGCTTTAGAAGCTATCTCTACCATTGCTTTCTCCCCAAGTGCTGGGATAGAACATAGAATCATAGGGCTGGAAGGGATCTCAGAAGTCTTCTAGTCCAACTCCCCATTCAAGGCTGGTGACATTATACTATCCCGTCCAGTCTTTTTGTGAAAATCTCCAGTGATGGAGCACCCAACAACTCCAGGAAGCAAGCAATTCCATTGGTTAATTGTTCTTTCTATCGGAAAATTTCTCCTTACTTCTAGGTTGGATCTCTCTTTAATGATCTTCCACCTGTTATTTTTTGTCCTGCCTTAGGTACTTTGGAGAATAAGTCAATCCCCTCTCCTCTATGACAACCCCTTAAGCACTGGAAGACAGTTATCATCAGAGGTGGTATTCAGCCGGTTCAGACCAGTTCAGGTGAACTGGTAGTGGAAATTTTGAGTAGTTCGGAGAATTGGCAAATCACACCATCGGGTGGCCCCACCCCACCCCACCCCACCCTGCCCTATATATCTTGCCTTTGCCATATGGCCCAGCTAATCTCCGTGCCTTGCCTCTGTGCCTCACTCACTCTGCTCACCAAAAGTAAGCACGCCGCCTGCTCGGCCTTCGCGTGGAAGCTGCACGCACGTGTGTTCACATTTTCGGCAAACCAGTGTTGAAATTATTTGAAACCCACCACTGGTTATCATGTCCTTTCATAGAGTAAAGTGGATGAGAGGATTTGATGAAGGACTGCATGAGGAAGCTTAACTGTACTGCTAGGTTGTTTATTATAAGATTTATGGTTTTAATAATTTATTGTTTTATTAATGATATTGCTTTAATTGTTGACTGGGAGCTCCCCAGAGTTCAATATAAATAAATATATAAATGTTTTAAATAAAACATATAAATGAATAAAAATTGAATTTGGGAATGAGTTATCTGCTTCCTTCCTTCCCCTCCATTTCTCTGTCAAGATATCCTTGACATAGAATGTGTTGAAAACACAAGATGAAAGGTTTGCACAATAACCTGGATGGTTAAATGGTGTGTGGTAAATGTTTATAGAGATTCTCGATCATCCAGGTTTCACTTCTCACCCAAGAAGCGTCTTCAGTTTTAGCCAGAAGTGAAAAAGCTTCTTGGATGAGAAGCTAAAAGTTTTCAAGGAAAAATCCAAGAAAGTCCAGTTGCCTTTTGAAAACACCCTTCGGGACATGAAGTGTGGTAGTTTATCCCAGTATGGTATGTTAAAGCAGCCAATGTCTTAGCATGGTATAGGAACCAGTGGTGAAATTCATTTTTTTTTTACTTCCAGTTCTGTGGGCGTGGCTTGGTGGGCGTGGTGTGGTGTGGCATGGTGGGCGTGGCTTGGTGGGCATGGCAGGGGAAGGATACTGCAAAATCTCCATTTCCATCCCATTCCAGGAGGATACTGCAAAATGTCCATTCCCACCCCACTCTAGGGGAAGGATACTGCAAAATCTCCATTCCCTCCTCACTCCTGGGGGAAGGATATTACAAAATCTCCATTCCCTCCCCACTCCTGGGGAAGGATACTGCAAAATTCCCATTCCCTCCCCACTCCTGGGGGAAGGATATTACAAAATCTCCATTCCCTCCCCACTCTGGGGCCAACCAGAGGTGGCATTTGCCAGTTCTCTGAACTACTCAAAATTTCTGCTACCGGTTCTCCAGAACCTGTCGGAACCTGATGGATTTCACCTCTGATATGAACATACTAAGTTATAAACAAGTTTTGTGGGGCGAGGCTTTGTATTTTATGTGAACAAAGCAATTTTTTTTTTAAAAAATCAGAATTTAGGAGTTAGTATGATCTTTATCAAAGCAATGTGTTCCTGAAATACTTAGCATGCAAAGGCATTTGTGAAAGGAGGGGGGGGGGAGCAGTGGTGGGTTGCTACCGGTTCACATGAGATTGGTGTGTTGATGCGATGCGCATGCGCAGAAGCACCAGTGAACCAATAGCGACAGGATTTGGAACCTGCCCCGGGGGGAAGGACTCATATGGAAAGATAAAAAGCCATTTATTTGAACTCAAAGTTTGCAGATACACAGATAAGTTGATGCCACCATATACTTTAACATCACTGCCTTGCATATTGCTCTGTTCTTCTTTCCCTTTTGGTAAAATCATGATGCTGAAAACAACTATCTGAGTTGTATTTCCCTGCACTGAAAAACAGCTTGTATAGCAAATCATCCTTAACCCCACAGCCCAGCTGTAGAAAGGCAGCAACCAGTCAATAAATAAGAGAGATAAGATGGATGAGTAAAGAATGAGTAAGCAAACTTTAAGCGATCCTTTTAAATATAAATCAGTGATAAGAATTTCAGGACACTTTCTTTAACATCGGTATAGGCAACTTACTGTTCTCCACACATTTCAAATTCCCATGATATCTGATCATTGCCTAAAATAGTGTTTCTCAGCCTTGGCAACTTTAAGATATGTAGACTTTTAACTCCCAAAATTCCTCAGAATTCTCTAGGCAGCATCTCTAGAAAGTTCCTAAGATTGACAAACAGTGGACTAAAGAATCAGGAAATTTTAAAGAGTGTTGGTCCAAATGATGGGAGAGCAACAGAAGGCTGCCTTGGCTTAATATTGAGAAGAACATTGGACACTTGGCCAGGCATGCCTGTGCTAATTGTCCATCCTCCTGTTTGCTTAACTTGCTCTGATATGAATGTATGTAGCCAAAAATCTTTTCTAATGTTTTACTACCGTTAGGACCACTTCATTGACAGAAGTCAAAAGATACAGTAAACCAGTTTTGAGAGGACTTCAGAAGCTAGCCTAACAATTCAGCCTAAAATTGTATTCTCCTTGAAAATTCTTATTGACTGGTATTTTTAATTGTCAGTTTTCATTTTATATCTATTGACCATTGTAGAACATCCAAATAACTGCTGGCATTTTATGGATTACTAATAGCTTATTTCAGGGGTGAAATCTACTTACCTTCCTTACCAGTTTGGAAGTGTGCATGCGTTGTACACGCACCCCATGTGCATGCAGACTCTCTGTGCCAGGGGTGAAATGCTCCCAGTTCGGACCAGATTGCCCAATCCGATAGTGATGGCGGTGGGTGGTTTGGAGAACCAGTAGCAAAAATCCCTGCGCGCCCCCCCCCCATGCCCAGCTGAGCCGCAGGATCATCAGAGGCTTTTTTTTTTCTTTTAAAAGCATTTTTTCTACAACCTCTTCCAATGATGATCTGATGATCGCGCGGCTCAGTTGGGATCATCAGAGGCTTTTCAAAGCATTTTTTTCTGCAACCTCTTGGCTGAAGAGGTGGTTAAAAAAATGCTTTGAAAAATCTCTGGCGATCCCAGCTGAGTTTCCTGATCAGCAGAGAGGTATTTTTTAAAAAGCCTCTCTGATGATCCCAGCTGAGTTTCCTCATCGGCAGAGGCTTTTCAAAGCATTAGAAAAAATGCTTTGAAAAGTTAAAAAAAAAAAAAGTTGGTCACGCCCACCCAGTCACATTACACCCCCCCCCCCATCACCAAGCCATGCCCACAGAACCGGTAGTAACAAATTTTACATTTCACCCCTGCTCTGCGCATGCGCAAAACTTTCTGTGCATGCACAGAGGGTAAAAAACACATTACTTCCTGGTTAAAACCAGGAAGTAACGACACCCAGGCGAGCAGGTGGAGCTTCATGCCACCATCGCTACTGGTTCTCCGAACCACCAGCCACAATCTACCAGATCACCCGATCTGGTCCAAACCGGGAGCATTTCACCCCTGGCTTATCTAATATGCTACTATCTTTTCTGTATCCCCATAGATGCACAATATTGAACTGATATCACATAAACATACATTTTTGCAGCTGTAAATGGCACAAATGGACTAAAGTATTTCGAGATGTTCAAAATCTGGCATCCTTGTCAGATATGTACTTGGCATGTGTTGAAAATATGGTCATGAAAAGTATGATTATCTTCTATTCAGAGCAGTCATGTTTATTTAATAAATAGCTTTGGTACAAGGACAATAATGTGTGGTTATTAAGAGTTTAAAGCTTACGGTATGACCAGAGATAGTAATCATCCTACTGACATAGACAAATCTGTATTTGGATATGTGTGAAATATGTAACATAGATACATGGACAGTTAGAAGTTCATTTGCCTGATTGCTCCATAATACTTGCGTGTCTTGATTTCCCCAAATTTATGAATTAACCTTGAAAAGAAAATAATATTGTTTTTCTCTTACAACTAATGAAATGTTCTGACCTAGGCTTCCTGAGAAAGCATAAATCACAATCTTAGTTCTCCATAAACCTCTTTTATTGAGACGGCTGTGAATTATGGTTATTCACAGCCCAACAGTCTGTGAAGATTCTGACAGATGTCTGCTTGTATTGACACAGTCTTTCAGGGTAATGTTGATAAGCACCCACCTTTATCTTCCTTGAAACGCTGCCAGAGACCTAATTGCCAACTAGTTTTGCAAGGCCAAACGGAGCACAGAGTCAAATAGACTTCTCAGAACTTGAATTGACTATATGAAGTAATTGCTTCCTGCAAAGGCTCACATCCATTTGCTCCTCTTTTATGTCTTATGGGAGGGGCCAATCAACTCCAAGCCTTGCTCCTGAGTCGCCCTTTTTTTTCTTAATTGTTCTTGTCTTCTGGCAGCTCTGCGCATGCACACACTGGGAACAGGCTCACACTGTTCTTCTGCCTTACTAATGTCAGATTACAGAGGCAGCACATGACTACCAGATGGCCCTGGCCCCCTCTCTGCCTCCGACGCAGAGCCCTCATCCGAGCTTTCCACAGACTCCAGGACCGGCCCACATTCCTCCCCAACTTCCTCACTGTCCGAATCTGCTGCCAGCTCTGCTGGCCGCTGGCAGCCCACAACATGAAAGAGCTTGTCGGACCTTCTTGAAAATGCTTAAGTCCAGAACAGCCAGACACTATTCAGAAATAATTAAGACAGACACCTTCCTAATTCACTGAATTGTAAGAATAAAGAGGAAGGACAACACAATCAGACTTGCAAGATTCTATTATTATAGCTCACTGAACAAGAGTTTTTTTAATGTATCTCTGTAGTTGATTTCCTGTTCTGGTCCATCTAGTACAGTTGAGAAATAAGTCATGGTTTCAAACTTCTGTTAAATCATTTGCTGTGTATACATATAAATAGGTTTATACTTAAATCATGTATTTGAAATAAATAGACTTTTTAAAAGGATATTCTCATTACTTACCATTGTCATTCATTCTTGGCCTTTGAAATGTCCCATCCTTTTTTTTTTTACTTTGTATTCTTTTGTGTCATTCTTTTCCATGTCATCTAACAGAGTAATTTCTCATGTGTTGCATTCATTTAAAATGGCGCATATTTACAAATTCTTTATTGATTCTTCCATTGTCTCCATTCAAGGGAGGAAAAGATGCCTAGCCCTATCATCAATGTCTTGATTCTTATTTTCGCAAGGAATTTTCTACTTTCCAAGCTGCAATTTTTGATATGCCATAGTCATAACTAGGCAGGGCTATAGTTATGGACTTCCATTGCACATCATGGTTTTGGTCAATTGAAGATTTCACAAAATCCCCTTCGGTTAGTTAGAAAAGAGGTAAACTAGGTAACCAGCTTTTGTCATATTTGTAGACATGCAGAATTCCATACTAATGGTAAGGACACTACCAGTCTCATTTGATACATTTGGGGCAGGTTGATTTCTGCTGACTTCTTCCCAACAAGTTGGAGATATACGGAGATAGTGGATTAACACATATTTGAAACGCTTTTGAAACATGGTGAGTTTAAAGGGCAAGGGAAGTTATTGGAGTAATGTTATGATATGTGTGTGGGCAGGGGTGGGCTTCAAAAATTTTAGCAAAGGGTTCTCTGCCCAGTTGCTGGGTGGCATGGTCTAGTCAGCCTCCTGTACCACAGTGGAGGAGAGGCATTTTTGCCATCCCCAGGCTCCAGAGGCTTTCTTCGAGCCTCCAGGAGGGCGAAAACGGTCTCTCCAGGCTCCGGAGGCCCTTTGGAGGCCAGAAACGGATCCATTTCCAGCCTTCCTGGACTTCCGGTAGGCCCGTTTTTCATCCTCCTCGATCCTCAGCACATGCCCCGCACTTACCTGCATCCAAAACGGGCCATGTGGGGACTCCTGGGAGGGGAGGGGCGGGATGGGTGGGGCCAGCCAGGAGTGGGATTTGGGGGTTCTCTGAACTGCACAGAATCTTAGCTAGAGGTTCTCCTGAACCCTGCGAATCCCCAGGAGCCCACCCCTGTGTGTGGGTGGCTTATAGAATGGTTGCATGAGTTCTTTAAGATGTGGTGACGACAGTTCTTTTTCCCCTACAAAAAAAAAAAAAAAAAGGAAAGATAAAGTGAATGCTAAAACCAGATTACTAATCCCTCCTTAGCCATCATCCTGCTAGAACTGATGAAGCTTCTTGGATAAGAAGTGAAATGCCTTCTTCTTCTTCTTCTTCTTCTTCTTCTTCTTCTTCTTCTTCTTCT
>WNWU01013616.1:3901514-3937011 GCA_012654045.1 Ptyas mucosa
AATAGAATAGAATAGAATAGAATAGAATAGAATAGAATAGAATAGAACAGAACAGAACAGAACACATATGTGACAGTGTGACGGTGATCAATTGGCCAAAATCCTTTATTATTTAAATTTGTTATTGCCCCACCCCACTCCAGCAGACTCTGCCTGATTTATAAAATCCAAAAACAATACAAATAGTTAAAACATAAAACAGTACAGAATTAAAACAACCCTCACAATAACAAGAAACGATAATACGAGACCCACAAACACGTTAACTTCAGTCTGAGCCATGTTTTAAAGGCTTTCAGCAACTTCAGGAGAGTTCCATGTGTATCTTTGGAGGAACACTGTTCTGGGGGTTGGAGTGGGGATTCTCAGAGAATTCCACACTTTCTCATTCCCACAAGATGACAGTCTTTAATAGAAGGGACCTTGAATGATCTGCCTGAACATAATGACAATAATGTAGAAACAATTGGAGACAATCCCAAAGACATCCAGGTCCTAGGCCATGCAGGGACGTATAGGTGATGACCAGCATTTTGAATGGCATCCAGAAGACAACTGACAACTAATGCAGCTTTGCTAGCAGCACTAACACATACCTAATGAAAACCTGCTGCATTTTAGAATAGAATAGAATTCTTTATTGGCCAAGTGTGACTGCACACACAAGGAATTTTTCTTTGGTGTATATGCTCTCAGTGTACATAAGGAGGATATAATACATTAATCAAGAATAAAAAGATACAACACTTAGTGATAGTAAAGGTTACTAATAAGCTATCAACTTGTACTAGGAAACAAAAATAATATAATTGAAAGATACAAGCAACATGGTTATAGTAATAAGTGGGGAGAGATAGATACTAGAAAGGAAGAGAAGAATAATAGTAATACAGTCTTTATAAGTTATTTGAAAGTGTTGTGGGAATTAGTCGTTTAGCAGAGTGATGGCATTCAGGAAAAAAACTGTCCTTGTATCTAGTTGTTTTGGTGTGCAGTGCCCTATAGCGTCATTTTGAGGGTAGAAGTTGAAACAATTTATGTCCAGGATGGGAGGGGTCTGTAGATATTTTCACAGTCCTCTTTTTGATTCGTGCAGTATACAGGTCCTCAATGGAAGGCAGGTTGGTAGCAATTGTTCTTTCTGCATTTCTAATTCTCCGTTGAAGTCTGTGTCTGCCTTGTTTGGTTAAAGAGCCAAACCAGAGAGTTATACAGGTGCAGATGACAGACTCAACGCTTCCTCTATAGAGCTGTGTCAGCAGCTGATTGATTGATGAACCAATTGATGCTTCCAGATGGCTTTCAAGGATGGTCCTATGTAGAATGCATTATAATACTCCTGTTGTGAGGCGATCAGGGCATGAGTGACTATCATCAGAATGGCTCCCCGATTGACAAAGGATGTAACCTGTACACAAGATGAACCTGTCCACAGCTGCCACCTGCTCTTTATTGGACACTTCAAGAGAAACCCTCATGGAAGAAGGGACCAAGAGACATGGTACATTTTCCCCCTTGTTGGTCTAAATAGAATAGAATAGAATAGAATAGAATAGAATAGAATAGAATAGAATAGAATAGAATAGAATAGAATAGAATAGAATAGAATAGAATAGAATAACAGAGTTGGAAGGAACCTTTGGAGGTCTTCTAGTTCAATCCCCTGCTCAGGCAGGAAACCCTACGCCACTTCAGACAAATGGTTATCCAAAATCTTCTTCAAAACTTCCAGTGTTGGAGCATTCGCAGCTTCTGGAGGCAACTGCTCTCAGGTGCTTTGGAGAATAGCTTGACTCCCTCTTCTTTGTGGCAACCCCTGAGATATTGGAACACTGCTATCATGTCACCCCTGGTCCTTCTTTTCATTAAACTAGACATACCCAGTTCCTGCAACCGTTCTTCATATGTTTTAGCCTCCAGTCCCCTAATCATGTTTGCTGTTTTTCTCTGCACTCTTTCCAGAGTAAATTAGATGGTGCTGCAGAACAAATTAAATAAAATAAACACACCCATAAACGGGAGTGCCTGTGCATATTTCTGCTATTTCACCTCTGATAAATGATCATTTATTTCACCTGTGACTTAAAGAGGAGCTTATCTAAGGTTACTGAGCAAGGGATCTGTCTTAGTGGAGTTAATAAACTGAAACGACCTGTAGAGGGCTCTCCAAGTACTTTCTATGAGAACTTTAATCTATTTTTGCAGATTGCGGCTGGAGGTTTTCTGAGGTCACGGAGGTCATGTTCTGAACCAATCTTTCAGAATAAACACTTATGGCGATCTCGTCCTCTTCCCTTCCTAAATCCAATACTGACACGATAACTTAGCCAAGGTGTTTTTAATCATTTTCACTGTTATTTTACATTAGCCGTATAGATTTTTTTCCCCACAGTGAAACTACCCAGAAAAAAGAAGGAAAGAAAGAAAGAAAAGATAGAATTCATTTTCATGGTTAAATTGAAATAGGCATCATTTTATCGTACCTGCAGAGTTACCAAAAAAAAAAAAAAAGTATTTAATCCAGTTCTGAACATAGACGTTGCAAATTGAGTTTAACCCTTTGAGGTACAAATTGACTTGCTATTTTTTTAAATTGACTTCCTCGTATACAAACAAAGCCAATTCTGAGAAGGATCTGTCGTGTTCCAAGGGATGCAATTTGTCCATATGCTGAGGTGGGCCTGCTGCTGGTTTAGACCAGTTCGGGTGAACCAGTAGTTCTGATCACCGGCTGGACCTGCCCCCCCGCCATGCCCCGGCGCTATATATATCCTATATATCTCACTTTCTGGCTCACTCACCTCACCCATGCAGCCCAGGTGATTTCCACATCTCGCCCGCTCTACTCACCATGGCTGCGAAGGTGTGCTGGAAGCCATGCGCAGGAAATCACCATGTGTTTGAAGCTGCGCGGGCGCACATTTTCGGTTCTGCAGTAGGCAAACTGGTTGTTAAATTATGTGATGCCCACCTCTGCCCATATGGTTATTATATATTTCTATTTCCCTATACCCTTTGTTTCCATTTCTCTTCTCCTTACAAACAATCTCCTTTTTTTTTTGTCCCTTATTCTGTCCTTTGAAAAAAATGTACTCAGGCTCTGATAAAGCAAAAAAAAAAAGCAAAAAAAAATAAGCTATTTAGATTTAAAGTATTTAAAGAACAAATAGTGCAACGAAACATAGTGCATATGAGGATTTGTGTAGGAAAATAAACGAGGGACGAAGACAAAAGGCTAAAAGCAAACAGCGTCTCAGTGTCCGCATTTATCTTTGACTTTTTCTAATAGCGATGAAATGCGAATAGAAATAGTTTTCCAAATTTGGACAGTATGAGTTTGGGACTGTGTTATAAATAACCATATTTAAGCTGTAGGGGTTTTCATTAAAAAGAGCACACATCTTAAATGATACATACTGTTGCTAGTAAATAAATAAATTCATACAGTCTATTTTTTAAAATTTGATTTATATGCCGCCCTTCTCCGGAGACTCAGGGCGGCTTACAATGCGTTAAGCAATAGCCTTCATACTTTTGTATATTTATACAAAGTCAGCTTATTGCCCCCACAATCTGGGTCCTCATTTCACCTACCTTAGAAAGGATGGAAGGCTGAGTCAACCTTGAGCCTGGTGGGATTTGAACTTGCAGTAATTGCAGGCAGCAGATATAAGTGGATATTAATGACTGCCTTAGTCTATTGAGCTACCAGAGCTCAATAGTTAGGACTAGTTCTGAGGATCAGAACTAGCCCTAACTAGAGGTTAAATACCTACACTGCTCTGAGATTCATATACAAACTCTCCAAAGTATCTTTCTTAAAGGCGAACAATAGTTGTGGTGGTTGTCATTACCAATAGTGGGTTCCACTTACCTTCGCTACCAGTTCGGAACTGTGAGCGCACATGTGTTCGCTTTGCTTGCGCACAGCACTTCTGGACATGCACAGAACCTTTTGCACATGTGCAAAGCACCCGTGATGACATCCAGGTGGGTGGGCGGAACCTCCCGCCACCACCACTACCGGTTCGCTTGAACCGGGGCGAACCAGTAGAAACCCACCACTGGTCATTACCCTGAACCAATCCCTCTGCTCTCTCTAACTGGCCAATTGGAGAGGGCAAAATTAATATCCATGCAGTGGCTTCCTCCTCTTAGTTTGATGGTATTTACATCTGCCTGATAATTTCCAAATTAGGGTGGGATCCAGTTGGCGGTTCTGGAGGGAACGTTTATATGATAAGGTACTATCCTTTCCTTGCTTTGAAATAATAGTGCCTTGAGAGGCAATGCAGAGGCTGTAGATTTGCATGGAGATGGGAAAGCTGGAGCTGGCCCAGTATGGGAGGCAAAGTGATGCAAGAATTATTGGAATGTGTAAGAAGTCCGTGGAAATTCTGAAGAATTTGTAAGTCAGTGGAAAACTGATTTACAAGTTCTCTAGAATTTCAGCATCTCAAGAGTCCAATTTGGGGTTCAGCCACAGATGATCTCAAAATAAATTGCCTGCATTGGCAAGCAAATAAACAAGAAGTAAAAGGGAAAGATAGAGGTTCTCCCGCACATACATGCTAATCATTTCCAGCTCTAGAGGGTAGTGCTCATCTCTATTTCTAAGCCAAAGAGCCGGCGCTGTCTGAAGACATCTCCGTGGTCATGTGGCTGGCATGATTCAATGCTGAAAGCGCACAGAGCACTGTTACCTTCCCACCAAAGGTGGTCTCTATTTTTCTACTTGCATTTTTTACATACTTTCGAACTGCTCGGTTGGCAGAAGCTGGGACAAGTAACGGGAGCTCACCCCGTTACGCGGCGCTAGGGATTCAAACCGCAGAACTTCTGACCTTCTGATTGACGAACTCAGTGTTTTTAGCCACTGAGCCACTGCAGCTCCATTGAATTCCATTGCATTCCAAACTCCATTGCATTCAGAAATTTTCATTTTATGACTGAGAAAATGGGAGGTCATATTTTCTAATCTTCCTTTAGAAGGCTGACTTTATTTATTTCTCTCTTATGGCAAGTATTCATGCTGCTGCTTCTTGCTGGGAGATCGTTGTAAGGTCTAGCAGCTCAAATGTATAGACTAGGCGTGACAAAAATCATGTTGCCCAGGATGCACTTCAAGGATGATCATTTACATTGTACTCCATTGGTTGAGTGTCTTTGGGTCAGTCATTCGGATCCCAACTTCCCTCCTGGATGGTTGTTGTGGAGAAAATAGAAGGAAAAGGCATTATTTATTTATTAATCAAATTTATATACTGCCCATCTCACTGTCAAGCAATTCTTATGTACATTGACTTGAGTTATAAAAAATAAAAGCAGGATACTAATCTATTAAATATATAAATGTGTTCACCTTGCAATGTATGTATTATGGACAGACAGGTAATCAGTTCTGAATCTGAAAGCAAAATGAAGGTTTAAGCGTGTAAAACCATCATTGGACAGATCAAGTAACCAAATCCAGTTACTTGTTGACACAAAAGTTAATGTCCTTTATAATTAAACAACTTTATCTGAATGAAACCCGACTAGAGGGGTGGGAATCATTAGTGCTCACAAACAATTTTGTGTGTTTCTGTGTCACACCCCAAATGATTGTTTCATATAAACCATTTTTGTCCCGTTATCCCATTGGGAAAACCAAAAACTTTCCCTGGAACTTGAGACTAACTCCTGAAGTTCTAGGGAGCTGGAACTGCAAATTACAAATATGGCCAAGAATAATATGCATTCATGGGCCATCATCAATATCAATGGACCATAAGAAGGAGAGAACTGTTTTTTTTTAAACCTATGACTTCAGAAAGGTTAGAATTACCAAAATGATTTTGAGATGAGCTGAAAGAATTCCACATTACTAATATTAAGATGTTTATTTTACTGATCAGTTCAGTACAACTGGTGGAAAAAATGTTTTGATCAGACGTTCTCTTGCCCTTCAGCCCCGGCTTATACATTAACTGCCACCTGTTTCTTATTGTCACCACTTAAGATTTAATAAGAGCATCATTTTAAAAATGCCACTGAAGTTCAGTGTTGGATTTGTACAGCGGGGATATACAGGATGTCAGTGTTGATGGCAACATGATCATCATTGAGGACAGATGATTTAGGATACTCTCTTTAATTGAAGCTGTATCTAAAGATAGCCTGAAAGTTTGCCTCTCATTTCGTAATGTAAGCTCTTACAGTAGAATTTAGAATATTCTAATATGGGGAGCCAGCATTCTGCAGACTTACCACTATTCCTCTGCATCCTCATTCTTTGTTCTGATGGCCTTAGATCTTCCCTTAGTACTAGGAACTCCTGATCTGGAATGTACAATGAACTCATGGCAGGGGTGGGTTTCAAAACTTGTCGCTACCGGTTTGCTTGCGGGTGCACGCAACACTTCTGCACATGCGCAGAAGCATCCAGGATCCTCCCACCGCCACTGCTACTGGTTCGCCTGATCTGGGGCGAACCAGTAGCAACCCACCACTGACTCATGGGGTAGAGAAACTTTTTTGTTTTGTAATGCTGCAGCAATAATTTCTAGGTCATTTTGTTTTATTTTGTTTGCATTTTAAATTTTGGCTAGGGAAATATCTGATTTATATACTCACTTTCATTCAAGAGTTCAAAGTCGTGCACACAATACTTTCTTCTCCAACATTTCTCCACATTAACAAACCTGTGAGGTAGATCATGGAACAGCAAGAAAGTGACTGACCCAAACTCACCCAGTATCTACTAAGTTAAAGTAAGGTATGCTTAAACTTAAATCTTCTGGGTATCAGTCTAATGCCTCAGCGACTATTAAAAAAAAAACCTCAAGTGAGATATTTTTCTTTCTGATAATTTATGCTTAAGAACCATGAGCCTTCAGAATCTGCTAACCTTTAGGCCATACGGAAACGGATTACAAAGGGATAAGGAATTTAGGGGCCTAATCAGGAATTTTAGATAATAGGTTGAAAATAATGAGGATACTTTTGTCTTGATACTTCATTTGATGATGGGGACATACCTTTTCCTGCTCTCTCCTTTTAGCTTGACAAAGAGTAACTCATTGTGTCAAAGGGTGAGAATATTTGATTATCCCTCTTTTAAAGTGCAGGGTATTATAAGATTATAATTGATGTAAATAGTAAGAGCTGCCTGGACCATGTGTCTGATTTAATGAAAATATTCTAGTGGAAATTGCTCTGCTGGCTAATGCATGTTGCATTTACTCACATGGAGTGACACCTTGCCTTGAATGGCATTCATACACTTAAACATCCAGTATGGCAGCTAACCTTTAGCCTTGGAAGCTAATCACATATTCTAATTACTGGTAACCATGGTTTCCCCTTCAAAATAATGACCTGGACTAAAGGAAGGAAAATGCCCTTTTCCCTTCCTGAAAATAGCCTCTGTTTTTAGGTAGCATGTGTGTGCGCAGCTGGGATTAACCATAAGTGCAAAGCACAGTGGATTACAGCATAACCGTTGGTTATTAACACATCTTTAGCTGGTTCCTGTTTGTCCATTTTCAGACAAGAAGGAAGGAGTGCCTTCTTTCCTTTTCTCCTTCCGATTTGTAAGAGAAGGTCATTTCCGAGGAATTTGGAGATGAATTCATTACATCAACCCTTTATTTATTCACACATGCTCCGGAAGCTCCTTTATGATTCATGGTAGCCCATGCTTCCATTTCCTCTTTTCATAATGGCTTTCAGAAAGAAGTGCTATTTATTTGTCAAGCAATGCCATTCATCCAGGCACCTGTTTCAGATGAACATCCTGGGAAGCCCTACATGTTGTTTTTAAGTAAATCCAACAGATGGGTGCTTCCTCTGTTCTCTTTAGATATTTCTGTGAGGCACCTGAAGTTTTGTTTCATTGGTTCCTTGTGTCTCAGACCACTTGGATTTGGGATTGGAGAGATAAATATAAAGACTGAGTAGATACAACATGGTGTACAAGATGGATAGTGATGGTTTACGGTTGAGCATGACTTCAGCATTCAGTCACTGCCTTAGCATCTTCTCTGAACTCTCTTAAGCAGAGGTGAAATCTAAATTTTTTTACTACTGGTTCTGTGGGCATGGCTTGGTGGGCAAGGCAGGGGAAGGATACTTTGAAATCTCCATTCCCACCCAACTCCAGGGGAAGGATACTGCAAAATCCCCATTCCCTCCCCACTCCTGGGGGAAGGATATTGCAAAATCTCCATTCCCACTCCACACTGGGACCAGCCAGAGGTGGCATTTGCCGGTTCTTTGAACTACTAAAAATTTCCACTATTGGTTCTCCAGAACCTGTCAGAACCTGGATTTCACCCCTGCTCTTAAGCCATAATATGGTTGGTTTGTGCACAGCATGATAGATAAACAGCAATTGTGTTCTATTATGGTTTAGTTTCTTGTACAGGCTTTGTAATACAAAATTTAGTATCTCCTCATGACCTGAACATTATTCTTGGAGGGCGAAGTGTTCCAATAGGACTGTCTGACTAGCTAAGATTGGGTATGCCACTTATACACTTCTTTGAGAAGATGGACATGACTACTACGATCCAGTATCTTCTACATCTCATCTTAGTCAACTGCTACAATGAGCTCTGTAGTGAAGTTCTGGAACTAAAATTACTGCCAAATGTAACAGCTGTATTACTCATTGATCTGTTCTTGACTGAACACATTCATTGGTCTAAATATAGTATTCTGCAGTGGCTTCCATTCTGCTTCTTGTGCATACTCATTAATTGTGGACTGCAGCTAAGATGTTTCAGCCATTGCTTCATCTCATATGAGCTTATCCACTATTTAAGATACCAGCCTGATCAGCAATCAGGCAACTCAGCTTGGATCGTCAGAACCATCTAAAAGAAAAAAAGTTAATGCTTCTGATGATCCAAGCTCTGACGATCCAAGCTGAGTTGCCTGATCGGCAGAGGGTTTTTTAAAAACCCTCTGACGATCAGGCAACTCAGCTGGGATCATCAGAGCCTTTTGAAAGCATTTTTTACAAACTCTTCGCCGAAGAGGTTGTAGAAAAAATAGTTTTAAAAGTAAAAAAAAAAAAACTGGCCACGCCCACTCAGTCACATTACCCCCACCACCAAGCCACGCCCACAGAACTGGTAGTAACAAATTTTAGATTTCACCCACTGGGTCAAGGGATATGGAGGAGAGGTAGTTGATATAGAGCCTAAACTTCTTGTTACTATATGTTGTTTTTGGAAGGATTTTGCTGTGTATTGTAAAGTGCATTTTTGCATAATACTAATTAAAGGAAAGAGATTAGTTACTTTCATTATTAGCAAAGTAGCTGAAGAAGAAAACTAAGCAGAAACAGGCAAGCTTGGGCATTAATCTCCAAGGCAAAACAGTTTTTAAAAAGTATCTGTCTTGCTTTAAAACTGGGATCATGACTTAACATACAGTACCTTTTGCGGGACTGATTTCATTCAACAGGAAAATGAATGAGATGTTAAATTTCAGCATTACGATCTTGGAGTGTTTATAGGCGACACCGGCAAGGTTAGACATATTTACAATATAAACTGTAATATGAATAGTGTCAGCTTTGGAAGCCATATTAGGCTGAAAGCTTCCATGCTGTCACCTTCCCATGTGTGGCAAAGTAAGAGGGGGGGGGGGGTTAGTAGAAGGGTTGTCTGTAGACATAATAGCAGTCTTCCTGTTGGTCAACGTCAGGGCGATCCTGCATCTGGAGAAGGAGTGGTCAGAGTGCTGTCTCAAGATGGGACGGATGGTGATTGGAGCGTGTGATCGTTTGAGGAGTGAGGGGATGGTTTTGGGGTTTTTGATTTACTGAGGGAAAACCGGGACCTCTCAGATTCGGGTTTTCCCAGATGTGCCAGTTTACCTATTCTAGTAAATAGAACTTTGAAAAATGCTAGCTTCAGAGTTTTTACTTAGAGTTGGGTTTTTTTCTGGAACGCTGATATTAACTTGAATCAACAAGTAGTGGTTTTCCCACTTCTGATAAATCCACAGTCTTATTAGAAGCCATACTCTGATAAAATGTGTACATTAGACTTGAAGAATCTTAGAAATAGGAAGTAGAAATTCAGGGTTTGAAAGTTACAATTCTTGTACCTGTTTAGGAACTATCTTTCTCTTGTCCGTTTATTTACATTAATTGTATTCTGGAATACAAAGTAGAACTGAAGATACAGTTTTTAAGTTTTATGGATATTTTATGGATAAAGTAAAAAAAGAATAACAAGCAATCTTTTTAATCAATGCTATTATGGCTAAGAGTGATTGAGTGGACCATCTCAAACTTGACCAAAATCATTTTTGTTATACAGTAAATACTTTGAGTCTTATTGGGCCACTTATGTAAATACATTAGCTTAGGAAAAGAAAGCTAAGCAATCTCTAAATGGTTTCATTAACAAGAATATTTGCAATTGAAGAGAGCCAGTTCGGTCTAATGATTAAGGCACCAGTCTAAAAGCCAGGAGAATGTGAGTTCTAGTCCTGCCTTAGGCATGAAAGCCAGCTGTGTGACTTTTGGCCAGTCGCTCTCTCTCATCCCAATGAACATCACAGGTTGTTGTTGTAGGGAAAATAGGAGGAAGAAGGATATTGCCATTTTCACTGCCTTGAGTTATTTATGAAAAAGGAATAATAAAGGCAGGATATAAATAAATAAATAACAAGCTCAAGCAAGCTATTTATTGAACACCAGTATTTGTGACTGTCAACTTTTGCTTGACTTTGATATGTGGCCCAAAATTTCTTAGATGGATGTCAATACACTCTTCTACTCTGCTGTAGAGCACATGCGTGTGTGTATGTGTGTGCATGCATGTGTATGCATGGGTGGGGCCACATGCGCAGGGAGCAGTGGGCTGCATGACATGTGGGGGGGCGGGGGGCATGCACATGGGCTGTGCACGCATTGCATTTTGGGGATTCAGGCACACGTACGTGCATTGGGCACTCAGTCTGGAGAAGGTTAGCCATCACTAACCTAGTCATATTTTGGATCTGAGTTTTTCTCTCACTCAGGAGGTTGGTGATCAGAAATTGGGGGATTTTACATTTGTTCCCTTGTGTGGTCAGAATAAATCCTGTTGAGTTTTAGGTATTCAGCAACTCTTCATCTTTTCAGGAGTGAGGGTCTTTTAGAGTAATACACTCCGAATGGCTGATAGATTTCAAATAATTTTAGAAGACTTTGGGGGATTTAACAGCCTGAGTGGTTAGTGCTCCTGTTGCTTCTTTGACAGCTCTGTGGCATATAGAAATGCCTTGATTCAGTTGCTACTATCCATTCTCTCCTCCAAAATGAGATCTCAGCTACCACCAGTGAAACAAATTAAAAAAAACCTTTAAAAAAGTAGATAAAAACTCATGTCGAATCAGATCATGTAGTATTAAGGCAGTGATGACTAACCTTTTTTCAGACCGAGTGCCCAAAGCGTTAGCAAGTGAAAATGTGCGCATGTGTGCCCAACCCCCCCAATTATAATGCATGTGTGGGCATGTGCCCTGTGCAAGTGCCCCAGCCCCATGCATGGACCCCCACATGTATCCCACCCCCATGTGTGCGCATGCATCCCCCTACATGCACCCCACCCTTGCACACTTGTGCACCTTACGTATGCTCCCCACCCCCTAAACATGCGTGGCAGAGACCCAAAGACCAGCTGGCCAGCAGCATGCATGGCATAACTGAACTGGGGCAATGGCTCACATGCCCACAGAGAAGGCGCTGTGTACCACCTCTGGCACATGTGCCATAGGTTCGACATCACGGTATTAAGGGCTCATTACTGACCTTTGTGGCAAGAGGAGGAGAAGGAGAAGGAGAAGGAGAAGGAGAAGGAGAAGGAGAAGGAGGAGAAGGAGAAGGAGAAGGAGAAGGAGAAGGAGAAGGAGAAGGAGAAGGAGTTGTTTTTATATTCCCAGTTGCAATATATATTTATATTCCCAGTTGCAATGTCAATTAATTAGGTTCTACAGTTCCAGCAGTTCAATCTCCAATATTGTGCAAAGCTTCTTTTGGGGTCTCAATGACTTTTGGTTTTAAAGTTCAATGGTACGTAAATGCTTGGGCAATTTGGGACCATCCATATATTTTCTTCTCCCATGCCCTTTCCTGGCAAATTACATCTAGAAAGAAAGGCATGTTCAGCCACATCCAGGAAATTATAGGTTTTAGGTTCGATAGATTTTCAAAGTTAAATGGTAAATTAGGTAGCATCCAATTGTTTTATCCCATTTTTGCAGTACAGATCAGAATATGCATCCAAAAATGCTGCTTGGTTCTACCATCCAAGAGGCAACTTTCTACAATATATAGCTTTTGCAGATGAATGTTGCATGATAGAATGTAGAAAAATGCAGTCCAGATGGTAGAAGATCTGCACAGAACATATGTTTCCCATCAACATTTAGCTTAATGTTTGTAAGGGTCTCTAGTTGATTATGTCATCACATCATTTTGGCATGTGATCTGAAGGGGCCTTAAGAATGCTACATATGATGATTAAGCTACCCAAGAGAAGACAGGGGATATCAACATAATAAACCTAAAACATTTGCCGAAAGTTTTCTGAACTTTCTCTGTTTCAGTTGCCCTAGGTTAAACCTGAATTGTGGCTTTCTAAATCAACATTTTGGGACTAAGCTAGCATTGTTGCTAAGCAATGACATTGTATTATGATTCAAGCTATATCATTCTTTTTTTAAAAAAACAAATATTGGAAATTCTCAATTAGAGTTTAAGAATACAAATTTGATTATCAGTACATGTAATATTTCATTGTAAGGCAGCAATAAACTTCTTAAACTCAGATGCCAGTAATAAAAAACCCCACTAGTCTGGTTCTGAGCACCAAAATTATAGATTCAACAAATTAATTCTTCTGGAAGAGAGCTTTGTGAAATACTTTTGCCATGAAAATATTATTTTCAGTGTCATATTCTGATATTTTCATTGAACTTCCCCCTAGGTCATGCAAGGCTAACAGGTCATTATTCTACATCTTTGAAGTTAGAAACCTTTAGTTTCACTATTACTGGCTTTAGATTTTAAACAAAAAATAAATAATTCACATATCCCTGATACCCAGATAGATATTTAATCTTTCCACCAATCCCCATTCTCTCCTCAATTGTCCAGAAAAATGCTACATATGCTGCTTGGCTTTCCAAAGCAATCAGATAACAACTTTGTCCAGATTAATAATTGCCCGGAGTATCTAATACAAGGGTGTCGAACTCGATTTCATTGAGGGTTGCATCAAGGTTGTGTTTGACCTAAGGGGGACAGGGTGGGTGTGGCAGGGCGGGCATGTCTGGGCTGGGCATGTCTGGATTGGGCTGGGCATGGCCAACTCGACGTCACTCATTGAGGCTCTGTTTTCAGCTGTGACCGCCTGCTGCAGCCCTCTGCCAGCAAAAATGGAGCTTGGGATGGCCACCTGCAGTCTTCACGAGTTCCGTTTTCAGCCCCGATGGCCTCCTGCAACCTCTGCCAGCAAAAACGGAGCTCTGCCAGCAAAACCCAAGTTCTGGTTTTGCTGGTAGAGGCACCACAGCCGGTTCTTCACTGTTTCCAGGGCAGTCCCACGGGCCAGATCTAAGCACCCTGTGGGCCTAGAATTTGACACCCCTGATCTAATAGATCTGTTCAGATTACTTTCTTTCAGCAATTCAGGGCTCATCCAAATCTGATGCCTAATCATTGTCTTCATTAACTTAAGTATTTTAATATTCTAAATCAAAGAACATCCTACTTCTTCTTATAGTTTGCTATGAATTGACTTCACTTTTCAATTTCCGTTATTTAATAGCTTTCTTGTTGTTGCCTGATTTCTAAATGTACTCAGGAGTTCTTTAGAAAGTCAACCTGTATAGTAGGAATATCTGTAGGATTATACAGTACCTGTCCACATGTTTGTCAGTTCTCATAATGATATGTAAATTATTAATTAGACAGGGTTAATCAAGTTGATTATTTAACAAGTCTTGTTCTTCCAAGATTTGTTAAATAATATGTCCTTCCATATTCTTAATGAAAATGTAAAATTGTAAATTTAATTAAAAAAAGAATCTTATTTTTTTTCTTTTCAATCATCTTACATAGAAGCTGACTGAGTTAAATAAAGAGTATGAAATTTGCAAGAGTCTCTGATACAAACTATTTGGAGACAGTGTGGTCTAGTGACTCAAGCAATAGGCTAGAGCTCTACATTTTAGCCGTGAAACTTTGGTGGGTGATTTTTATTATTTATTTATTATTTTATTAGTCCAATTTATATGCCGCTCTTCTCCATAGACTCAGGGCGGCTTACAATGCATTATAGCAATAGCCTGCATACTTTTATGTATATACCTACTTATTAGGGCTTTCGCCCCACCCCAAGCGGTGTTGTTCTATACAAACCTGGCTTATTGCCCCCACAATCCGGGTCCTCATTTTACCTACCTCAAAAGGATGGAAGGCTGAGTCAACCTTGAGCCTGGTGAGATTCGAACTCACCTTAATTGCAGACAGCTGGCAGCTAAGTACTAGTACTTAACAGCACTTAGTCTGCTGCACCACCGAGGCTCTTTTTTTGGGTCAGTCACTCTCTCTTAGCCCACAATGTCAAGCATGGGTAAGAAGCTGACCAGTCAATTCTTGATGCAACCAAATGGATCAACACTTGATTGATAAAAAAATAAAAAATTGATCTCACACTTGTGGGAAAATGCTAGAAAGGAATAAAAAACACTGATACGACACTGATACAAACAATACTGCTTGGTTTTATGTTGTGGAGTAAACAACAATGGATATATCATTTTTAAAATAAATGTTGCTGCCTGAAAAGATTTTCACTCTTATGACTTGCGCATGGCCTCTTTCTACCCCTTTAAAAGCTAATGTTGGTGTAAAGTAGGTACACCCACATTACACCAATTCTCCGCGAGCTGCACTGGCTCCCTATTGGTCTCCGGTCTCAATTCAAGGTGTTGGTTATTACCTTTAAAGCCCTACATGGCTCAGGGCCAGGGTATCTTCGAGACCGCCTTCTACCGCATAGCTCCCAGCGACTGATAAGATCCCACAGAGTTGGTCTCCTCAGGGTCCCGTCAACTAAACAATGCTGGCTGGCGGGCCCGTGGGGGAGGGCCTTCTCTGTGGCTGCCCCATCTCTGTGGAACCAGTTACGTCCTGAGGTCCAGACCATCCCCACCCTATTGGTCTTCCGAAAAGCAGTGAAGACCTGGCTCTTCCGGCAGGCCTGGGGCCGTTGATCTCGCTGTTGCGATCTGGCAAGATCCGGCCATGAATGGTGTGAATGGGTTTTAATTGTTTTTAATGGTTTAACGTTTAATGTTTTATACATGGTTTTTGAATGCAATTGTAAGCCACCTTGAGTCTTCGGAGAAAGGCGGCATACAAGTTGAATAAATAAATAAATAAATAAATAAATAAATAAATAAATAAAGAATGAGAAAGAGATTAAATCATAAAACCCTTAGATTATGTGTTTGCACATTATCATCAAGTAACTTTCAAGTGGTTTATAGCAGAGCTTCTCAAACTTTTCGGCTGTGAGGACTGGCATTGGGAAGGGGGATGGTTCCACACAAGCAGCAGGCAAGCTCATGCATGCACACTGCTCCATTTGTGTTGCCTGCCGCTCATGCAAACAGACCATGTGTGCATGCGCTCACTGCTGCTTGTGTAAGGGTGGATGCGCCTGCCCACACTTGCTCGCTACTTTGGGCAGCCCAGTTTTGAACAGCTCACAGCCCCATAGTGGGCTATGGCCCAGGGGTTGGGGACCCCTCGATTATAGAAGTAGCTCTACAGAGTCCAAATTGATAATGCTCTATTCGCCTGAAATATTTATACACCCAGTCGTCCTTTGTGCCTAGAGATGGCATGAAGATACACACTGTAGAAAGAGTGTAATCCAAACAGAACTGGAAATCTCTACTCCGTTTCTTTTAGCCCCCGAAAATTTCAAAATGTAGACTATCCTGTCTCTCCTTTGAGTCTGAAATTAAAGTTTCTCAGGATTCCATTAAGTTAATTACCAGAATACTTTCTAGTCTATAAAATGCAGTGTTCATGTTTCATCACATCTCAGAATTAATTGCTGATATGCAAAATTAATTTTGTTAAAAGGATTGTCGCCTCTGGAAGTATAATTTTCATCTGATGGTATACAATATATGGTGAAAATGAGTTAAACACATTTGGGTTATTGTGGAATGGTGCCTGACAGGCGTATTAAGTAAATATGAAAATGAAATATACATACATAAACAAACAAACACATAAGATTCATTGATACAGTGGCTGAATTTTAACAAGAGACAGTAAGTTTTTTTTCTACTTTTCAAGAGTTGCATACATTTTTTTTAAAGAAATAACTTTTAAACCTAAATAAAAGATTATGCATATTGCAGACTGAATCCATCCATGTGCAGATTAAAGAAAGCAATTACAAACCACTCAACTTAAACTTTATACTCTACTCTATAATAACATCATGGAAAGAAATTATTCATTTTGAAAGTCAGCACCATCTCAAGAGGGACTGATGGAGCAGGAAGTTAGTCTGAGTAACTGAAACAATGGATTTGCTTTGATAACATGCTGACATAATTTCTGACTTCCCATATATGTTTATTTCACTGTCTGAAACATGTGCTTTCTATTCATATCAAACCAATTTATGTAGGACTTGGATTGCTCATGATGGCAGATTGCAAAACATTTGTGCTGACTTGAGTCACATAGGAAATAAAAGAATGGAACAACTCTTCTGATAGTCTTAGCTATGAATGGAGTGAAATCTGGAAATGTATGATTCAATTTTAATTTACTCTCATAAATATTAAACTCAAAGAGGGATAGAACTGTCCCAGATTATTTTGTCTTGGTGGGAGATATGTAGTTCCTCATTACTGTTGTTTTGAAACAAATAAGCAAATGAACTTAATTGTTAGTGTAACTTCTCATGATCTGTGGGATTTGATCCAAAATGCTCACATAGGAATAAAACATGCCAAGAAAAATATTACTAAAATTGCCTTTTCTTGCTGAAGATAAAACCTCCAATTAAGAAAAACGTAATATTGTGTGATTGCACACACAAGGAATTTGTCTTTGGTGCATATGCTCTCACTGTACATAAAAAGAAAAGATACATTCGTTAAGAATCATAAGGTACAACACTTAATGATAGTCATAGAGTACAAATAAGCAATCGAATCATACTAGGAAACAATCAATATAAATCGTAAGGATACAGCATCAAGTTACAGTCATACAATAATAAGTGGGAGGAGATGGGTAATAGGAACGATGAGATTAGTTGTAATAGTAATGCAGACTTAGTGAATAGATATAGATATATAGATATAGCTTTAGATGTAGATGTAGATGTAGATGTAAATGTAGATGTAGATATAGATAGATATAGATATAGATTCCTACATACATACATCTACATCTACATCTACATCTACATCTACATCTACATACATACACACACACACACACACATATATAAACCAAAATAAATTAATTGCATTTTCCTGTTAAAATTATTTCTAAGTTCATTTTGATTCTTGCTGACTTACAATAGTATATCATCTTCCTTGTTCATGTTACCAGCATGATTTTCTGTGGCCTTCTTCAAGGTTTTCTTTTGATAAACTTTGAAAAATGCCTATCACCTACCTAGACAATCTCTATAAAATGTATGGATTACTTAATTTCCTCTATTCCAAAACTGGAGATTAACTTTATATTGGCCATCTGCTTTTCCTCTGCTCATCATCTGAATTTCTTGATTCATAAAATGGAATGTTTACTACCAAGTGTGCAACTGGTGTGCTAACTAGTGGAGGGTGATTAGCTTCTAACCTCCAGTGACAATTCATTTCTGCCTGGCTCAATTCATATTTTTAAAGATGCTTTGATTTATGATTTCCTTGCAAAAACAGCAGTTTCACCATGCAACCATTATGTCACCGGCTAGCATGAAATTACATACAGGTATAAGGTATCCAACTTTGTTATTCTATTCTATTCTATAAAGGTAAAGGTTCCCCTCGCACATATGTGCTAGTCATTCCCAACTCTAGGGGGTGGTGCTCATCTCCGTTTCAAAGCCAAAGAGCCAGCACTGTCCAAAGACATCTCTGTGGTCATGTGGCCGGCATGATTAAACACCAAAGGTCCACGGAACGCTACTATCTTCCCACCAAAGGTGGTCCCTATTTTTTTACTTGAATTTTTTATGTGCTTTCGAACTGCTAGGTTGGCAGAAGCTGGGACAAGTAATGGGAGCTCACGCTGTTACATGGCACTAGGGATTCGAACTGCTGAACTGCCAACCTTTCAATTGACAAGCTCAGCGTCTTAGCCACTGAGCCACTACGTCCCTCCGACTATACATACAGGTATAGTCCTTGCTTAACAATGGTAATTGGGACCAGGAGTTTAGTAGCTAAGTTTTGCAGCAGGAAAACATGACATCGTGTCTCCTGACTTACAGCCACTGTTGTGGCAATTGCTATCATTAGGTGAATTCTGCATGGTTGCAGTGTCCTGCTGTCATATGATTGCCATTTGCAACTTTTTGCCAGCTTCCCCATTGACTTTTCTTATCAAAAGCTGACAATAAAGGTTGCAAATGGCAATTTTACATGACCATAAATGCTGCGATCGTTATAACTGAACTGTTTGCCAAGTGGTTTGCAAGAGCCGTGGTGGCGCAGTGGTTAGAATGCAGTACTGCAGGCTACTTCTGCTGACTTCCAGCTGACTGCAATTTGACAGTTCAAATCTCACCAGGCTCAAGGTTGACTCAGCCTTCCATCCTTCCGAGGTCAGTAAAATGAGGACCCAGATGGTTGGCGGCAATATGTTAACTCTGTAAACTGTTTAGAAAGGGCTATAAAGCACTGTGAAGCCAGAGGTGGAATTCACTTACCTTCGCTACCAGTTCGCAAATGCGACCATCTCTGCACATGTGCACGGTCTTCTGCACATGCACAGGAGTCACGCATTACATCCGGGTGAGTGGGCGGAGCCTCCTGCTGTCGCAACTACCAGTTCGTGCGATCCAGAGAGAACCGGCTGAATCCCGCCACTGTGTGAAGCGGAATATAAGTCTAAACGCTATTGCTATTACTAAGTGCCTGAATTGTGATCATGTGGCTATGGGGAGACTGTGACACCTATAACTATGAGAAATGGTCGTAAGTGTCCTCTTTCAGCAACATTGCAGCTTTGAATGGGCATTGAACAAGTGATTGTTGAATGAGAATTATTTATATTTATATTTATAAAGAGAGCTTCTCTATTCCTTCCCTAATTTTCTGTATATTCAAAATTAGGAGAAAAAGGTGGCAAGGAACGAATGCAAATCAGAAGTGCTGCTTCTCTCCTAAAAAGATATGGCAACTTATACGGATTCTGGTATTGAGTTATTTGGCTTACACCACATTTGGCTTTGACCACATGGGATCCATTTAAAACAATAACTTACATAAAAATATCAAGCAAAAATTGCTCCTTCTGATGTAGGAGCATTCGTTTAATTGTGTTGCTACCTTTTATGTGCAATTTAAGAAATGTAATCTCTATTTCCCAGGCCTAGTTGGTAAACATTTTGTTTTGCTCGTATGACATTTTCTGTACACTTTGGAGCACATTTTCAGCAAGTTGCCATAGCAATTTTTTATGCCTGTTTCAAAAGGGAAATACCTAGCAAATCAAGATATATTTCAGAATAAATTATTCCTGAAGTTGAAATCATGTTGATTATAGGGGCTTGTTCGAAATCAGAGAAAATATGAAATAAGACAGATTGCTGAATGATTGTTTAAAGATACTTGTACAAATACACACACACACACACACAATTAATATGAACAGACTCTGGAACTACCTATATGTAAGAATTCTTTGATTTACATTTTATAAAATTCCACTGCTGTACCGAGTCTAGATCTATAATGTATAATAAATATATAAATTTATTTAAGCAATATTTTAATCAATAATGAGTTATATTGTGATGGCTTAAAATTAGCTAATTAAATTGGATTCATATATATAGGAAGGTTATCTATTCCTTCTATAGTTAATTTCATACCAACAGGTGTACAGAGGGAGGGGCACTATTCGAATTTACTTTGACCCTATTTTAATAGCAATCTGGATTCTCATTTTACCAACCTCAAAAGGATGGAAAGCTGAGTCAACCTGGAACCTGTCAGGATTGAACTCCAGGCTGTCGGCAGACTTAGCCTCAGTGGTGGGATTCAAATAATTTAACAACTGGTTCTCTGCCCTAATGATTTCTTCCAACAACCAATTTGCCAAACTGTTCAGAAAGTTAACAACTGGTTCTCCCGAAGTGGTGCGAACCGGCTGAATCCCACCACTGCTTAGCTTGCAATATTGCATTGTAACTGCTAGACCACCAGGTCTTAAAATAGGTAAGCTCTCATAGAAAATCTACATAAAAGTGCTAGTAAAATAAAGACTCATCCCAAACTCTTGACTTTTTTTGAAATGTTGAAGTTTGTGACTAAAGCTGAGATTCCAGAATCACTTGAGTTCCAAAACTTTAAGAAAAGCCACAGTTCATAGTGGTTACTACCCTAGCCTCACACATGCCTTGCATTATGGGCAAAAGGATATTTAATGATCAATTCATTCACTGTTTTGGAAATTTATTTTTTATGTTTTGATTCTCCCTCGCTTTTCCTGCCAAATATGAAAAAAACTAGACTATGCACAAGATTACAGGCAACAGATCTCTGTTGGGTTTTTTTGAAAAAAAATATTTTAAAACAAAAACAAAACATAAAACCATCATCATTCCAAACAATTAGATCTCTGTTAAGCAGGCTTATTTTTAAAATTCAAAAACAAAACTAAAAATAAAAGAAATTAAAGAGACTTTATAAAAGTATTTCTGGAACTGTTAACACAGCCATTACAATTCCTTATTTATAGTGACATTAAAGTTCCAACTCTTGTGTCTCTTTCTGCCAATGACAAAAGCCATTATGGAAAAAAAATGCTGAGATACAAAAGAAAGACATCGCTGTTTATAAGGATCAATTCCAACCCTGCCTTTTTCAATTTGCTTTGTCTCAAATGTGGCACAATATCAGCAAAAGATTTTTATTTATTTTATTTTATTTATTTATCAAATATGTTAGCTGCCCATCTTATCGTAGGATAACAGTTTGCTGGGATATAACTGCTAAATCTCATAGGTTTACTGATTTAGCGTATGGCACGTGTTAGTCAGGGATCACCGAGGTGGCTGGCGGCCTCTGTGAAAGGAATTTTTATGGGCGGTGTTATCTGAATCCCGGTAGGCAATCGGGGGAGGCTCTTTTTTGTCCCTCCGCAGTTTATTTGCTCACTGGAATCGAACTGCTGAGCTGCTGGCCTCAGCAGTGAGCAAGCCCAGCATCTTACCACATGAGCCACCGCGGCCCCCTAACTCATTGGTAAATAATCCTTTTAGAAAAGGAAACTCTGAAGTTGAGCCATTGCCATATTCAGTTTGATATAAATTCTTGGTCCATGTTTTTCTTTTTCTTGGCCTATTGTAGAAACTGCAGAAATTATTTCTCAACTTTTTTCTGGAGAACTGGGGCTGTGAAAGAAGATAATTTTTTGGGTGGGGGTGGGGGAGTCGGATGTTGGATGCATTACAGAGGATTAAATAACTTCATTGATAATAATGGAAAACAATCTGCCTGGACTATTTACCTAATTACTATTCTCCACGAAGTCTGGAATTATTAAAGGTTATTATTAATGTTTATCCTGATTTATTTAAGTGAAACCAGACATAATTAAAGAAAATGTGTGATGAATTGCTCCTGAAAAGTCTCTTTTATTCTAATGGAATTTTCACACTGTAGTTGTTAGGTAAAGCATTTTTTCAAACAATTTTATAAGCCTGGCCTACTTTTTAAATTTTACAAGGTGGTAAGAAACTTTATACTGAGATATAGCAATAGCACTTATATACCGCTTCATAATGCTTTAACAGCCCCCTCTAAGCGGTTTACAGAATCAGCATATTGCCCCCAACAATCTGGGCCCTCATTTTACCTACCTCGGAAGGATGGAAGGCTGAGTCAACCTTGAGCCTGGTAAGATTCGATCTGCCAAACCGCCAGCAGTCAGAAGAATTAGCCTGCAGTACTGCATTCTAACCACTGCGCCACCACAGCTCTTATAAATTTCATTAACTTAAATGAAATTATGATCAGAAAGCATTTTTAGGGTAACAGACTATTTGAAGGACCACCTCTCCCCTATTACATCTGCCCAGCCCACTAGGATTGGAAGGCAGGAGGTCCCATTGATATGGGATATGGTGAAACCAAGGGTGGACTGGGGGTTCGCAGGGGAACCTTTAGCTAAATTTCTGTCAGTTCAGAGAACCCACAAATCCCACTCCTGGCTGGCCCCACCCCCCCACCCCCCTCCCCTCCCCCCCAGGATTCCCCACGTGGCCCATTTTGGATGCAGGTAAGTGCAGGACGCACATGGAGACTCAGGAAGGGTGAAAAATGGGTCTACTGGAAGATCGGGAAGGCCAAAAACGGACCCATTTCTGGCATCCACAGGGTTTCCAGAGCATGGGGAGGCCATTTTCATCCTCCCAGAGGCTCAAGGAAAACCTCAGGAGCCCAGGGAGGGCAAAAATGCCTGTCCCCCCACTGTGGTGCAGGAGTCTAACTAGGAGATGCCGACCATGGCCACGCCCACCCAGCAACCGAGCAGAGAACCACTTGCTAAAATTTCTGAAGCCCACCCTTGTGTGAAACCATGAAAAAGGGCATTCTTGTTGGTGGCCTCTTCTGTAAGGAACATCATTCCCCCTTGGATAGGATGCCACACACCCTGTTGCTCTTCCAAAAAGACCCTAAAAATGTGGTTTTGTTAGTTTTTAAAAATGTTGTAAGCTCTCCAAGGTCACCTATGTGTGATCAGTTATATAAATTTGTTAAATAAAATAAAATAAATGGTAAAATATCAGCCAAAGCTACATTATATGAGAGCATGAGAATATGACACTAGAAACCCATATTTATGATAACAGGTGAGTTTTTAAAAGGACCCCTCTGGGCAATATCTCAATAAATAAACATCTCTAATCCAGATTTTTACTTCTTGGATTTTTTTAAAGTTAGATTTTATGTTTGGCTGCAGAAAATTATTAAAAATCAAAGCTGAAATCCTGGCCTTATGCCTTAAAATGGAAAAGATAAGAAATAAACAAAACACTTTCATAATTATGATCTCTTATAATAGTTCTCATTTGTTCAGAGTTAGTGGTTTTGGTAATTCAAGTAAACTTATTGCCAACATTACTTTGTCTATTTTCTTAAATAGCTGAACATATTATCTTTGTCACTTTCCCTCTCAGTAATTAATGATATTACATTTTCACTATAATTATTCAACTCACAGTCCTTTTCTACATCTGATAGTAAATGCACTTTTATAAACTCTTTCAATTTATATTAAGAATATATAATGATTTAGATTACTTTCAAAAAATGCAAATATTGTATTTTATGTTTCCGACTTAATGAGAACTCAAGCAATTTGTAGGTAAAGATGTTTCTTTTTAAAAATATTTATAACTTTTTATACAATTATACTACGGTAGTATGATATCCATTTTTGAAGATTTAACACATTTGAAGTTTTTGGTTTTTTTCTGCCAAAAATCTGCACTGTGCTACATTTAGCTGCACAATAAAGTTATTTAAATCATATGACACTGATTCAAACATTAGTGTTTTCCAATTTATTTAGATTTTTAAAGAAAAAAAGCTACAAATGAATTGAGAGGGGTTTTTTCCCCCATTTTTAGAAGCATAATACTTTTGGCTCTGAATGAATTGAAATTGCTTATTTTCAAATAGACTTGTCAAAAACAGATAAGTCTTCTGATCAGAGACACAAGTTTGTTCTCTGGAAGATCCAACTTTACAAGCCTTCTGCAGAGGCATCCACAGGATTAGAAATAGGGGTGGAGTTATGAGCTAATCCTAAATCTAACCCTTTTTGGGGGGGTCAAAATCATCACAGTAGCATTGCATATCGTGGGTTTCAATTTTTTTTACTACCGGTTCTGTGGGCATGGCTTGGTGGGCATGGCATGGTTTTGGTGGGCGTGGTTTGGTGGGAATGGCAGGGGAATGATACTGTAAAATCTCCATTCCCACCCCACTCCAGAGGAAGAATACTGCAAAATCCCCATTTCTTCCCAATCAGCTGGGACTCAGGAGGCAGAGAATAGATGGGGGCAGGACCAGTCAGAATTTTTACTACCGGTTCTCTGAACTACTCAAAATTTCCACTACTGGTTCTCCAGAACCGGTCAGAACCTGCTGAAACCCACATCTGATATTGTCTCATTGCTATATAAATGCAACATCATGCCACACCTAACCTAGAGATGAAGCTTGTGTTGTAACAGTGCTAAGCTGCTTTCAACATTTGCTTCCTTGATTCTCTCTGAAGATGTGTTATGATGGCAGAATGTCTGCAGTAAAAGTAATATGTACCTAAAGAATATGAGGACCCACAAGAACCAAAGTCCTCCAGTTCCCCAGATGTGATCCTTTCCTCAAAATGGGAAGGAAAACTTTTTAAGCCAGCGAAAAATCAAAGAGGGGAAAGCGTGCTCCTTTATGTCCTGTCCATTTTGATCAAACCTGAAGGACATGAGAAAGAAACTTTTTTCTAAGTCCCTTGAAATTTGGCACTAATGGCTTCTCTTGGCTTCTAGGTGCTCACTAAGAAAGGATTTTTCGAAATGACCATGAGATCATTAGTATTTCATATACAGTATTATATTTAGATGCTCTGATGCTAAGGAGTTAGACATTCTACTCCCCCTCCCCACCTGAAAGGAACTCTGTCCCAACTGCCAGTTGCTTTATATTAACATGCTCTGATGCTATCCCTTCGCTAAACTGGGCGTGGCCATGGCCAGCGTGTGACACATCCCGCCTGCAGGCTGGGACGTTCTACTCCCCACCCCTCTGTTCCAGTTGCCTTATACTAACACGCTCTGATGCTACGGAGTTACACATTCTACATTAAGTTTCAGGCTTTAAGTGTCAATTTATCATGCCTGATCACGTAGTTTTGTAGCGAAGCACAGGCGCGCAGCTAGTAAAACTATAAAGAAAATGTGCAACCGAAAGCAGTGGGGAGGCAATTATACTTACTGCTATCCAAGAGTTGAGTTTGCTTAGATTTTTGGGGATGTTATGGTGCTAACGTTCCAACCATGGGGATAAAATCAGCTATTCAAAATGTAGTGACAAACAGTCTGTCATCTAAACCAGGTCACAGTGGGGGAAAATGCATTACTCAAAGCCTGAATATCAAAGTGAAAATTAAGTATCACAAAACCTGGGTGCATTTTGTATTTTTATAGTTCTTCGTAACGGCTCAGAGAGCAATTAATTCAGTGAAATTAAAAATTATCATGATGTAACAATCTTACTAAAGTACAGCTTAGGTACAATATTATCTATTTTGCAGCTGTAATGTTATATATTTATTATTGTCCATTTTTGCACCTAATCCAAGTTGTTACATTAAACATTTTCTAGCTCAAAAAGCTTGAAGTTACTAGGATTCATTAAACAATGAATGAAGTGTGTAGGAGACATTTGTTGAAAGAGTGAACTGCAGTGAATGAATTATGTGAATAATTTGACGATGTTAAAAAAGAGTTATATTTATTTTTAATCCTTTCACAAATATTTAAGTTCATGTTTCTCAAAGCTGTTAACCAGTATGGCACTCCATAAAAAAATAACTAGAGTGATGGTAATAGCTGTTGTCAGTGAAGTGTGAAATAAACTGGAGGGGAGAGGAGAGGAGGGGTGTAATAATAATTGGGCTAGAGAAGGACATAACCTAACACATAATGAAAGAATTAGTAGCTCATTAACTTATCATCAATAGAATCAAAAAGACATGAAAACAAGTTTGGAGCCCCAGCCCCAAATCAATTAATAAGATAAACTATGATAATAGAATGGGAAACAAATCAGAACAGAGCATGGTTCTCTAAAAGGGAGGTGGGGAAGTAGGATTGTATGGATTTTGTGCTTTAGATTTTTAAAAATGTTGTAAACTGCCTGGAGTCACTGTGTGTGAGTAAGTAAGTAAATAAGTAAGTAAGTAAGTAAGTAAAAAAAAATTATTTCAGGGCTGTCAAACTTGCGGCCTATGGGCCAGATGTGTCACGCGCTGGCGATGCCCACACCCAATTTAGGGAAGGGGGGAAAAGTCATGATATGTCACTTGATGCCACCATGACAGTGTGAGTTTGACACTCCCAATCTATTTAATCAAGGTTTCCTGATTCATTGATTTTCCAGAAATACATTGATGAAGAAGATCTGAAGTGGCCAAGACTGGCCCAAAATCCAGGGTCCAATTCTGCCTCCACCCTGTAGAACACGGATGTCAAATTCAATCGCATCATGTGACATCATGTGACGTATCATAACATTTGCTGCCTTTGTGGAGCCGGGGTAGGCATGACCTGTACATGATGCATCCGGTCCGCGGGCTGCCAGTTTGATACCCTTGCTGTAGAAGGATCAAATGGCTTTTGAGAATGTGTACTGAAGTTGGGATGCCTTCACACGACAGCGGGGCATATGATGTAAAACAGGAATAACAGCATCATTGTTGGAAAGAACACTGAGCTGGAGAATCAATTGTCCCATTTGATATCAAATCATTTCTTGTATTCCTAAAACACCAGGTGGTCTAACAAAAACATTTTCATTTTAAAACAAATATTCAAAGACTACAGGTAAAGGTTCCCATCGCACATATGTGCTAGTCGTTTCCGGGCAGTGCTCATCTCCATTTCAAAGCCAAAGAGCCAGAGCTGTCCAAAGACGTCTCCGTGGTCATGTAGCTGGCATGACTAAACACCAAGGGTGCATGGAATGCTGTTACCTTCCCACCAAAGGTGGTCCCTATTTTTCTACTTGCATTTTTTACGTGCTTTCAAACTGCTAGGTTGGCAGAAGCTGGGACAAGTAACGGGAGCTCACCCCGGTACATGGCACTAGGGATTCGAACCGCTGAACTGCCAACCTTTTGATCGAGAAACTCAGCGTCTTAGCCACTGAGCCACCACATGCCCTTATTCAAAAACTAGCAGAATGCAGTAATCACCTCCTCCTCATAAATGGAGAATAACGGTAAAGTACCTTTGTGCAGTCCCTTCACCAAAGAAACCCTGATAAAAATCCCCAAATCTCTCATGTTAGCAATCAGAAGAATTTAATTCGATGCTGTGCAATTATGATGGGGAGTTACAAACAAGATCCCTTTCACAGTCTTCCAGTTAGGGCCTTTCTAACTTTATTTCTTTCCAAGGAAACAGATTTGGCTGTATAAGCCAAATTAAAAAAATTCATTGTGGGAATAAAACCAGGCGGGTGGGGTGAGAGAAATAGCATCAAGCCAGCCTTTATTATCGAAGTTAAAGGATGTTTCTGTTCAGAAGCAGCAATGCCATTCAGAAGACTTGCTGTCACCATGTAAAGTTTATATCTACTTCCTATTCACTATGTTGCCTCTCCAGCTCTGAAGCAGGCAAAAAGGTTAAGAAAACAGAGAATTATCCCCCTCCCCCTCGGCCCCATTTCCAGAATTATGTCAGCAATTACCTCAAAGCAAATACGTCTTTAGTCAGTTTTTGTTGCTTTTTCAAGAGCTCCTTCAGGTCTAGTGGAAGAATTGAAACTTTGTTGGAATGCTGTCAGATGCTGGCCGTGTTATTCCTGGCTTAAGCAGAACTTTCAGTTGATATATTTCAAGCCAGACTATGACCTAAATTACAGTTACAGAAGATGCTGTTCTTTGGAAAAAGAAAACAGCATTTCCTACAAGGGATCATGGAGTTTTTTAAAAAAGAAGAAAATAGAAGGGAAGCTTTGCTTTATTTTTAAGTGGAAGCAGACAGTGAATGAGGAACAGATCATTTTCTGGCAGGCAGTGAAAACATCAGGCTCACTGAGATACAAGATTGGGGGGGGCTGAAAAATTCTCACAGCTGCATGTTTGGGGAGGTAGGCTGGAGAGAGACTAAATAGAGAATGTTTGTCAACCATTAGAAGTTTCTAGACAAAGGGATTGTTTTTTCATTGCCTCCCTAAATTATTATATTGTGAGCCACCCAGAGTCACTTCAAACCGTGAGATGGGCAGCATTTAAATTTAACCAATCAATCAATAATAAGATGGGGATGATAAATGGGAAGAGAAGAATTTAGCCCAGGGGTGTCAAACTCATGGCATGTTGTTGTCACGTGACACATCATGACTTCCCCCCCTTCACTAAACTGGGTGTGGGCGTGGCCAGCGTGTGACACATGTGGCCCACGGGCCGCGAGTTTGATACCCCTGATTTAGGCAATCAGGAATGCCCTTCTTCATATTTGACTTGCTGTTGACTTTGCAAGATCCTTTTACAGAGAATTAAAACACTAATGGAAAATTAAAAGAATTTGGCGAATTGGTGGATTTCAAGATGAATTAAAACAGAAGCTGAAGAGGTTAACAAAAATATGAAAGCAGATCAAATGGAACTGATAGGTGAAACAGGTTTTACGATTGAGAAGAAGGTAAAAGATCTGGCTATCACTATGACAAGTATAAACTCTATATTATTTCAAAAATAACTATGTTAAGAAATTTAAAAAGACATATTAAGATGGGAGAAACTGCAACTGTCATTGCTGGGAAAACATTCTGTGATAAAAAATGAATGTTTTGGCACTTACGATGTGAAGAGCTGAACAGCACCAGCCCAGACATGATCCATGATTGGGAAAGAGATATAGAAGCATAGCCAGCCACAAAAACAGACTGAAGAACAGTTTTTATCCATGGGCTGTCAGACTCTTGAATGTGAAAATAACATCATAACTACGTAGTACGAAGGAATTGCAGGGTCGGTGCAATGTTTAACATGTTCACACTGGTGCAATAGGATTGGGTATTTGTTAATACGATTTATTGGGTTAGGGATTTTCTGTCTTCACTGTGAGTTGTTTGTGTTGGGAAAGCTCATTTTCATTGTACATATCAGGGGTGAAATGCTCCCGGTTCGGACTGGATCGCCCAATCCGGTAGCAATGGAGACGGGTGGTTCGGAGAACCAGTAGCAAAAATCCCTGCCCCCCCCCCATGCCCAGCTGTGCCGTGCGATCATCAGAGGCTTTTTTTTTCTTTTAAATGCCTCTGACAATCCAAGCTCTGACAATCCCAGCTAAGTTGCTTGATCGGCAATCAGGCAACTCAGCTTGGATCGTCAGAGCCATTTAAAAGAAAAAAAGTTTTTTTCTTTTAAATGCCTCTGATGCTCCAAGCTCTGATGATCCAAGCTGAGTTGCCTGATTGGCAGAGGGTTTTAAACCCTGAGCTGGGATCGTCAGAACCTTTTGAAAGCATTTTTTTACAACTTCTTCGCCGAAGAGGTTGTAGAAAAAATGGTTTTAAAAGTAAGAAAAAAAAATGGCCATGCCCACCCAGTCACATTTACCCCACCATCACCAAACCACACCCACAGAACCGGTAGTAACAAGTTTTAGATTTCACCACTGGTACATATGTTGTGCAGTGACAATAAAGGTTATTATTATTCTCTTTTATTCATTAAAAATGAAACTCAGTCATGGACATTTAAAAATGTGTCACAAATACCATTGACTGGTGCTAATGGTTGATATGGGTTGCTGCCAGCGTCCTAGGTATCAACCAAGTACCTTCTTAAAATATATGATGTTCCGAGTAGCGCAGTTTTTTGCACTTCCACTGGTGTTTTTGAAGCACCGCAGGAAGCTTCAATTTCTTGAAGTATTTTGTGAAATTCATGGACATGGTACCAAGTGCCCCGATGACAATGGGCATCACTGTGACATGTTTCATCCATAGCCGTGTAGTTTCTATGGCCAGGTTGCGATATTTCATGATTTTTTCCAGTTCTTTTTGGCGTCTCCTGGTACCGCGATGTCAATAAATTGTACATTTCGGTTTTCGACAACTGTGATATCTGGTGTGTTGTGTTCCAAGTGACGATCTGTCTGTATTCGAAAGTCCCACAAGATCTTCATCTTCTCATTTTCTATAACTTTTTCCACTTTATGTTCCCATGACTTTTTGGATTCAGGAAAGTTATATTTTTATATAATGACCTATTATTATTATTATTATTATTATTATTATTATTATTATCATCATCATCATCATTATCATCATCATCATCATCATCATCATCATCATCATCATCCACACGTACTGGCTAAAGAAACTAACATAAGTGCATGAATACTTAGCACACAGATAGCTCCCAACCATAAGGCTTTTCTGTATCTGCTTGTTGTCTTCTACTGGTAGTTCTGCAAAGACCTCTGAATAGCAGAAAAACAGCAGAATTATAACAGTCTTTTCTTGTTCCTTGCTCTAATTTGTGCCTTGGTATGATATGCATGAGAAAACTTTAAACAATGCCCAGCCATTTATTTCCATTCATTCCACACTGTCAGAATGCACATTTACACTCTGTATGTTTCTGAAATTGTTGCCATTCATGGAATATTTGTCATTCTTATGTAATACAAGTGGTGTCTCAGAACAGGAAACCCTGGAACTCTTAAGTCAATAGTGGTAGAGCACACATACATCAGAGGAAACATCAAAATAATGCAGGAAGAGGGAATACTCCATTTCAAGTATGGGGGAACATGGTGAGTGCCAACACTAAAATAACACATTAAGAAGTGAGCTCTTGAGGGAAAAGTAGGAACCAAGAAATGGGGAAATACAGTAAAATATGTTGGAACTCCGAACAACATAATTCAAATAGTAATTTGTTGTCACTCATTACATCCAATTCTGAGCTTCATTCTGTGGTTTGAGGGAACTCACCCTTTGTGCCATATATGTATCTTGCTGAATTACTGTAAAATCTAACAATAATAACCCCACATACTGTATGTTAGCTTGAGAGGAAATGTCAGATGCAAATAATAAAGAACAACAGACAGACTTATGTGGGTTCAACACACCCACCTACCAAAAAACTATTGCTGTCTTTCCTCCTACTGCCAGGTCTTATGACATGTGCACTGTGTGGGACAAACTAGATATGTCCGCCCCCTTTCTCTACATAGAAATCATTCCTTTATCATTGTGCATTGTCCTTCTTGGTAAATGCAAACACTTGATCTTGATCTTGATCCATAAGTCCAAAATGATATTGCACAGTTAATGGAATGCTGCCTGCGTAGGACTCAAGCAAGAAATTACGCTCTTGTGGAGGCATAGTGGAAACCAATGTAGTAGTATTCAAACAATCCATACCAGAATTGCATTTACTGAGGTCCTTTGTTAAATGTTCTTAATTTGCCTAAGAGTTTAACATATTCTTTGAGGATCAGCAGAACCTATGTATTGATCACAGAATTTTTTTTTGCGGAAAATAATACAAATGTTTTCTATATGTGTTTCCTATGATAACAATAAAAAATATTTAGCCCTTAAAAACATGCACTCTCCTTTCTTCCCTCATCCCTATGCCTAAACTAAGAAGAGATAGTTTTTGAAATTTATTATCAGGAAAGGAGGGTAGTAAGGACCATAAAAAGGTAAAAGTAAAGGTTCCCCTCGCACAAATGTGCTAGTTGTTCCCGATTCTAGGGGGCGGTGCTCATCTCCGTTTCAAAGCTGAAGAGCCAGCGCTGTCTGATGACTATTCTGTGGTCATGTGGCCGGCATGACTAAATGCCAAAAGCGCATGGAACGCTGTTACCTTCCCACCAAAGGTAGTCCCTATTTTTCTACTTGTATTTTTTACATGCTTTCAAATTGCTAGGTTGGCAGAAGCTGGGACAAGTAACAGGAGCTCACTCCATTACGTGGCGCTAGGGATTCGAACCACTGAACTGCCAACCTTTCTGATCGTCAACCTCAGCATCTTAGCCACTGAGCCACCTCATCATTGAAATACAATTAATGTTACATACCCCTAAATTTCTGAAAGAATTTGGTGGCACTTCTATAGAAAATGTCAACTATATGCCATTTAGTTCAAATACTCCCAAGTGAGAGTCTGTGAAGATCCTCAGTGATGCAGGTCATGTAGTCTGCAGGTTTTTTTTCTCTGGAAATCTATTGTGTGGGAGAAGGAATGGATTTCCAGAGAAAAAACTGCAGACTAAGGAACCAGGAGCGCTACTCAGGTGACCCTGAGGATACAGATAAACCTCAAGTTCTTCAACAACCCTCTAAAAGGATGCAAATGATCAGCTGTCTGCAAGGAATATAAATCTTTCCATTCCCCACTATCCTGTCAGAGCTGAAGAAGTTTCTTGGATGAGAAGCGAAACATCTTCAAAGAAAAAACAAGAAAGTCCAGTTGCCTCCTGAAAAACCTTTGGGACTCCCAAGTGAGGTGAAACAGCTTTTTAAATTTGAACTCCAAGGTGGGAGACACGCCTAAAAACTAATAATATGAAACATTTAGCAAGCTATGTATTTGAATTTTGTTATTAGTAGCTATGATAGCTTAATGCTTGGGCAGAGTGGCATAATTTTTCAATACAGTAACTGCTGTGGACTGGTTAACTAAGCTCTGCTTCAGGAAGATGCTGCACTTTGCAGAGTTGGATCTGTTAAACTCAGCTTGGTCCAAGCATGCTGCAAAGAAAAATAAGTACCATTCAGTGAAGGATAAGATGTGGCTGATTCTGCTTTGGCAAGTCAGACGGCTTTGACATCAATAACTTCTGGGTAGATGGAGCACATGCCCCTGTGAGTTATCATACATCCAGACAGCCTGTGTAATCTGCTTTTCTCTAGTCAATGAAGCAGCACAAAAATATGTTGCTTTAATCGGCACCTTTTGAGTAGTCAATCTCCTGTGTATGAGACTGAGATTTTGACCACTAGACCAGTGAGCAGTATCATCCTAACAATTTACTAGGGTGCAACTTATGTGGATAGGTAATTGATTTATCTTCCTGAAGGGTCTATTACTTGCATCCTCTTGCTTGGACCGAGGAGATGTTTAATTTTATCAAATGGTTAAAACTAGTGAAATGCTCTATGATCTTGGTATGATCTGCCTGTTGGGACCTTTGTTTCCATATAGGTCTGACACAGGGGTGGGTTCTAAATTTTTTTACTACTGGTTCTGTGGGCATGGCTTATTTTGTGGGCATGGTTTGATGGTCATGTGACAATTATTTAGGATTTAGCAGAGGTACTGATCTACCAGGCTTTTAACTGCCTCCAGAGCTGTACTGATCTACCCATTTATTTTTGCAGCACTGATCTACTTATGTATTTTTGCAGGCACTGGTCTACCCATTTATTTTTGCAGGCATCGGTCTACTCATTTGTTTTCTTTTAACACTGATCAGCTGTAGGGCGGCCCTTTGAAGCCCTGTTGCAAGAGTTTAAATAGTTTTTTTCCCTCTAGCCATCAGCTGGGACTCAGGAGGCAGCAATAGATTAGGGGTGGGGCCAAATAAAAGGTAAGAATAATGCAGGGGGTGGGGTGGGAGCAGAACCGGTTCGGTAACATCATATCGTCACCGCTACTGGCTCGGCAGAACCAGGCCAAACTGGGAGGAACCTTCCACTGGTCTGACAGTTAGCTTTATACAGGTATATTTCTACCAGTTATTACCATAGCAGGTAGTTCAATACTATATCAGTAAGTTAGAATCGCTGTACAGAAGTTTATACCCATGAAAAGACAAATGCCCCAATAGGAATATTGTTCTGAAAGGTACATGCAGGTCATTATACAGAGGTACTAATTAAAAGGTCTGATCCAGGGGTGAAATCCAGCAGGTTCTGACAGGTTCTGGAGAACCCGTAGCAGAAATTTTGAGCAGTTTGGAGAACCGGCAAATACCACCTCTGGCTGGCCCCAGAGTGGGATGGGAATGGAGATTTTGCAGTATCCTTCCCCTGCCACACCCACCAAGCCACGCCCACCAAGCCACACCACGCCCACCAAGCCACACCCACAGAACCGGTAGTAAAAAAATTGGATTTCACCACTGGTCTGATCTATCTGCTCTCACTAGAGTAACACCAAAATTTGAGTGTTACTAGAGAAGTTACTAGAGAAGATAGCAGCACAGGTGCTACCTGCTACCTGACTGTCTATTGGACTACTTTAGAAGATTCCAGAGTGACTCCAGTTCAGATGAAAATTGCACATAAAACATCCTCATCCAGTTCTGAATAGAGTAGCTAGCTAACTACTCCTTTGGAAAGTTTTCAAGAAGTCACAAGGATGGTGGCAGATGAAAAAAAAAGTAAAGGATCAAAAGCTCATTTGCATACAAACCCTGGGATTGATTCAGCCAATCAGACTCTAATCATATAGTAGCTCTCTGGAAACTTCTCCTCTTAAAAGGATTGGGCTTGGATTAATGTGAGGTTATAGGAAACACTTAACAATTGAAAAGTGATTTTAAAACGAGATATGTATCAGTGGAACTAAAGGTGAATCTATAAAGCAATCTTTTAAACCAAACCATTTGACAATTTTTGTTTCCCAATTTTAATTTCTTTTAAAGGTGTGCCACGTCCACCGCTGTGTGAAAAATAATGGGAGCTGAATATTAGTATGCAGAACTGGTGATTCTGTCCGTTTGTTATGTCTCTTGAAATATCAGCCCATCGTTCATAAGCAAAAAGGGAAATGGGTACATTTCCCAATTAATATATGTATTCGTATAACATGCTTGACCTAGTCATTCAGTAACCCAATCAGATACCCCAGCTGGTGTCAAAAGAACATTTGCCAAGAGAATACCAGGATGGGTTCGTTGTACAGTACATCAGCTCTTTCCCTGTGGGCTAGATAAGCAGAAATAGGTGCAGTTCCCTCCACCTTTTCTTCTACATACATACATCATGCTGTTTTTTTTTTTTCAAGGTAAGCAGCACTATCCCAAATGCAGAAAATCACTAAGAAATAGCAAGCAAAGGAAATTAAAGATATAAGATAAGAAAAAAAGAAAGTATAACTAAATCTAGTTTATATCAACTGCATTCACCATAGCTCTCTGCATTTTTTCTATCCTTGCAGATTATCCTAGCTTCTGCCACTTTCCTACACCGCTACATACATTATCTTTTGTTCTTTCAGCTCCTCATCTGTTCCTCTTTGAAGATCTCAGAAGCGCAATCCAACGTTCTTTGTCATCTTCCCTTTCTTCTCACTACGATATAGATATAGATATATAGAGATAGATAGATATAGATATAGATATAGATATAGATATAGATATAGATATAGATATAGATAGATATAGATATAGATATAGATATAGATATAGATATAGATATAGATATAGATATAGATATAGATATAGATATAGATATAGATATAGATATAGAT
>WNWU01013616.1:3940593-3974262 GCA_012654045.1 Ptyas mucosa
GCTGGCTGGAGAATTCTGGGAGTTGAAGTCCACAAGTCTTAAAGCGGCCAAGTTTGGGGACCCCTGGGCTAGACGGATTTACTACCTAAAGGAAGAAAGATAAATTGCAGTGCATATGTAACTAGACCTATAGAATAACAAGGAAGATAAATAATTTGGACAGAAATATTTTCATGAAAGTAAAGAAAGCACAATTTAGTCAGGATTATTAACATAGGGCCAAACTGCAAGAATATTTACACAAGGTTATGAGTCTAGCTACTTCAGATATATGAATTTGAACTGGAGTTGATAAATTAATGAAAGAGGCTTTACTGAAGTCTCATTTAACATTATTTCTAGTTGTGAAGTTGCTAAAGTACAAGGTTCCCTCCATTAAATTAGATTAATTATTCACATTGGATTTTACTGAATTGCTTTTGATTCTTGTCTTTAGAGATTGGAAAGCAGATTTAGTCTTGTATCAGTAAATAAAACAGAACTCTGCTCTCTCAAAACAGCTTGTTCTTTAGAAATACCAATGTCATTCTGGAGCAGGATGACCCAGGAATTCAATCTAGTCAGTTGAAACTGCCAAACACTTAAAAAAACAAAACAGTTCATGTAGTTCTAATTTGCTTTATGTGCCATGTGCATGTTGGTGAGAGTTTGTATCCTTGCCTGGTGGTTAAATGATATACTCATTTCCAGCATTAAAAAGCCCAAACAAACTTCTAGGTAGTTCTTAGAATCCACAATACATAATTACAATTTTGATTACCCTGTAAGACGTTTTTCAGTTTTAATTCTGTATCTCATTTTGAACTAATTATTGTACCTCCTCAAACAATACTTGTCAAAGTCAGTTTAAGAATAGGGAAACCCAATGCAAAAACAAGTTTGGGTCTTTCCTATCCATGCAACTCTAGATTAATGCTAGAGATGGACCCTGCAAAAGGAAATGTATTGACAATAGAATACTGATAGAGAACTCAACTTAAACTAAAGATTAAGAGGTGTAACTAGGAGAAATATATTGGATAAAAAAACGAAACGATGATGATAATGAAAATAATAACGAGGTACTAACTGAAAAAAAAACATTTTTTTTAATAAGGGAGAAAATGTTTTTATTCTGAAATGCTGCTTGCTTTCTTTTTTTGGAAATTTCTAGAAAATTATTTCAGTAGTTGTCTTCATTTCAGCTGCACAAAAAATCAAAATGATAGCAAAATAATTCCTTCCTTCCTTTCTTCTTCCCTCCTCCCTCCCCTCCCCTCCTCCCTTCCTTATTCCCTCCCTCCATTCTTCTCAAATTCCAGACAATGATGATAGGCAGAGAGTTATGTTATCAAGCAAATGCTGCCATTATGTGCAGGTAGCTACATAATGATATGTAAGTGACAAAGCCAACCCACTTGAATAATCAAAGGTGCAGAATGCAATGAAGCTGCAGGAACTCTGCATAAACTCTTGCTTTATTTGTGGCTAAAGAAGCAGCATTTTTTTCCCTTTCACATGCAAGTTTCTCTTTTCTCTATTTATGTACACATTTTTTTTTCAATTGGACCTGGCCTGCAAAATTCCAGATGATTTGAGACATTTGACACTTCAAATGTCTATGTAGCCAGATTGCACTCCAGCTGGATGAATCTGTTGGCTATGAAAAAAATCTAGATTTAATCCCAGCGGGACCTATAGTGAAATATTTTTACTCGCTAACCCTTAATTATAGTACTTTTAATGTTTCAATTCAGCCACGACGAGTATATCCAAGGCAAATTACTATCTCAAATCAAATGAAATCTTTATTGCTGTGATCCAAAACCAGTATACATATCAAAATAAGACTTGAACTAAAACTGTGGTACAGCAAGTTACTGTCTTGTAATATTATTTATGTATCTATTAGATTCATATCCTATTTTTTTATCAAGTGGTCAAGTATTCTCTACTCTAGTCCAATGTCTTAACCACTGTGCCATACTGGTTCTCAGTGCATCCTAATGGAAGAGAATGGTACTGCCATCTCTGAAAAAGGGAGTGGAATCAGGGTTGGGCTGCTGGGGGTTTGTAGGTGTTCAGGAGAACCTCTAGCTAAGATTCTGCGTAATTCAGAGAACCCCCAAATCCCACTCCTGGCTGGCCCCACCCACCCTGCCCCTCCCCTCCCTTGACTCCTCATGTGGCCCATTTTGGATGCAGGTAAGTGCAGGGAGCACATAGAGGCTCGGGAAGAGTGAAAAATGGGCCTACCAGAAGTTTGACAAGGCCGGAATAATTTCTGGCCTCCAGAGGGCCTCTGGAGCCTGGGGAGGCCGTTTTCACCTTCCCGGAGGCTTGAAGAAAACCTCCAGAGCCTGGGAGGACAAAAACACCCCCCACACACACACACTATGGTGTAGGAGGCCATCTAGGCCACACCCACCATGGCCATGCCCACCCAGCAACTGGGCAGAGAACCCAGCAGAACCAGAGAATTTTAGCAAAAATTGCTAAAATTTTTGAAGCCCACCCCTGAGCAGAATGCTCCCTCTCCATGAAAACTATCACTTGACTCATTTGTATTAGAAAATTTTGTATTTGTCTTCAACCTTCCCACTGGTAGTTGAAAGGATTGCAGACTTGCAGTTATGTAAGCTCTTGGTCTACATCTTCACTTTTTTTTTTTTAACTAAAAGCATTATGTGATAGCCTCCATTAAGCAAAACCTAACTGATGACAACTCTGGTATGCTCAAGATTATAATTTAGAATATATGAAGCTAAATAGCAAAGTCCATAAATTAATTAAGGGAGGGGGAGAGGGAAAGGTGGGAGGAAGAAAGAAGAAAGAAGAGGCGAGGAAGTATATTACATGGCAGTAAAACAAGGAGGAATAAGAAAGATAACAGATATAAACAAAAATGCTGTAATTTTGTAGAATGGACTTGATGAACACATGCAAGGAAATGAAGATATACACTAGGTTAATTCTGAATAAAAGGACTAAAATCTATGCCTGAAACTATGAATTGGTGTCAAATGCATAATTTTGAGTATATATATTAAAGTGGGAATTTGTAGGTGGGTGATTATTGGCTGTTACTTACCAGTGAAAGGTGATAATGGAAGAATCAGGGATGAATTTAAGGGAAAATTGTGCTATACTCTGAATACAACTTAAGGGACAAAAAATTTTTTCTTTTAGGTGACCCTAATGGATGTGTAAGAACAAGATGAGAGTACAGAAACATTGATTAGGCTATTCAGAGATATAATGGTGAATGAGAATAATGACTGTTTGCCATGCACCTGATTAGAAAAAAAGGTTAATTTGATTCAAATATGAGATTTAAGTCTAAGGCTGTCCTCTCAATAGAACAAATGGAAAGAGGATGAGAAGGCTGGCTGTTCCACTCTGGCTGGAACAGAGTGACAATAATTTTATTACAGAGTGCCACAGAAATGTGTGATTATGTGAAAGAGGTGATAGCGGAAGAAAAATGCATGCAAAAGATTGCTGCAAAACAATGTCGCTTACGCAAAAGCTATCCTTTTGAAAAAATATACCGTAATTGTAAGACAGTAGTCAAAAAGAGCAAGGGATTATAAAGATTTAGGAAGCAGAGAAAATGCCAACTAATGTTGATGAAAAATAAAAATTGTTTGAAAGTGGGTCAGGGAATGCCTGTTAAGAATAAACAAAATGAAATAATTTGAGATGAAATTCAAATGTGAGGACATCAGAAAGAGTATTTTAGAGATTTGTATGGAAATGACAGTAATACATTGAAGAGTGAAATTGAAACAAATGCCAGAAATGTTTGGGCCCATTGGGAAAAATGATGAAATTAAAGTAACAAATGCTGTGAGAATGTTGCAAAATGCTGAAGTAGAGATATGATACTGTAACTGGAGAAATGCTAAAAAGTAGATATGGTTTCCTTATGGAAGGCAGGGTGACTTGTACAAAAATACTGAAAGGATGCCATTATTATAATTTAGAAAGGTGCATTGCTAGATAATAACCAGACTTCCATCTGCATTCTAAATGGTATCAGCTGAAATTTTGGAATAACTATGTGGAATGCTTTGCAGTGGTTTTGATCTGAAAGTAAGATTGTGTGCAATGGGTAACATTATCCTGCTTCTGAAAGTTCAGGCCTGACCCATTAATAGGAGTTGAACCACCTAGCCAATGTCCCTATTAAGGAAGCCAGATACATGTAGATTTTTGAATTCTAAGGAGGAGGAAGGGAAGGAGGGAGCTGAGACAGAAAGAGAGGGAGAGAGATACAGCGGTGGGTTCCTCCTGGTTTGGCCCGGTTTGGCTGAGCCATTAGCGGTGATGATATGACATCACCGAACCGGTTCTGCCCCCCTGCCCCCGCCCCGCCCCCACACTGCCACCCCCCCTGCACTATTATTACCTTTTATTTGGCCCCACGCCCAATCTATTGCTGCCTCCTGAATCCCAGCTATCGGCTAGAGGGGAAAAAAGCTGTTAAACTCTTGCCAGGGGGCTTCAAAGGGCTGCCCTACAGCTGATCAGTGGTAAAAGAAAACAAATGAGTAGACCAGTGCCTGCAAAAATAAATGGGTAGATCAGTACCTGCAAAAATAAATGGGTAGATCAGTGCCTGCAAAAAATAAATGGGTAGATCGGTACAACTCTGCAAGCAGTTAAAAGCCTGGTAGACCCTCTGCTAAATCCTAAAGAATTGTCATATGATCCACGCCCATGAAATAAGCCACACCCACAGAACCGGTAGTAAAAAAAATTAAAACCCACCCCTGGAGAGATGGTATTATTATAGTGCATTGTGAATATAGAAGCATGCAGCCACTGAGCAATCAGTGATTCCTGTCTGAAATATTCTGGATCTTAATTGATTTTGGGATGGAAATGGCTTTATTGGTTAAGAACAGAAGAGCTAGAGAACAGAACAGAACAGAAAAATAGAGTTGAAAGGGACCTTGGAGGTCTTTGAGTTCAATCTCCTGCTCAAGCAGGAGACCCTATACCCATGATGATGAACCTATGGCATGCGTGCCACAAGTGGCACGCAGAGCCCTCTCTGTGGGCATGCAAGCCATTGCCCCAGCTCAGCTCCACCTCCATGCGTGTGTGCCTCCCGATGGCCAGCTGATTTTCAGGTCTTTGCAGGGGTGGGGTGCATGCGGCAGATGCACGTGCATGCACAGGGGTGGGGGGAACACTTGGGGGTGTGGCGCACCCCCCCTGGCCTGCTTTTGGTCCCAGAGGCTGCAGGGAGGCCTGCTAGGCCCAAAAGGGGGTCATGAGGGGTCACACGCGCATGTGTGGTGGTGTGTGGGAGCACGGGAGGGGTTGTGCACACATGTGTAGGGGCAGAGTATGCAGGGGGGCATCACATTCATGTTGCATTATGGCTGCCGGCACATACACACGCTGTCGCATGCGCGCACTTTCGGCACACAATGACAAAAAGGTTAGCCATTACTGCCCTATACCGTTTCAGACAAATGGTTGTCCAATCTCTTCTTAAAAACCCGCCAGGATGGAGCACCCACAACTTCAAAATGTAAGACATTCCACTGGTTAGTTGTTCTCACTGTCAGGAAATTTCTCTTTGATTTTAGGTTCTGCTTGATTAGTTTCCTTCCATTGCTTCTTCTTCTGCCTTCTGGTGCTTTGGAAAATAGGCTGACCCCCTCTTCTTTGTGGCAGCCCCTAAAAATACTGGAATACTGCTATCATGTCATGCCTGGTCCTTTTTTTCACTGCAACTGTTCCTGCAACCATTCTTCATACATTTTAGCTTCCAGCCCCCTAAATAGCAATAGCACTTAAACTTATATACTACTTCACAGTACTTTTAAAGCCCTTTCTAAGAGGTTTTACAGCATCAGCATACATATTGTCCCCAATAATCTGGGTCCTCATTTTACCAACCTTGGAAGGATGGAAGGTTGAGTCAACCTTGAGCTGGTGAGACTCGAACTGCTAAAATTGCAGGCAGCCGGCAATCAGCAAAAGTAGTTTGCAGTACTGTATTCTAACCACTGAGCCACGCAAGTCTTACTTTTGTTGCTCTTCTCTGCACTCTTTCCAAAGTCTCAACATCTTTTTTGTATTGTGGTGACCAAACCTGGATGCAGTATTCCAAATGTGGTTTTACCAAGACATTATTAAGCGGTGCAAACACTTCACATGATCTTGATTTTATCCCTCTGTTAATGTAGTCTAGGATTGCATCGGCTTTTTTGACTGATGCTGCACACTGCTGGCTCATATTTAAGTGATTGTTCACTCAAGATCCCTCTTGAAGTTACTGCTATTGAGCTGGGTCCCAACTACTCTATACTGTACATTTGGTTCTTCTTGCCTAAGAATAAAACCTTACTGTTCTCACCATTGAATTGCATTTTGTTGGATAGGGCCCAGTCTTCAAGTCTGTCAAGTCTGTATCTTGAGTCTATCTTCCAAAGTGTTGGCTATTTTGTTAATTTTGTTAGATAGGGTCCAGTATTCAAATCTATTGAGATCTTTCTAGATCTTAAGCCTATCTTCTGAGGCTGTTGCCTTTTCTCTGCCAGCAAATTTGATGACTTCCCCTTCTATTACATTATCTAAATTGTTTATGAAGATATTGAAGAGTACTGGGCTAAGACAGAACCTTGGGGTACCCCACTCTTACTTCCCTCCATGTAGATATAATTCCAGTAAGGCCTACAACTGAGTGCAGTTTGTCAGCCAGTTATAAATCCATCTAGTGGTGATGTTGTCTATCCCACATTTTTCTAATCCATTAAGAAATACTGTAGGTTGTGGTCTACTCTGTCAAATGCCTTACTGAAATCCAAGTATACTATGCCGACTGTATTTAGCCGATCTATTAATTTAGTCACTTTTTCAAAGAATGTTTGCAGATCTATTACTTTATTATCTTTTCCAGGATCTTCCCAGGGATTGATGTCAGGCTGATTGGTTTGTAACTTCCTGGATCCCATTTCCCCCCTTTTTTGAAGATGGGAACCGCATCAGCTTTTTTCCAGTCCTCTGATAGTTTCCCATGCTTCATATTATATTGGATCTGTAAATTCTTCTGTAGTATTGAATATCAATAATGATGGTGCCTTTTTGAACTCTTGGAGATACTATGTTTGGAAACCTTAACTTCCATTTGCATTCTAAATGATATTAAGTTAAAATTTTGGAATAATTATATGGAATGATCATTTCTGGAAGGCAAACTCAGAATCCAGCCTAGTGTTTTCTACATGTTTTAGGCTAGAGTGTTTATGGTACCTATGGTTGCCTATCTTACTTTTGGCTATGGGATTTGTAGTCCAAATTTAAGGGTAGCAGATTACCTATCTTCCCTCTTTTACATTTGTAGGCAACCTTGATTATTGTGTCTAGGAATTAAAATGCAATTATATTTGCTAAGTAACCTAAGGATACCAACATTGAAAACTGAAGTTCTGCTTTCCCCTTTGTCAGAATGCAGAACATAATGGATCCTGCATAAGTAGATAGATAATATAATTCAAAACCTGATTTAGATGCACTGAGATGTGCTTGTGTAAGCTAAAGTACAATTTGTATTCTTGCCCATAGGGCAATTTATAAGACTGCTTTCAGATACTAATCAATAGGGAGATATGCAGTCTTCCAACACCAGCAATTTTAGATTGCTTATTGCATTGTGGTTGTGCATTTTACTCACATATTGAAACAAAAGTCTCTTCTTTAAAGGCAAAGGAAAAAACCTCAAGGGTATTGTAAAAAGTATCATAAGCCTTTTACAGACAATTGTTTCATATAAAAATGAAATCAATATTTGCAGTGGGTTTCCTTTTATTAAGTGCGTACTGATGTCAAAAATGTGAGCAATCCCCTTTGTGCAGCTGTGGTTAATAGGAAATCTTTTATTTTCTTGCCGAGAGTTTTTGTTTAATCATAGTATTCTTGAAAGCTTAGATTCAGATTTTTGACTCAGTCCATTAACTGTCAGAGCAGTCTGACAATTTGTGGTGTGATGTTATTATGCTGCCTAATCTCTTCAGACTAGTTTTTATCATAATTGGTATGCTATGCTATTTGATAAAATATTTTTGAATGGGAACACTGTCTAGCTATTTAATGAATTGCCTTCCATTGATTTACTTCATGTAGTACATCACTGAACTGTGCTCAAATCCATGTACAAAAATATATTTATATGCTTTCTTTTTCTTTTGATATGATCTCGGTTTTTCCATCAGTGATAATGAAATCAATTGATACTGTAGTTTATTATAAGCATCACTGAATAAAGGACTATTTTGAATAAATGGCAATAGTTATCAACTATCAACATAATCGTTATCATTCTTGGCTGCTAAAGTTCCTCTGGGAATTATAACTGTTGTAACCAACATTAGTTTGATTCTCAAAGAAAGCCTAGAACAGGGGTTTTCAAACTTGGCAGCTTTAAGACTTGTGGATTTCAACTCTTCAATTCTGGGAGTTGAAGTCCACAAATCTTAAAGCTTGTAAGTTTGAAGACTTCTGGCCTAGGAAGAAATATGATGGTGGACAGATATAGGTTAGAACAGTTGCTTTTTTAATTTGTTAAAAACAAAAGTAATTTTAAGAAGCTAGAATCCCTGGTGCATTTAAATTCTTACAAAGTTAGAAATTAGTAATACTTGCAGAAGCTTAAAGAAATCTTTTGGCATCGCCCGATATATGCACAGCTCCCATCTCCAAAAAGTTCTGGACTTAATATCTGTTTCTTTTACAACAGGGCTTATCCAGCCTCGGTCAAACACTTTTCTGACTCCAGAGTAGTAGACGACAAGTTGCTGAGAGACAATTTGAGGCTGCGTGATCAGGGCTGCACAGGAAAGAAAGAGGGAAAGGGTTAATGACAAAATAGGTAGTACAGCTTTGCAATGCAAACATTGCTTCTTTTGCAATTGCCTCATATCACACACAGATCATTAGGGAAAGAACTCGCATCATAATGGTGAGATACATGTTGATGAGTGCTTCATGTGTTGTGGATAGCCACGCTATTTATAACAATCGTCCCTTCATCTTGGTGAATCCCACACACACAGAAAAGGAGAAATAACTAATATTAACATGAATTCACACAGAATTTAAATACAAAGCAGCAGTGCTAGAGATAGTAGAGCAATAGAAAAGATTCACACCCCACTAGAGAAGACTTCTTTTTTTCCTGTTTGTTCTTGTGCCATCTTCACTTGCCTTTTTTCAGTAAACATATACCAGATGGAACAAGAAAAAGCAATACTCATAAATGCTTTGCCTTTTTCCACGGGAGGTATCACTGATTAGCTTTAATATGAATCATCATAAACATCAATTATATAGAGAAAACTTGTTATATTTAAGGAGAAGGAAGGAAGAATCTTGCTACACAAACCTTAAGTCAGGGGAATGATGGGCACTTTTTCTCCTAGCTTATCCTCAAATCTCTATGCCCATGCTCAGTTCTTCCATGATTTTCTATCATATGGATTATGCACAATATTTTAAATGAGAAAGGAGACCTTAAATTGCACTCACTTCCACTCACGTCAGTCCAGAGTCAATACTGATCTTGTTTTCTATCTCTTTGTGATTTTGTTTTTTATCTTTTTGAGAGGAATGTTTTTACCGCCCATTAAAATTCGATGACATAGTTGCAGTTTTGTCTGAAAAAAAAAAATAGCCATTTTTATTTCAAGTCCATCATCATTCAGTAAAATAGGAAACTACTCTGTACAGAATTAGTTTTTGACTCACCTACCGTGTTTTCCTGAAAATAAGACCTCCTAGATAATACGCCCAATTGGGCTTTTGAGTGCATGGGTTAAAATAAGCCCTCCCCGAAAATATTTAAATGCATGCGTAGCTGGTCCCCGCCATTTCCTCTAGTTAGGGTTAGGGAGACAGAGCTGGAAATCAGGTAACACGGCAAGAGGAGCCCCATCTTGTTCCACGCACTCCAAAATAATAAGACCTCCCCGAAAATAAGGCAAAGCATTTATTTCAGGGTTCAAAAAAAAATATAAGACAAGGTCTTATTTTCAGGGAAACATAGTACAAACTATCTAGAACAGTCTTCCATGATAACATTTCCTATGCTGGCTAGTAGCATCTTTAGAAGTAGAAATTTTGTTCAGCTACAATTCGATTGTTCTCTCTGCAAAATACAGGGGAGGATTACCCTGAACCCAGAGACTTATGATGTCTTCATCCAGTTATCTTATTAGTCCTTTTGTATTTCCCGTGCTGACTATCATTTTTGTAGTGTTTGGCTATATATTTTCACAGCAGTATCTTGCATTGACAAGGATTACCTGAACTTTTAACTGGAGATTCCAGAACCTGAGCCTGATATGGGTCCTAACCCTGAGCTACTACAGTCTACAGCTGCTGTGGGACTCCCAGTTCTTATCCCCTGTGATGAGTAAATCTGAACGTGATAAAGTTTACAAATCACATGTCTAGTGTTAGATAAGTAATACCCATCCATCATTTTGTTTCTTTCATTGTTTGAAATAGATGAGGGATCATCTGCTTCTATCCACCTGCTCTATTGCTATGATGTATATCACAGTGTTTAAAGCTGAAATAACCAAAGATCAGTCTTTTGACGTGTCCATGCTCATAACTCCCAATATACTTTGAAGCACTGTAAAGTTTTGTGTCATTTTGATAAACTGCTATCAATATGGCAGAGTGTTTGTCCTTTCATTTATTGTCTTTTGTTCATGGCTCTCTCTACCTGCTTTCGACGAGTTTTTAATGCACTTTGCCAGTTAACTGTTGCTAATGTTTGCCAGTTTAATTCATAAACATTAAGCTTTTTTTTTGTGGTGGGGGCGGGGAAAGGTTAGGTGAATCAAGAGTTGTGTGTACTTGTTCCGATCTGGATAAATAAAAATTACCCCGAAGTTTCACTTTCCAAAACTCAGAACAGACTTTCAACCCAAGAGATTTCTCAATAAAATAAGGTTATCTTATTATTTTGCCCATTGCATTTTTATTAAACGTTTTTGAGAAAGGAAAGGAAGAAAAGAATAAGGAAAAAATAGAATACAATAGAATTTATAAGAATTTATAGAACTGATCTGCAAGATGGATGGAAAAATAAATTTGATAGATAGATAGATAAATAATGTTTCAATATGTCATTAGTTTTATGTAACTAGTTTTTTTTTTTTTTAAGAAATGGTTCATTGTGAAAATCCAAGTTTTTATACAGAAATTGCAATAATTTCTGTCACAGCAATGAAAGATCTGTCTTTACTTCAGGGGTGGGTTCAATGTCTATCAGTCGGCTCTGCGTTATATCTCGCTAATTGGTTTACTGCAAACGAAATATCAGGTCTTGACCAATTGCTTAGATAAGATAAACTACCTATAAGAGACTGGTAGATCTCCCTACTGAATTTAGGACTTTGGACCTCTCCTTGTTGAAAGTCCTGTGCCATAGGCGTTTTCGCTGGCTTACAGAGCTCCATTCCATACCGCTTCAACATTTGGCTTATTTTGCTAGATTGAGATATTTTATAACCCCTAGCTGTTTGATTAATATCTAGACCTAAATAATGCCTAATATTTCCCAAACTTCTGATCTTAAATTTGGTTTGTAACTGTTGAACAATATCTATGGCTTCTTTGTCAGTTTTCGTTATTATGGCTATATCATCTGTGAACAGTAACAAAAACGATACTAAACCATTAGTTTCTCTCTTAAAGAGACACTTATCCGCTACACCTTCATAAAAACCGATCCTATTTAGCTCTTTCACAATACATTGGTTCCACTCGAACCCTGATTGTCGCAAACCATAAAGGCTTTTATGTAACCTCCAACAATCAGTGTGGTTTTGTGTTTCGACTCCTAAAGGCTTCTTCATATAGATGGTGTGTCTTAATGGAGCATGTAAATATGCTGTTTCTACATCTATATGGTTAATACTATATTTATGCTTAGCCGCCCATACTAGCATTGTTCTTAAAGTACTAGCACGTAAACTAGGAGCAAAAACTTCATCGAAATCTTGTTCAGTCTGAGAAAAACCTTGAGCTACAAGGCGAGCCTTATGGGTTACTGTACCATCTATGCTTTTCTTAACTTTGTAAACCCATCTACAACCTATTAATTTTTCACCAGGTGGCAATTTCACAGTTTCATAAACACCTAACTTGGTTAAAGAATTAATTTCCTTACTCATTGCCTCCTTCCAGGCATTTTGCTCCTTATCAGGATAAAGTTTAATATCTTCATAACTTGAAGGCTCAATGTTAATCTGGCAAATCACAGTCGCTTTATAACGATCAGGTGGATGCCTTTCCCTAGTAGATCTTCTAGGTAAAACAGGACTTACAGCAGATGATTCCTCTGACTCCTCCCCTAAAACTACATCCTCTAAACCTATTTCCTGTTCTTCCTCCTTGATAGAGGATTTTACATCATCTACATCCTCAGGAATATCATCAGGAATTTGATGCTCGATACTAACAGTATTATTATCATGTCTATAGTCTGCATGCTCTAGTCTATCCCATCCTTCATGTTCTAGAAATTTAGCATTAGCATTACAGTACACACTCGTAGTTCCCTGTGCCCAAAATCTAAAAGATCTATGGTTAGATTCATAGCCAACGAAAAACATTTTTCTGGCTCTTTGTTGATCCTTTCTCCTTAAACTAGATGGAATATGTACCCAAGCTGGGGCTCCAAATGTGTGTAAATAACTAAGATTAGGTTTCCTCCCATGCCATAAGGTGAATGGAATTTCACCTGTAGAGGAATGAACCACGTTGTTTAACACATGGTTAGCACACATGGCAGCTTCACCCCATAAATTATTAGGCAAACCAGAATCTGCTAACATAGTTCTAATCATGGCCTGTAATGTTTGACCTCTTCGTTCGATATACGAATTATGCTGTGGTCTGTATGGAGCAGACCGCTTATGCTGGATCCCTGCATCCTGCAAAAACTTTTCCAACTTTTGGTTGGTAAATTCCGTACCATTATCAGTAACTAAGCATTTAACCTTGAATTTCTGTTTCCTTTCTACAAAACGTATCCAGTTGGTAAGATGCTGGAATGTTTCACTTTTTGTTTTCATAAGATAACAGAACCCGTACCTTGAATAATGGTCAACCATGCTTAGAATATAGCAGGCACCACCAATGCTAGGTTTCTTGGGTCCAATTAAGTCTATAAAAACTACTTCTAATGGGTTTGTAGTTTTAAAACCATTAACACGGTTTGCTGGTATTATCCTACTTTTCTGTTGACTACAGGCATTGCAATTTAGATATTTACTACATGCTTGTAGTTTTATTCCTTCAGATAATTGTACTGTTTGTTTTAACGTTCTGAAGTTTAAATGCCCAAGCCTCCGGTGTAACAGATGAATACATTCATCATGTGGTTTAACATTATTATAAACAGACTTAGACTTAGCCATCAATACTGGGTTATCTCGTAAAACAAATAAATCATTTTCTAAACTTGCAGTAACAACTTTGCCATCTTTCTCAATAAAACACTTATCATTTTTGAATGTTACTGTAAACCCAAATTTCAGTAATGATTTAACAGATAATAAATTAAATTTTAACCCAGGAATATATAACATAGGCAATGGATCATTGCTAAATGACCAACGAGCAACACCCTCTCCTGCTGCCTTAACTTTCCAACCATTTGCAAGTTTTACATGCTGGTTACTCTTCTCCATTTTAACAAAAAAATTTCTGTTTCTAGAAATAGATTGAGAAGCACCACTGTCAACAACCCAGCAATCCTGGTTAACATCAGTAGTTGAATTTGATATAGCTAAATTACAGCCCTTCTTGGGTCTAATATTGTCCCTAACAGGCATTTTCTTATTTTTACAATACTTAGCTATATGCCCTTTAGCCCCACAAGCAAAACAACGTTTTACAACATAGGCAGTTGAGTACATTTTTCCTTCTTTTGGTTGTTGCACTCTCAACTGATCCCTTTCTTGTCTTCTTTTGGATTCTTCCAATAACCTACCCGTTATGCCAGCCAATGTCAGGTCATCTCTGGACAAAACCTCTAACGAAGAAACATAGTCATCATAACTATCGTCTAATGAAGAAAGAATTATATAAACTTGTTGTAGTTCCGAGAAAATCAGTTCCTTTTCATGTAGCTCCTGGAAAATTCTGGTCATGGATTCCAAATGAGCCATCATATCTCCACCCTTAAGAAGATGTTGTTTAAACAATCTTCGTGTGAGATAAATATGAGTACCCACAGTGTCTCGAACATATAGTCTCTTCAACTTGGTCCAACACCTAGCAGCAGACTCTTCGCCACGAATATGGACAAGCTGTTGGTCACCCAGTGTTAGTCCAATAATGCAAAGAGCTCGTTCATTGTCTCTGTTAAACTTGGTTATCTTCTTCACGTCTTCTTCATCATCAGGATTCCATGCTGTTACATCCGGTGGATTATTAACTATGTCCCAAAGTCCTTCTCTACGCAGAAGTAAACTACATTTTGTAGACCAGGATACATAGTTTGTTCCATCCAGCCGGGTTATCATGGAAAAATTTGCTGCCTGTTCTAGAGCCATCTTCACTTGGATTGTTTATCACAAACACAGTTTGTACTATTCACATTAACTCTCAGTTTAGCTTTTAACAATCCTTGTTAGTTATGGTTGGCTCTGGGCCCATAACCCATGTTAAGGATATTGATGTTGTTTTACCAACCAGCAGAGTAACTGCACAAGGAAACGTTGAGAGCAATGAATAAGAAAACTGGTTTAGCAAAAGTTTACTTTATCATAGGAAAAAGCAGTAGCGTAGTCATAAACAAATCCCAAGTCTTCACCAATAAATCAGTCCAGTAAATCAGTCCAAACAACTCACTCTGGTTAACAAACCACGATGGTAGCAGATCCATCAACAGATAGCAACTCCTTCACAATAGCAGCTCATAGCAGTTCATAGTAGTTCAGTCACAATAGCAGTAGCAGTTCATAGCAGCAGCAGCTTCTAACAGACCAGGTTACAATACTTTGTTTAAATATACTTCCAACTAGTCATTATCCCATTACAGCATGACTCAGCAAGAAGGTAACATTTACAGCTTAAAGTTACAGTATATATATATTGCCTGGACAACTGGTTTAACATTATATACCATATAGAATCCTAACAGGTTCAACTTACCTTTACTACTGGTTTGCAACGGGGCCGCGCGCGTGCTTGCTTTGCTCACTTTGCTCACACAGAAGTCGTGGTCAATGGGTGGAGCTTCCTGCCGGTTTCTGCGCAGAAGCATTTTGCATGCGCAGAAGCATTTTGATGACATCGGGATTGATGGGTGGAGCCTCCTGCCGGTTTTACTACTGGTGCGAACCGGAGGCAACCCACCACTGCTTTACTTATCAGATTACTGAAAGTTAAATATCAAGATTTTCATCTAAAATTGCTTTCCAAGTTAAATTAAATTCTGTATATTTTTGAAATGTAATATTAAAATACTTTGGACATCAAGATGTAGTCCCATAATTTAGCAAGATTTCTGCAGAAGGAACTGTGCATACTTTGTAAGAAGGACAACTGTTCTTTAGAACAGTTACCCTGTATAAAACTAGTTGGTGGGAATATAAACTGTAGTAATAATCAGTTACAAAAAAAAACAGTTTTATAATTTGTACAACTCTATTATAAATCATTTTGCAAAATTGTTGATCTATACAGCCTTGCCACAAAATATAAAAGAAAAACAATCCAATTTGATATGTTTCCATCAATTTTTAGAAAACAAACTATCTATTTTAGCAATCTATACTGGAGTAATATAACAGCAATAAAACATATAACAGTGTGAATTTAATATTTTCCTTCCATTGAAAGACCCATTGCTGTATATGAATTACTATATTTTCAGCCCCTCAGTCGTATTTCACCAACAGTTTATAAATAAATCTCAGCAAATGCTCCAAATTTTGTTATATGTAAGGCTTTCAAATACATATTAATTTATTTAAAACATTTATATAGCCACCCATCTTGTGTCTGGGCAGCTCCCAATTAAAGTCTCTTAAGTACCCCTCCCATTTTTTGCAGTTCTTTTAAAACTATATCAGTTATTTAAAGATTCCAAATCTGGTTAGGTTGCTTGGGCCATTCAAACAGAAAATCTCCAAAGATTTCATCTTTGTCTTGTTAATAATTAAATTTTGCAGTCAATATGTTTTATCTCTGTGCTGAGGAAATCTCTTTGTACTTTCTTCTTCATGACAACAAATATTTAATAAGAAGGAGAGAGGTGATAAGCCTGATTCCTTTCTATGCTTATCACAGACTTTTAATACCGTGCTTATTATTACATAATCTCTTCTAAGCTGTCTATTTCTGTTCTGTGTCAGTCCAAAAATAATTGTGCAAACCACCTTCTCTCTCAGCAAAGGTATTCCAACCATAAAGTGATAAATGATCCAGTCTGTAATCCAGGTTACAGTGGGCATATAGTTTGAAATATGGGATTTATGCCTATCAGGAATTATTTGGAATAGAAATTTAAGCCTTGCTAAAATGTTCATTTAAATGGCTACAGTTTTTCAAAACCTAGTCAATTTTAACTTTTCTTCATTTTAAAATATCTGCTATTTTTTTTCCCCAGAAGTAGAAGCGATTATGTCAAAACCTGTTATTTTTGTCAAGTAAAATTTTAAGTAAATACTTGACTTTTTTTAGCAGTAATATTAGACCCCATCATTTGGTTCAAATGTTGTTTTTCTTCCTTAGTTAAATTCCATGTCAACATTTATCTTTTATCCTTGTTAATCTGATATACCAGTGATGGCGAACCTTTTCGGGACCGAGTGCCCAAACTGGAATGCACATTCATGTGCACATGCTGGAGCACTGGAAATCCGAAGACCAGCTGGCCGGTGTGCGCGTGCCTGTTTTTTGGCCATTTTCAGGGCCATTTTCTGGCTGGTTTTGGGCCAGATTCAGGCTGTTTTAGGGCTGGTTTTGGGGCCATAATTCAGACCCAAAAACATCCCAAAAAGGCCTGGAAATGGTCCAAAAAACAGGCTGGTCTTTGGCCATTTCCAGGCCATTTTCTGGTCCTCCAGCACCCATGAAGACCAAATAGCTGATGTGCATGTGCATGCCGGAAACCAGGAAAGCAACTGGCGAGAGCGCACATGCCCACAGAGAGGGCTCTGCATGTCACCCCTATAGCACCCGTGCCATCGGTCCGCCATCACAGTGATATACTGATATTGAATTGACTTCTATATGCATTAGAAGAATAAAACTTTATTACGGTCATCGACCAGCAATAGACATACAATGAATTAAAATTACTTCTGACATTAATTGTGAATAACATCTCTGTTATAAAAATACATGATCTCAATCCTAATTTACATGCTTGTAAGTATGTGGGTAAATGTATCGTTATAGAACTCAAAATATTGGCACCAGTTGATATTATAATTCGGTAACCAATTTTTTTCTTGTGGATATTGCAGCGACACAAAATTTTGCCACTGCACGCGTGATAGCCAGATTAGAGTCTTGGAGGAGAATATATAAAAGTCCTCTGTCCTCCCTGGCAATCTCTCTAGTAAGGGGAGAATGTATATTGACCTACATACTCTGTATAACTCACAGTGCAATAAAACATGTGAGATATCTTCAACTTCTCCCTTTCCACATATACATACCCGTTCTGCTATCGGTGTTCTCTTGTACCTGCCCTGGAGAAGTGCTGAGGGAAGAATATTAAATCTGGCTCTGAAGAAAGCTATTCTTTGTTTTGGGAAGATCAGATCATTTAGATATCCTGCTGATTCCCACACACCCTGCTTGATTCTGTCCCTAATGTGGAGAGGCAACCTATTTAGTTCTTCTTGGAACTCCATGTCCTTCATTCTGTCAATTACTACTTGCTTTGCTTTGTTAAAGCCGAGGGACATTAGGAATACAGATGAAAGCCCATAAGAGCCCAGCTTGTGATCTATTGCCTGTTTCCAGGGGGAGGGGAAGTTGTCAGTCAGCACTAGCGGGGACAGTCCCTCTGGAAAGTAATGACTTTTCAGCCAATAAATGATCATCATTTTCCAGGCTCTTACCTGAATTTGAGGCATACCTGTCTCAATTCTTATCTGGGCATTTGGAGTTCCATTGGGTGCAGCTAAGATGGCTCGCAGGAATTTGGTTTGTATAGTTTCTAGCAAGTTTTTCTTTGCTAGGATTCCTGTTTGTGCCCCATAAAGAATTTGTGCCAATGTTTTGGCCTCAAAAAGTTTTAAGGCAGCAGGTACTAACTGACCTCCGCCTGTATAAAAGAAGTGTTTAATTGCATTTGAGGACCAATTGGCTACTTGCAATGTTTGCTCCAGGTGTGCCTTCCATGTCCCTTGCGAGTGGAAGACCACCCCAAGATATCTAAATGTTCTAACCTGTTCCAATCTGTGTCCTTCAATTTTCCAAGAGTATTGTCTGGGTCTTTTAGCAAAAACTAAAATTTTTGATTTATCAAAATTAAGGAGAATCAGGATTTTGCGTTGTGCTATGTTAGGAGGATGTAGTCAGGGTTCTGTAAGAGATCAATCAGGGGGTTAATATAGAAGTTAAAAAGGGTGGGGGACAAGATGCAGCCTTGCCGTACCCCTTTTGAACCCTTAGTAGGCCAGTTAAAGTCCCTTGAGGATTACACCTCACTTTCAAGATGGAATTGGCATACAAGTTTTGTATGAGAAAAAGGAGATGTTTATCGATTGTAGTGGATTCTAATTTCTCCCATAGTGTATTCCTGGATATTGAATCAAAGGCCTGCTTAAAATCAAGGAAAGCCACGTAGAGTGAGGATTTTTTTTGTGTGGGTATATTTTTGCACCAGATGGTGAAGTATCAGGATATGATCTACCGTAGATCTTCCTTCTCTAAATTCGGCTTGTTCATCCTTGATTATCTCTCCTGAAATTAGCCAATCCTGGAGTTTATAGTTTAGGTGGTTAGCATACAATTTACTAATAACACTCAAAAGGCTAATGGGTCTATAATTTCCTGGATCATTTCTATCACCCTTTTTATAGATTGGTATAATAATTGCTAATCCCCATTCTCTTGGCATACAGCCGGTTTTATCTATAAATGTAAACAGTGATGCTAAAAGTGGGGCCCACCAACTGGTGTTCTTTTTGATTATTTCTGGGAGGACATTATCAGCACCAGGTGCCTTATTAGTCTTGAGGGCTTCGATCAGCCGGGATACCTCTTCTGGTATTACAGGGGGCCAGTAAGCAGTTTGGTCCAAACTAATTTGGCTCTCCTTACTCACATAGTCGGGGTCTGTATATAGGTCTCTAAAATATTCTTCCCAGGCCTGAATCGGTACCTGATTAGTTTGGGGTAGGGGGGATTTCCCCAATCCTCTGGTGATGTACCAAAAGAGGGATGTATCTTTTTCCCTGACTGATGTAATTAATGTCTGCCAAGATTCCTTCAAAGCCGCACTTTTCTTTTCTTTTAGGAGGGTCTTATATTGTGCTTTCAACTGTTTTAAGAAGTGAGTGTGATCCTCAGAAGGGTCATTTTTACTTATTCTGTATTCCTTATTATATATTCTTTTTAATTGCATGCAATCTCTATCAAACCATTTTTTGTTCCTTAAAACTGGCTTTTTGGAGTGAGCTAGTATTTTCTTAGTGAGAACCGACTTCAAATTTGAGATTAAAGTTTCAAACTCCTCTAAGTATGGTCCTTCAAACTTATTTCTTAGTAGAGATGCATGTAATTCTATGGTTTCTGGCGCTAGCATCCATTTAGTGACTTCTTTTGCATTTTTCTCGGTCCATTTAATTTTTACCTGGGTATTTTGGCTCTCTAATCTGGGTAGATAGATTGAGCCAACCCTTAGTAATTTCTGGTGTAATGTAAGAGTAAGGATAAATGAATTGTGATCGCTTTTCAGACGCGAGTCTACCTCCATCTTCTGCAAGAACTTCAGGAGGTCGTATGATATTATCCAGTAATCGACTGTGGATTTTCTTCCTGCTCCCCAATAAGTATAGTCTGCTGGGTAGTCCCCCCAGGTGGAACCATTCAGGATACAAAGGTCCAAGCGTTCAGTCATCTGTCTTACACACAGTCCTGCCCAATTTGCCTTAGTGTCTTTAAATTGTCTGGGATGCAGGGGTTCTCCTAGTACATTCTCATCATAATGGATCTTAAATTGATTAAATAATGCATTCCATTATTAATTCTAAAGAATCCTCTGGCTGAGTAATGAAGGACACATATAGTTTTAGTTTATGTCCTTGAATTACTAATTTAATTTCTGAAATTTTCTTTTCTTGATATATCTTCTTTACCAATGGCTCTAATGCCAATAAGAATAAGGAAGGATAAGCATAATAAGAGTTTACCTGACTTATTTCCTTTTTCAAAGTATTCTTTTGCTTAACAACATTATACTTCTTTATAAGTTTTATTACTTCCATTAAAACTAATTGATTGCAATTAATTTTAGGTTTTTGTCCTAAGTCCCAAACTATATCATGCTTGTGTCTTAATTCTAATTGCTTCAGTTCATTCACTAGAATGTCCTTCTGTTTCTACATAGTTTTCTTTCTAGATGATGTCGGAGAGATAAACAGTTTATTCATGAATGCTTTGCTAGAGTCCCATCTGGCTGAGCAAAAAAATCATGTTAAATTGATTTAGGGAAAACAAATTCTTTAATTACTTCAATTTGATGTTCTCCTGCAATAATACAAGATTTTTAGGTCCTTGGTTTTTCAATCTGGAAATTCCCAAAATTGTTCAGTCATATAATTATTTGGTTATGCTCTGTGATAATAGAAGCTACAAATTTTATGTCTATGGGATTAGTTAATACTGAATAAGAAATCTACCACAGAGCTCTTCTCAGGTACATTTTACAAACTAAAATATAACATGATTATTAATATTCTGCAGGGTATTAGTATTTTTATGCAACAGAAAATGTTAATGACATTGGCTAAGACTTCCTCTTAGATAGAGTAGAATTGTCAATATAGAAAGGAAAAAAAGTCACCATTAAGATATTAAATATCTTAATATGCCATTAATATGTTAAGGTATTTTTGGTTTAAGAACCAAAATATCTCCTTCTGCAATTTCAAAAAGAAATTGGAAAAATTGTAGAAGTTGATTTTGGTATTATTTAGAGCATAAATGGAAGCAACTGTTATTTCCCCCAAATTCAGCCTGGCATTATAATATTATAAATACCTGTCCTTCATCTTGAATTTGTTATGTTCAAATTCCACAGTAAATTTTTCACATGAATTGTTGTTCTAATTCCTATCTCCCAAAGTTTGCATTCTTTTTTACCAAGATAACTGTATTCTAATAAATTCATATTACTTTTTAAAATGTGAATCTGTTGATGATATACATGTGTGCTTTCCTTTTTTAGCTTTATTATTTTTCCTTTTAAATGGACTGTCATCTCACTGATATTAATTGAAGCCATTTTAATTGATCTGTGAGTCAGTTATATCACAGGTGCATCTGGAAATATCTTCAAATCTAAAAAAAAATATCAGTTCTTTTTAATCTTAATATTATTTTTTGTATAATATAACTCTATCTATCTATCTATCTATTTATCTATCTATCCATCCATCCATCCATCCATCCATAAAACCATATATCATATGGCAGTGATGGCTAACCTTTTTGCCGTCGCGTGCCAAAAGTGGGGGGGAGTGGGGGGAGTCATGGGTGCGGGTGCCCACATTCATAATTCAATGTGCCCTGCCCTCCTGCACATGCGCACCTGACCCCCCCCACACTTCCCCCTGCTTTTGGCACGTGACGGCACAGTGGGCCCGGTAGGCCTGTTTTTCTCCATCCCCAGGCTCCAGATGCTTTCTAGGAGCCTGGGGAGGGCAAAAACAGCCTCCCCCCCCCCGGAGGCCTTCTGGAGACCGGAAACAGCCAGTTTCCCGACTTCCAGTGGGACCGGAAGGCCTGAAAATCAGTTGGCTGGTGAGTACATGCGTGCTGGAACTGAGTTAGGGCAACACTTGTGTGCCCACCAATATGGCTCCGCGTGCCACCTGTGGCACCCGTGCCATAGGTTCGCCATCACGGTCATATGGTAATGTTTTTTGTGTTGTCCATAAATTTATAGTTCCATCTATGATCAAGTCAAAATAATTTCCAAATAAGTTTTGAATTTCTCTTTCTAAATCTTATTCCGTCAAATCCTCAAGTACTATGACCTTTGGCTTATTTTTATGTACTAATTCTTTGTCAGCTGTTCATAATACCATTAATGTTAAAGAATTGCAATTTTTATGAAATGCTAAAGTTTCATTTTTAAAAAGCCAATATTGCATCGGGAATATTCTCATTTTATGATAACGAAATACATATGATACACAAGCGTAAAAACCCAGACATTCTTTTTTGTAATAATCCTTGCAAATGTTCCTGGGGGCCTTCACTTTGATACAAGACAGAGGCATCACTTGGATCAGTCTGCAGCTGAAAGCCATTTCCAGGGCTTTAGAGTCCTGTTGCTTATTTAATAGCTGATGAGTCACAAAACACCATCTGAAACTACTTGTCGGGAATATGAAAGTTTGCATGGCAGGTACTTCTTCTATATCAGACAAAGCCATACATGAAAGGCATAGAGCTTGTGAAAAACTAGACTTGGCTCTGCCAAGACAGACATCATGATTAGCTCATCATTCCCTTCCCTTGTCAGTGGTTGTGGGCCAGAATACACATTATCCTTATCCAGAAGATGCTGCAAATGCCTCCTCCTGATGGATGATTCCTCAACTCTGAGATCATCTTCAGCATGACTTAGCAGATGGATTAATGGTTCCTTTTTGTGATTTGAATCTCCTTCCCTTCTCAACAGCGGCTGGGAATGTACAATGGAGAGAGGGAGACCCGTGATGTTATGGCACACAGCCCAAGAGACAAATAAGTTTCTGATATGGTGAAGAATCATTCACCACAGAGAAGACTTTTGGAAGCATTCCTGTGGTGAGTGTAATGCATACTTTAGACCTCAATCAATCCAGGCTCACAAAATAGAGGTTGGTGTCCTTCAACCTCTTTATGTGGTTCTTCAGTACATATTAACATATATAGGGGCTGCGGTGGCTCACATGGGAAGACGCTGAGCCTGTGCTCCGCTGAGGTCAGTAGCTCGGTGGCTCGATTCCCGTGAGTGAATAAACTGTGTAGGGACAGTTTATAAACTGTGTAGGGACTGTGTACTGGCATCCAGGCATCCCGTGGGTAACATAACATCACCCCAAAAAAATCTTTTCATAGAGGCAGCCAGCCACCTTGGTGATCCCTGGCTAACATTGCCATACACTAAAAAAAAGCCCAACCCCCACCCCCATATTAATTTATTTATAGGACTAAATGCCCAACCATAGTCTCGCACCCACACTCCATAGCACAAAATATATCAATATCAGGGCAATACTGGATTCATTAGAAAGCATCTCAGAAGGAAGCAGATGTCATCTCTGTTCTCTAATTCAGGAAATGGGTAACTCTTGCTTATCCATTTTATTAATAAACATTGCTTCAAAGTGGTCGGAACATTATTATTTTTTTCCCCCTCCCAGTTCTACCATTTTATATAAGTCACTGGAGCTCAGTCCAGATACTGCATGCTTGGTAAGGAAAAATTCACAGATCAACAGGAACATATCAAAATTCCCCATTTGAAATGCATGAGAAATGGGTTGCCTTCTGATTGCCTTAAAGCCGTTTCACAAATTACTCATTCAGCAATCCAAATTGGCCATCAAACTCCCATCTGGGAGCATGGCTACATTTAGCTCAGGGGTGTCAAACTCACATCATCATGGCAGCGTCACGTGATGTATCGGGACTTCCACCCCCCCCCTTTGCTAAACTGGGCATGGGCATGGCCAGTGTGTGACACATCCGGCCCACAGGCCGGGAGTTTGACAGCCCTGATTTAGCTACTTAATACAAGGAGTCGACTATAGTGATTCCTTTTTATTTCTATACTTGTTCTTGGATACCAGTTGCTTTAAACTAGGCATCAGAAGAATTCATTTATTCACTCACTCACTCACTTTAGGAGCTGCTCAATTATGCAAGCATCTCTAGGTGACATACAACTTTATTAAAACAAAACAATGGCAGAAAAAGCAATGAGAAACCAAATAACAATAATTAAAAAAATATGTGATTGGGGAAAGGCTTTACCACGAACACAAAGGAATACAGATCCAATATCAGTGCAGGGTCAATTGCCCAATGCACCTATGTGGGACTTTTGTAAATAAAATAGATTGTGCAGACTTCTGCAGAGGCAGGGGTGAAATCTAAAAATTTTCCCTACCGGTTCTGTGGGTGTGGCTTGGTGGTGGTGGTGTCCTATGACTGAGTGGGCATGGCCAACTTGATGTCACTCACAGCCATGACCACTCAGTCACAAGACCCCCTCCCACCAAGCCACGCCCACAGAACCTGTTAGGGAAAAAAATTTAAATTTCTATTCTGCTGACGTGTCCTTACCTTTCTCCCATGGCTCCGCCCACCCGCCCCATTCCCCGGAGTTGGGGAATGCACCATTCCCCGACTCCTACTGCTCATCTTTCTCCCGTGGCTGGCTGTCAGGGAAGGCAAGTACCCAAAAGAGTGCCGCTGAATTAAATAAATGGTGTGCGCTTGCGCAGCTGGCGTGTGGACCAGAGCGGCTCATTCAAGAAGGAGAGTGAGCGACTCCAGTAACTTTCGGGTACTTGCCTTCCCTGACAGCCAGCTGTGGGAGAAAGGTGAGCAGTAGGATACACCGCGTGGCGAAGGGCGAGCAGGCAGCGGCTCCGCGGCAATGCCGGAGTCGGGGAATGGTGCATTCCCTGACTCCAGGGAATGGGGCAAGTGGGCGGAGCCTCCAGCTGCCATTGCTACCGGTTCTCCGAACCACAAGCCATCATTGCTACCTACTCATCCGAGCCAGTCCAAACCGGGAGCATTTCACCCCTGTGTGGAGGGATGCTGTTATGCATAGCAGCAACAGCCATAGAAAAGCCATTTCCCATAAAATGATATAACTTCAACAATGGGACTTGAACTATGTCTGCTGAACTGATTGTAATAGGTTGGGGAGATACATCTGGAGGCAGATGGTCCTCAGGTTGCTTCATTGGCCTTTGATAAAGTCCTAGGTAAACATATGGCTCCTACAGATATGCAGAAATATTATGCTAATTGGTGAATGTAGCTGCTAGATAAACTGGTTACAGATATGAATGAAACTTGAACTTACCTGGAGTATAGTAGTTGGGCTTAGCAGTATCTCTGTTTGAAAAAAGAAGAGCAAACACTAGGAGACTAGGTATGTTTATCATATTGAAGGATTAAGGGTGTCGTGACAGCTGTCTTCTAGTACTTGAGGGGCTGTCACAGAGAACAGGATTGACAAGAGGACAATAAGCACTGGGTGGAAGATCATTAAAGAGAGATCTAAGGAGCTAAGAAGAAACTAAGAAGAAATTTCCTGACTGTGAGAACAGTTAATCAGTGGAATAGCTTGCCTCCTGTAGTTATGGGTAGTCTATCAATGGAGGTCTTCAAGAAAAGACAACCATTTGTCCATGATGATATAAGGTCTCCTGCCTTGGACAGGGAGTTGGACCAGAAGTCCTCCAGGGTATAATTCTATGTAAAAACCCCAAAATTACTAACCAGTCCATTTTCTGAAATTTTCAGCTAAACCTTTCATTTCTGAGGCACTGTTGCATCAATATTGTTTCCAAATGCTCACGGAGTGCATGTTAATGGGTACAAGTGTTTTATCCATTATACTTCTAATGAGTTCTAATGCCATAAATTTAATCACAGCTCAGGAGAAATTGAAAGTGTATAAAATGTTTAATGCATTTTGTCATGTATCTTTATTATGCAACCACATGTTGTAGAATGTCATGGCTGACTAGAAATGCAAGCTAACTAGGAATGCAAGTTGAAAGGTACGACGAGGTTCTTCACAGTAGCATTTTTGAATAGTAAAACAAATAAACACATTACTGATTTCCTCTCTGGAATTCCTTTCCTTCTTTCCTGATATATTAAAGACAAACATTGCCAAATTGATTCAACACTCTAAAATTCATTTCCACCAGTAAAAAGGGGCATCCTGGTTAATGGCGGTGAGTCAAATGTTGGGATCCAAGCCCCATCCCTTTTGTACAGTATATGTGTGTAACATACTGATGTATTTAAAAAAAGGCATGGCTTGAAATACAATATGGTACCCCATTTATTTATTTATTTGTTCAACTTGTATTCCGCCTTTCTCCGAAGACTCCGAAGACTCTACATTTCTTGTAGATTTTGACATCCTCTGTAGCAAGAGCACTTAGACTTATGTATCACTTCATAGTGCTTTACAACACTCTCTGATTGGTTTACCGATTCTGCAGATTGTTCTCCAACAATCTAGGTCCTCATTTTAATGAACTTGGAAGGCTGGAAGCTGAATCAACCTTCAACCCATCAGGATCGTACTGCAGGCAGTCAGCAGAGTTAACCTGCAATGCTGCATTCTAACCACTGTGCCACCATGTCTTTTATGGATATTGCTTGCTATAATATTGCTAGAGTGGCATACTATCAGCCTTGCAAGGTACTCTAGACAAGAAGCACACCAGATCTATCTTTATTCTCAGATTACCAGATCTATCTTTATTCTCAGATTACCCTGACAAAATTTGTAAGTCTGAAATTAAATCTGTCATCTTCACTTTACAACTAATGAAATAGGAAGCATCCCTTTTGAGACATTTGTCATACACTCCCATGTGGAAGAACCCCCTGTTCTTCAACATGGTAGCCATGGCCGCATCTTGGATGCATGGCAATTAAACAATGTGAAAGGGATGTTTGTGCCTAATCACGTTTCCTCAGTTCAACTCTTTTGATGAATTGGTTTCGTGTTTAGAGAAAAAAATCACACACACCAAAGGAATGACAGATGGGAATACCAGGGAAAACCCTTAGGTTCTGCTCTGTATGTGTATTTGTCATATGGATGTGTAATATCAGTGGATTCTGGAGATAGAGAGATGAGGATGGGGGAAGGGGTGGGTGAAGAAAAGAGTAAAGGTAAATCTTGCAAAGCAGAAATTACCCCCATAACATATGAACATTTGTCAACCTGTCTGACAATTGCCATGCAGCGTTGTGCTTGCAGCTGTGTTATGGAATTTACATTCTTTTCAAAGATAATTCTGCTGGTGCCAGACTACATCTACTGAGGAACAGATGGGATTAATAGAGCATATGTGTAAGATTTAAAAGCAGCAAGAGAATTTACCATGCATTACAGAATCATAAATGCATTACGTTGCGGGCTTCAATTGGATTAAACTAAAGCTTTCTATAGCTTGAACACTTTATCTGAGAGCTGTTAAGGCGAGCAACAAATGCCTTTGGAATTCTGCTGCAGACAATCCGGAAGACCTCTTTGTTCTTCGGGGTTAAATAGTGGGGCTGATCTTCATCCCGCTTTGTAATACGGAATGATATCATTAAAATGGCAGATGTTAAACTGCAGGCCACATTTTATTTGTTTTAGTAAGGTTTCAGGAAGACAGTAAAGGTTCACCATATTTGGAATTAAGCATAAGCAACCCAGACTAATTTTTTTTTTGGGGGGGGGTGTCTCCTTAGAATACTATTAGGGAAAGACTATTGTTGATACTGCTGGGTTACCGGCTCTGCACATTTCAAAAATCTGCAACATCTGTGAGATGAGCGATGACACTGAGAGCAATCCACTCAGTGGAAAAGCTTGCCTACAGAAGCTGTGAGTGCTCCATCACTGGAGGCTTTCAAAAAGAGACTGGAAAACCATTTTGTTCTGCCCCAGCTACGGACCCCAAAGAACGCACCACACACAAATTCTATACAAAGCCTATTTTACTCAAATAACTTAGTCTTTATCATTCAAATGCTGTTAATGAATTGTCTTAACAGCCTACCAGAATTCTAAGATAAGGTAATCATAGTCTTAATGGGGTTGGTAGAAAGCCCAGAAGAAATTTTGCAGACGTGAAGGAGAGTGAACTAAAGTTGTTCTCTTCAGCTTGTTGCAAGCGGCATTCTTTCTTAAATAGGCTAAGGGAGTGGCCAATTAGCCCCAAGCCTTACACTCGAGGAGACCTCCTCCTGAGGAGCCACTCCTGCCTTTCGGCAGCTCTGCACGCCTGTGCATTGAGAATAGGCTCCTCCTCTTCGTCCTCTTCATTTAAAGGAGCTTCTGGAGGTTCTGAAGGCCCTGGCTGAATCCCTGCTTCTGGCACCATATCTTCTCCAGCCTCCTTACTGTCCGACTCAAGCATCAGCTGCACAGGCTGCTGACGCAGCACCACATCAGCTTCCTCGTTGTCGGAATCAGCTACAATCTGCACAGGCCGCTGACGGGCCACAACACATTTGTCTGAAATGGTATAGTGCTGTGATGGTGAACCTATGACACATGTGCCAGAGGTGGCATGCAGAGCCCTCTCTGTGGGCATGCATGCTGTCAGCAGCTGCTTTTCTGGGTTCCGGTGCGCGCATGCATGGTCTTTGTGAAGAGAGCAACCCGGAAGAGAGCAGCTGGCCACTGCACATGCGCATGATGGAACCCAGAAAAGCAGCGTGTGCATGCACACCGGTCAGTTGGTCTTTTCCGGGTTCTGGTATTCTGGCATGCACATGTGTGCTCCAGTTTTGGCACTCAGTGCTGAAAAGGTTAACCATCACTAGTTTAGGGTTTCCTGCTTGAGCTGGGAGTTGGACTAGAAGACCTCCAAGTTCCCTTCCAATTCTATTATTCTATGTTCTATGTTAGGGGTGGTCAAAACATTAGAATTGGCTGCAAGGTGCTCCGAATTTTCAACATCACTTGTTGAAAGTGCTGTGTTATAAATCCGAGGTAATTCAGATCTTAAGATTCAGACTCTTAGGATTTGAATTCTGTTCAAGAGAGAAGCAGCAAACTCTGTTTGTGTGTGTGAGAATGTGTGTGTGTGTGAGAGAGAGCATGTGTGTGTTGCAGTGTTGATTCCTGCCAACACCAAGTCTGTAATTTCTATCAGCATAACAGTCCTATCAAGCTTTGTAACATCATGTCATAGGACACGCTCCAGCATTGTGTTTTTTGTTTTTAATTTTAACAGTGAAATGGGAGCCTTGTACCTATCTGTGTGTTAGGCACCAGTTTGTTTCTTACATTCTCCTTAATTTCCTCAAAGGCAGACATTTTTATCTCTCCAGGTTTGGAGGGGCTCTGGAATCTGCAAAAGGAATGCTGGAATTTTGCATACCTGTGTAATTTGGAATGGGGTTTTTTTTGGCTTCAAGCTGAAAAAAATCAAAAAGCTTGATCAAGCTTCTGGTATAGTTTAAATTTTTTAATTTGCTTTCTAAGCACTTTTTCAATTCCTGTCTACCTATGTCAATGTGGACAATCCAGTGTGAGACATATAATCACATTGTACTGAAAGTGGTTACAATCACCTGCATATTCAACCAATCAAAATTAACTGAATAGAGCTAGAGCAAAGGAACTTCAAGATGGTGCACTTCAACTCCCAGAATTTTGCAAGTTGAAATTCACTATTTTTAAAGTTGCCAAGGTTGGACATCCTTGAGCTAGAGCAAATTGCTTCTTTACTTCAGTGGTGATTTCAATCTCTTTTCAGTGCCCTTTCCCCAAATGTCTGAAGAAGCAGCTGCTTCTCTATCCAACCAATATTGTGATATTATTACTAGTATACCTTGCAGAATTGGTAGTGATGGTAATCTTCAAATTACTACCATTATTTTAGCAAACGTCCTCAAAGTTATGGTCATTGCAATGCCCACAGAGTCACATGATCAAAATGCAGGTCTTTAGCATCCTGCCCCAAACTATGACTCCTTGCCTGCATAGCTATACCCCATCTATTCCTTTTTGCCCCTCGGCACTCCATGACCCCTGCCATCCTAGCTGACCTCCTCTTCTTGCTCCCACTGCTGACCAGACACATCTGCTCCAACTTTTCAAGAGGCAGCTGCTGGCCTCACGAGGTTGTCTTTCCAAGACTGCATGTAGCCATTTCCTCATTGTTACAACACACCATCTTCCCAATGCTGGTGGCTTGAACTTTCTGGGGCATTGTGGCTTTGCTTGTACTGCTGGGACAGCTGTGGCTTCCAAGGGTAGCTATGGCTTTGTGCTGTAATGCAGCTTAGCTTAGGGCTTCTTGTAGCCCCAGAGCCATTGAATGCCAAAAAGCCTGAGGAGCAGCAGGGCAAGAAGCCTCAGAACTGTGCAGTTCTGGAATTGTTTCCTGCCCCACAAGGCAGAGTACAGGGCAGGGGTGAAATCCAGCAGGTTCTGACAGATTCTGGAGAACCAGTAGCGGAAATTTTGAGTAGTTCAGAGAACCGGCAAATACCAACTCTGGCTGGCCCCAGAGTGGGGTGGGAATGGAGTTTTTGCAATATCCTTCCCCCAAGAGTGGGGAGGGAATGGGGATTTTGCAGTATCCTTCCCCTGCCATGCCCACCAAGCCACGCCCACCAAGCCACACCACGCCCACCAAGCCATGCCCACAGAACCTGTAGTAAAAAAAAATGGATTTCACCACTGGTACAGGGCAGTCAAAAAGGCGGGCGGCAGGGAAAGATAGGAAGATGGAGGCAATCACTTACTTTATTGAAGCTTGGAGCTGGGAGGATCCAAGCCCAAAATAGTAGATTGGGATGAGTCCTGAAATTTGGTTAATAGTGGCAATGGGGGTTGTTTGCATTTCCCTCACTAAGCGATGCAATCACATGACCTCCCACTCACACTCACCTGCATCACTTAGCGATGGGAATTTCTATCCCACTTCCCATCATAGGTCAAGGCCTATCTGTAGTAGTTGTTTTTTTTTAAAATAAAGAAACCAATAAGCATACAAAATCTGTTTTAAGGTACATCAAATATTATAGAGCCAAGTGATTTAAATGGACAATATGAACATTCCAACTAGAATATGTGATGGGTGGTATGTGAAAAAAGGAAAATAAAATAAGGCATCTGATGGAAATCCATAATCATTGAGAAAAAAAAATCAAATAAACTTTTCCATATTGCTTCAAAATTGTCCTCCTTCTCCCTCTGTCAGTAGATAAGAGAGCAGGTTTGAGCAGAAGATTACTGCTCGTCAGATGTAACATTATCTTTCTACAGTTGAATTTTCTTGGCCTCTTCTACTACATTCCTTTAGAGGGAATAATGGGTGTGAGCAGGGTAATCATTCAAATATATCTCTGTAATTGCTAAGTGTTACTTTAAAAAATGTCTTATTGGTCTTTGTAAATGTCCCCACTGGGGGAAAGAAATCAGTTGATGTATTGGGGGCTTCTGATTGTCAGCATCTTTATAATTTCCTTTCATTATGGGAGCAATTTCCACTGAACCTAACTTCGTGTATCTTTGATTGTGTGAAAAAAAGTGTACAATAAAAACCTTTTGTCTAAAATATGGTGTTATTTTAAATGTAAAGCTTCTGTTATTTGTAACTTACCTCTGTGCATTAGTTGTTCGTATTTCACATTTAGTACATACAGGCTATTTTGGATTCCAACATTTTGGGGAATTCTTCTACAAATCTGAGGCATGAATTACACCATTCAATAGGTGAATAATCTTTGTTGAATAAATCTGAATTTCAGGTTTTAATTCTGAAATGCACAAGTTTATTTGTTTTATCTTTCTTTGTCAAAGTAAACACATCTGAATGACTTACCTGTAAATTCTCATAAGGAGCAGCAGATACAATCTCAGGCCCAAACAGGAGATAGATTTAATAACGATTATATATTAGAATCACCAGGATAATTTGGGTTTAACAAAAGCTGTTAGAAAATCTTTTGCTTCACTTCTATTAAAAAAAATAGTGTAATAGACAAAACCAAAAGCATATCCATGAACTGCTGTGGTTAGGCAAGAACAATACAATGAAGGTTGCATTCAGACATACAATTGAGCCAACCGGATTATCAAATCTGAAATCATGATTCAAGCCACAGTATGTTACCTCTGATTATGTAACTCATAAGCCATTGGCCAAAAGTAGCTGACCATGTTACCAGAGTAAGAGGGCCATTACAGCAGAGGTCTTCAAACTTGGCAGCTTTAAGACTTGTGGACTTCAACTCCCAGAATTCTCCAGCCAATGTTGGCTGGAGAATTCTGGGAGTTGAAGTCCACAAGTCTTAAAGCTGCCAAGTTTGAAGATCTCCGCATTACAGGAAGCTGATTTGGGATGCAAAGAAAGGGCAATAAAGTTATACTACAATTGCCAGGGAAGGTGAGACACATACAAAAAAACTTTTGGTCTTGGTACTAAAATAGTTTGGCTGGCCTTGAGCAGAAGGGAAGGGAATTACACTTGGAAATGGCAATTACTTTGCAGTTCCATTTCAAACTAACTTAAACTTCAATTGTTTCCTAGGGTATCCCAATGCACAACATTTTACAATAATGTAATCAAAAAGAAAAATAAATATTTTCGGGGAAGATAAAAACTCAGATTTGCTTTTAAGTAAGGGAAGAAACAGAGGTAAAGAAAGAATGCAGACTTACTCTGAAATCCATTCATACATTATTTTACCAAGATAAATGGATGAAACAGATGACAGCCAGCTATTTCGCCTGCGAGCGGTTTATCAGAAGTAATGTCTAGCTGATCTTAAATGGCTTTCCCAGGATAACTTTCCTGGGCTTTACTAAAAGAATAGAGGTTGAATCAATTTAATTCTGTCATGCTCAACAGATTGATCATGCCACTTTCACTGGCTCCTAGTATGAAAATGGCTGACCCCATGACAGCAACGTTTAGCTTGCTTATATGGTACATGCAAAGCTGAGCAGTGATTCATGGTTTGCCATGCTCCTTGAATGAATCACTTCCCACTGGTTCATGAGATCTGCCCTCCCATCCCCCTTGGTGCACCATTGGGATTATCTGTTCATCTGTTTGTGGCATCATCTAATTCCTCTTTCATTAAGTAGACTGTCCCTGCAGTCAGGTTTGACTGATTTCTGACTTACCAGACAAATATAAACTGATTTTCTGTGTCTGTTCTGAGCTATGCTGTTACAGAGACAGTGTGATACATCTATAACAGAGGGTGTCAAACTTGTGTCATCACGGCATTGTCACGTGACTTTTCCCCCCTTCGCTAAACCAGGCGGGGGCAGGGCCGGCGCGTGACACATCTAACCCGTGGGCCGCGAGTTTGACATCCCTGATCTATAAGGAAAGATGTTTTGTTCAAAATACTCAGGAACCTTAACACTATGGAGTCTTTAGCACTCACTGAGAATTTGTATTTTTCAACAGCTCTGAAAAAGAATGCATTCCAGATTAAAATGAAACAAAATAGAGATGGAATAATTTTATCCAAAGTATAGCCAGCTATTTGCAATAGTAGATAGCACTGGTACATGGGATACCTGTTCCGCCCCAGCTACGGACCCCAAAGAACGCAGCACACACAAAGTGCATTCAAACCTTAGTTTACTAAATAAACCAGTCTTTTATAACAATGGCTGTTAATTAACTGCATTAACAGCCGCCAAGAATTCAAAGAACAATAACTGAAAGCTTACTATGG
>WNWU01013616.1:3974272-4075129 GCA_012654045.1 Ptyas mucosa
AACAGCCGCCAAGAATTCAAAGAACAATAACTGAAAGCTTACTATGGTTGGCAGAATGCCCAGAAGCAATTTGCAGGAAGCTGATAAGATAAGCAAGACAAGACACAAAGGTATGTGAACTAAGTTGTTCCCTGCAAATTGCTTCAGTTGGCGTTCCTCCTTAAATAGGCTAAGGGAGTGGCCAATTAGCCCCAAGTCTTACTCTTGAGGAGACCTCCTCCTGAGAAGCCACTCCTGCCTTTTGGCAGCTCTGCGCGCCCGTGCATCGAGAAGAGGCTCCTCCTCTTCATCCTCTTCACTTAAGGGAGCTTCTGGAGGTTCTGAAGGCTCTGGCTGAATCCCTGCCTCTGGCACCACATCTTCTCCAGCCTCCTCATTGTCTGACTTGAGTGCCAGCTGCACAGGCTGCTGGCGCAGCACCACACCAGCCTCCTCGTTGTTGGAGTCAGCTACTAGCTGCACAGGCCACTGACGGGCCACAACAATATCAAAAAAGACAACATGCATATAATGATACCATCAGTCAAAAGGTGTGGTCATCTTTGATGCCATGATGTCTGATGCAAATAGGCAAATCACATCATTTGCATATTGAAATCATTACATTAGCCTCCTATGCAGTCTCTGTCCTGGCAAATGTCGATGAGTAATAATGATCTTTACTGTTCCTACTGCTTCAGCTGCCAGTACAATTACTATACACCTTTTTACGGGAGTTTCAAAAGCAAATAAGATAGATCTGTATCAGGGTTCTTATAGTTTAAATTTCAAGTCCTAGGGAAGACAACAGATCTGGCACAATTTTACCAAAACGGTAATTCACAGAATGGCAATGGGATACAGAAAAACAGAAACGTATTTTCTTAGATGAGTCAATTTATCATTCAGGCAAACTCACACATGAGACTTGAATTCATGTACTTTGGCTTACATAAATTCATCTTAAATGTTTTGTTAATCCATGTGAGGCATCATGCAGACCCTTAAATAATCAGAATATAGACCCACATATGATGATAAAGTTTTCCCCGCACATGTGTGCTAGTTGTTTCCCGCTCTAGGGCAATGCTCATTTCCGTTTCTAAGCCAAAGAGCCAGCGCTGTCTGAAGATGTCTCCATGGTCATGTGACTGGCATGACTAAACACCGAAGGCGCATGGAACGCTGTTACCTTCCCACCAAAGTGGTCCCTATTTTTCTACTTGTATTTTTTACATGCTTTCAAACTGCTAGGTTGGCAGAAGCTGGGACAAGTAACGGGAGCTGACTCCTGCCAACCTTCTGATCGACAAGCTCAGCGTCTTAGCCACTGAGTCACCGCGTCCCTACGTATGATGATAGGTTTATATTAATGTTTTATTAACATAAATATGTTTCTACATTCTTTATTATGAACTTTATAGTAAAAGACCTGAATCTTTGCTTAGGATTGAACTGATAGAAAGGCAAGCAAATATATGTGACTTTCACATTGTTTTCCTTTTTTGTAGCAGGATTATGTCAATAGGCACTTTAATAGCCATATTAGCTATCAGATTTTAGAACTGAAAATAGTGAAAACTGCAGTGAAAATTCTAAAACATTTAAAATAGCTAAAAAGAATGAAGATTTCAATAAGATCTGAAGAACTTCCCCATCAGTGTTCCATATAGACCCAGGCTGTACTAATTTAACAAGGGACTGAATAAGAAACAATTGCAGGAGAAAATAGATAATCTATTTTGGTTCTAGAAAAAACATAAATTTTTAAGACTATTGGAAAATGTCCAAACAAATGGCCTACTTGTAATTTGTTTTGCTTATCTTGCATTCTCACACCCTTGCCTTTAAGAGAAGATGTCAAAAGAACAAGCAGTTTCTGTTCTTTTGTCCTCTGAGTGGCAAAGGCATGTTTAATCCCTTTTTACTTCTTAGAGGTGTTCGGAGTGTCTCCTTTATCCTACCACCTGGAGGCCAGACACTACTTCCATCTATGCTTCTTAGTTAAATATATCTATTTATTGAATCAGCATTCAGATGCAATAAATAGTTTGGATCCTTTGAACTCATACAAGATCCTGCTCCTTTGAACTCACACAAGAGCCTGCTATCTCTTTTCTTCGTAAATTGAAATCTAATGTTTCACTTTGCCTTGTGCTTTGATTTTGCTTTCTATGACCCTTGTGGGATCTGTAGAAATGCAACTATCATAGTTACTTTAAGCCTGGAGACTGTACCTTTTTTCTGTGATTTCAGTAAGCTTATAGAATGACTTACAAGGCTTTACTATATCACATGCTGTGAATGAAAGGCAGTTGAAAGGGGTGCTTCAAGCTCTCGAAAGGAAGAGTTTTGAAATAAAGGAGGAGGAGTGCAGTTGTATGTGTGAAGGGGGGTGGGGGTGGAGGACAACTGGATAATAGCAGATGTACCAAATGAATGAAGGTTAAAGACTTTGTAGTTACAAGAACTTGGAGTTTGCCTCTTGCATGGGCCATTGGTGGTAAAACTACAGTTTACTCCATTTAGATGGGCATTATGACATATTACATTCATGCCGGGATGAAATCCAATTTTTTTTTACTACTGGTTCTGTGGGTGTGGCTTGGCGGGCATGGTGTGGCTTGGCGGCCATGGCTTTTTGGGCATGGCAGGGGAAGGATACTGCAAAATCTCCATTCCACCCCACTCCAGGGGAAGGATACTGCAAAATCTCCATTCCCACCCCACTCTGGTGTCAGCCAGAGGTGGTATTTAGCAGTTCTTCGAACTACTCAAAATTTCTGCTACCGGTTCTCCAGAACCTGTCAGAACCTGCTGGATTTCACCTCTGATTCATGCATATATTCACTGATGGTAATTTAACAACCGGCCCAGGGTCAGGTTGGCCGTCGTGGGAGGCATGGCCCATCCCCATCCTCCAGCTCTGGTGCACATGAGGGATGAGCTTGCCACAACGGCCAATCTGACCCTAGGTAAACTGGTTGTTAAATTCACCCCCCCTCACTATCAAAGTGGATCCTGAGTGTTGCGTTGCAATGGAGAAATGGGAAATGGAGTGGCCGTCATGAGGGAAGGATGAGGAGCAGGGAGAAGAAAGATGGAAAGCAGCCTCCTCCTTCCCTTGCACTGGCTACTCCGTTGCCTGTTTCTCTATTGCAGCACTGCGTCATGGAGCTTGCCCCACCCACCACTGCCCAGATGCCCTCACTTCCCCCAAGAGAGGTGGTCAAAGAAAGAGGATTCCATCACATGCTGAATGCCATAATTAAACCATGGCTTCCTAAGATGCCATCTGTCACTGGATAAAGGGAGGAAGGTGACTCAAGGCAGTGAGCCTCCCAGACCCAACAAAGTGAAAGAAGAAATGCGGGAACAGCATCCGCCTGCATCTCTTTTCTGGCCCCGAACAGTGCATTTCTCCTAAAGGAATCTGGTTTGATGCACCTGCTTTGCCTCTTTCTGCAGCACCCCTACCATGCCACGTTCAGGTCATCGGCACCTTTGCTCAGTGGCATCTCAAATCCATGGAGGATGGCAGGGCAGCTCCCAACCTGCATGGAGGACTGTGGCACCGAGTGAGGCCAAACACACACAGAGAGAGAAAGAGAGAGAGAGAGAGGGATGGATGGATGACTGGGCACGCGGCTGACAGTTGGCTTCCAGCGCCAGAGAGGGTGGGGAAGGGAAGCAGCTGGACTGCTGCTACCTTTCATTGGGGCACATGGACCAAGATGGGGCTCCTCTTGCCATCTCTTCTCCCCCGCCCCTCACCGGGCATGGCAGGACTTCCTGCCCCTCATTTCAGCTTGTTCGCCGAACTCCAGAAAAATTTAGCTACTGGTTCTATTGAAACCGGTGCGAACCAGCTGAATCCCACCATATATATTGTGTTGGAATGGAAGGACTGACTGTGATTCCCAGGCCTGTGCCATCAACTAGGATCAGGCAAAGAGGGGAACATTTGTTCATCCATGTATCCATCATCAAATCATTAAGCCTATGCTCCAGCAAGTGTAGGGCATGATTTTAGTTTAGAAAGATTTACTTTTGATCCCAAATTCAACTGGATAAGAGGAGATGGTTATCTGAAAATGAAGTTCTCCTCCTTCTACGGTGGATGAGAAGCAAATGGTTCCTTAGATAGGGAACCTATTAATCATTCAGATAAACCTGAGAATAAAGTGTGGATTGAGGAGAATGGATCGACATATGTGGTATTTGAAAATAGCTGCATATGGATCTGCTCACTTATTGGAGATATAATTAAAAAAACCTGAATCTGCTTAGCCAAATAACTGTATTGCTTAGAGGCCATATTTTCAGTAAATTGTAAAATACCTTCTAACCAAGTTCATGGACACATGATGAATATGGCAGCCCTAAATGGTGCTGATGTTTCTGGGATTTTCTCCAAAGGTCAAAACTTCTTCCAAAACATTGGAGATATTTAATGAACTGAGTCTCAATTATTCTATCATGTGGGGATGAGTCAGGATTCTTACTAGATTTTCTGTACTCATCTATCCACTGCGTTAGATTAACACTATTGAGGGAAGGTTTCATATTATTTTGACTATTCTTTTAATTTTGAGGAGAAAATTTTTCTTAATCTCAGCATGAACATTCAGTTGTGAAGGAGAGCAGAGACTTTTTGTGTGGTGCTGTTTCCTGCTGATTTGATAATGGCAGTAGGTAAATATAAAGAAAACTCTACTCCTTTTGTGGTACAGTCAGTGTACCACAGTGGGATTCAGCTGGTTTGGGCTGGTTTGGGTGAACTGGTAATTAAATTGCTGGCTGTCTCTGCCCTGCCCCTTCCAGGAGTCCCCATGTGCCCCATTTTAGCTCCTAGGGAGGCCTCCTAGGCCCAAAATGGGGTGTGCTGGGGTATGGCGTGCCCCCCCGCTGCCTTTTTTCGCTCCAAGGAGGTTTCAGGGAGGCCTCCTAAGCCGAAAAAAGGAATGCGGGGAGCAGCATGTCCCCCCCATGGCCCATTTTTGCTCCCGGGAGGTGCAGGAGGCTGAGTGCTACCTGTCAACCCCTTGGCCACGCCCACCCAGGCGGTCATTAGGGCAGAGAACCAGTTGTTAAATTATTTGAATCCCACCACTGGGTACAGTCTGAAATTCTTATTAATGCAGAGGTATTAGCCACTGATGAGCAAATTAAAAAAACCTTTTTCTTCCAAAGTTTCTCTTCTTTAAAGCCAGATATGGACTTATGGAGGGACTTTTCACAAGGAGAAAAAAAATGTTCATTATTCATGAATGGAAGATAAAAAGTCTTGGTGGTTCTTTCACTAGGGAACAACACCATATTTCATGAATTCCAATCACCAACAGGAATTTCAATGGGGTGGAAAATAATAATGTTACTTTTCTTCTTCTAATCTCAGGGGCAAGAGTGTGCTATTTTTCCAGGCTAGGGGCCACACACAGCTTTTAAGTGGTATGCTGGGAGCCAGAGTGCAACACAATTTTTACTTTGATTTTATTTATATTTGCATGTAATTAAACTTGTATATAATGCAATTATTCTCTGGTCAGGTATATAATTGTAGGGTTGTGGAAAGCATTGAAAAGATGTTTTGCAACTGACATTAACATGAATGAAATGCTTCTCTAAAGTTTTGTTTTTAAAGCAGCCACTGCCTATGTGTAATTGTGCGTGGGAATGATCTTGGGAGACCAAGCTAAGAGACATTGCCTAGGGAACAGCCAGATAAGAGGCACATAAACTACAGCTGCATAGAGCAAGAGGCTTAGGAGTAAAGGTTCAGTAAAGGTGACAGTAAGAGAATTATATTTTCAGATTTGCAAGGTTCTGTTAAGGTAGCTTTATAATAAAGTAGAATTAGTTTATTCAGCTGTTTTTTCTGTCTGTTCCACCTATTAAGGCTGACTTCAATGTTGCTCTGCCCACTAAGCAGCTGTGGTCTTTGCTCCCTCTTATCTGACCATTTGTTAGGTAGCATATTTTTGCCTGGACTCCCAAGCCATTCCCACATACCATTATACTTTGTGAGGCTTGTACAATTTCTTTAAATTCTGTCCCCAGTTGCTTACATGTAAACAACACATTCATTGGGAACACCAGTAAAAAGGATATGCATTCACATATAAGCACAGCCCTCTGCAGCCCTCTGCAGCTTCCCATGCATTCACATATAAATACAGCCCTCTGCAGCTTCCCAACAAATCCATGAGCCCAGCAAAAGACAGGGCTGTTTAATGATCTCAAGAGAAATTATAATGATTGGGCTGGGCATGGAAGCAACACAGCCGGAACGAAGACTCAACTTCCCTTTATTGCTTCAACTTTTATATATATATATATATATATATATAATTTCATCAAGCATGTATTTTATGACAGATACAAGTGTAAACATATTTATAAATACATGAAAAGGATACGAATAAAAGAAAACATTATGACAGAGACGGTAGACATGCTGGTGCGCTTATTCACACCCCTTACAGACCTCTTAGGAATGGGGTGAGGTCTACAGTAGACAGTCTAAGGTTAAAGTTTTGGGGATTTGGGGAAGAAACCACAGAGTCAGGTAGTGCATTCCAGGCGTTGACAACTCTGTTACTGAAGTTGTATTTTCTGCAGTCTAGTTTGGATCAGTTTACCATGAGTTTGTATCTATTGTGTGCTCTTGTATTGTTTTGGTTGAAGCTGAAGTATTCATTGGCTGGTAGGACATTGTAGCAGATGATTTTATGTACTACGCTTATGTCTGACTAAAGACGGTGAAGTTCTAAGTTGTCTAAGCCCAAAATTTCGAGTCTGGTGGCATAAGGTCTTTTGTTGCGAGTAGAGGAGTGGAGGGCTCTTCTTGTGAAATATCTCTGGACTCGTTCGATTGTATTAATGTCCGATAGGCAGTGCGGGTTCCAGACAGATGAGCTGTATTCAAGAATTGGTCTGGCAAAAAAAAAAAAAAAGGAATTTCCCTCAAAAGTCCCACCGTTCACTGTGAGTTCAGGAGCCAAGATCTAAACATGCACCTCCAATAGTTCCTGGCTGCTATTAGTCCAGAGGAGCAGCCCAGTTCTGAGAGCAGCCACAGTTCAGGGAATTTGGTTCCAGGGAGTCCTCGTCACTGGAAGAGTTCACTGGAACTGAGCACAAAACTGTGTTGCTGCAAACTCACACATAGCCACGCCAGGCAAGCAGGCAAGGAAAACAGGGCAAGGCAAGCAGGGCAAGGCACAGCAAAGTATCCAGACATCGGTAACAGCATGTGAGACCGGAAAAGGGCAAGGTTTGTTTCCGACAAGCTCCCCTCCCAACAACGTCTCTTTAAATCTCATTCCTCAGGTGAGCCTTGTGAAGAGGGGTGGGGCACCTTCCTCTTGAGTCATTGGGTCACTCTGCACTTATCCCGCCTCCTCTCCATTCTCTGTGCTCAGGGATCGGGAGGGGGGGAGGTAATTGCTCAGTGTCCTCTGCTCCACTGCCTGCCCTTTCCTTTTCCCTTGCTTGGTCATCCTGCACCCTCTCTCTTTCACTGACAACCCTTTCCAGGCCCAAGGGACCTGGGACTGCCTCGTCCTGTTCCTCCAGTCATTCGTTCATCAGCCCTAGCTCTGTCTCATCCTCCTCTTTGGACCTAGGCTCTGATGGAGCCATGACAGAAATGCTTTGTTCACTGCTACGATTTTGTGCAATTTTTGAAGCAATGTTTGCTTTGAGAATGATTTTGAAGAAATGCTTTAGACTATTCACAAGTCTAACTACAAGGCCCTTCTGCTTTTCATTAAAGCAATTAGATTTTTCCCCGCAGGGAGGTCTATGCAATTTTGAATTTCTTTCAGACTGGTGCAGAGAGGTGGCTCATGTTCACAGGAGTTCACAATCTCTCATTTGGAATCATTTTCTTCCTTTGTCCCTTTAAATACTACAATATGTTAATAACTTTTATTGTTTCCTGGATGTCAAAGATTTTTTTTGAGGGGGGGTGTCAGATATAATCATGGAGCTTTAAGCTATGCATTTTTACTAGAGTAGTAGTATAACTGAGTTTGAAAAATGTTAGAGCTTGCCAAGAAATATGGAACAATATTTTGCTTTAAACTTTTGCAGTCTAACCCTTAACTATATAAGAGTCTGAATCTTTATTTCCTATCAAAAATTATCCTCGGGGGGATTCCTAGAGTGAGCAGATGATGAAAGCAGCATCACAACATTGTAAAGCTCTCCAACCTTTTTGTACAAGCATCAAAATATCACACATATATTTACTATTTATTTATTCAGAAAATGGGTGGCTTATAGAACTAAAACCACATATATAAAACCCAATAAACCCTCAACCCTCTGGCAACAGCAATTAGGTAAGTCAAGGGTGTCAAACCCAAGGCCCAAGGGTGTTTAGATCTGGCCCATGGGGCCACCCTGGAAACAGCAAAGGACTGGCCTGCGATGCCTCTGCCAGCAAAAACAGAGCTTGGGAGGGCCCTTCCAAGCTCCATTTTTGCTGCTAGAGGATTGCAGGAGGCTGTCACAGCTGAAAACGGAGCTTGGGAGCCCATTTTCACTGGCAGAGCATTCAGGCCGCCACAGGCACCACCAATACAAGTGATGTCAAGCACTGGTTGTCAAGGGTGACAACCAGGGATGTCAACAAACATATACACACACGGCTGCCATCTATATGCCATCTGTATGCACAAGAGATGGAAATTGCAACATTTGTTGTTGTTATTTGTTGTTAGTTGCGAAATTGTGTCCGACCTATCGCGACCCCATGGACAACGTTCCTCCAGGCCTTCCTGTCCTCTGCCATCCTCTGGAATCAATTTAAGCTCACGCCGATTGCTTTAGTGACTCCATCCAGCCACCTCGTTCTCTGTCGTCCCCTTCTTCTTTTGCCCTCAATCTTTCCCAGCATTAGGCTCTTCTCCAGTGAGTCCTTCCTTCTCATTAGGTGGCCAAAGTTTCTGAGTTTCATCTTCAGGATCTGGCCTTCTAAAGAGCAGTCAGGGTTGATCTCCTCTAGGACTGACCTGTTTGATAGCCTTGCAGTAATTGCAACATGGTAGCATGAAATTCCATCAGTTTGAAGAAGCTGTCAGATCCTCTTAGTCCCTTTGTTTCTGGTCCTGTATCATCCAATTCAAAACCTTAGAAATATATTTCAGTCTATGGGAAAACAGTTCAAACCAAATGGTAGCAATAATTTCAGCACATCAGCTGTCAAGACAGACTTTGGTTTACTTTTGATCATAGACTATATGGAAGGTAGGGGAGCTGTGAGATGATGACATGGAACAGAAAACACCAATAACATTGATAGCCTCTGTTACCTGCAGCTATAAAAATACAAGTGCAAACTCCTTTTCCAAACCCTTTCAAGGTGATTAGAAACCACCCTGGAAATGATGCAGAAAAGCAGAGATCTCTTTTGCAGGGGAAGGAATCTTTGGGGGAAATTGAAGAACACATTTTGTTGCCAAATTATAGAAGAGTAATTGCACCAATAGCCCTAATATGCTGATTTGTGGGGTGGTTGAAGGGAGTTAAATCCTGAAGCTAGTGGCTAAGACGCTGAGCTTGTCGATTAAAAGGTTGGCAGTTCAGCTGTTCGAATCCCTAGTGCTGGATGAGCTCCCGTTACTTGTCCCAGCCTCTGCCAAACTAGCTGTTCAAAAGCACGTAAAAAAATGTAAGTAGAAAAATAGGGACCACTTTGGTGGGAAGGTAACAGTGTTCTGTGCGCCTTTGGCATTTAGTCATGCCGGCCACATGACCACAGAGATGTCTTCGGACAGGACTGGCTCTTTGGCTTTGAAACGGAGATGAGCACTACCCCCTCAAGTCGGGAATGACTAGCACATATGTGCGAGGGGAACCTTTTCTTTTACCTATTCAAATCTTTTGAATCAAAAGAGCTCTGAATCTTGCTATGAATTTTATTCCTCTATTGCTCCTCTTGTCCCAATGTGCAGAGATATCCTGATAATTGTGCTGATAAAGAAGACCAGAGAGATAGATTGTAATGGACTTCTTTATATTATATGCCCTTATATTATGTAAATCTGATACAGTGTTTAACTTATGACCTGCCCACCTAATTGCTAACTGTATGGAAATCTACTGTAGCTTAGTAATTGCCACCATTAATTTGTTCTTGGCATGAAGCAATAACGCTTCTAGCTTGGCATTATTTTCCAAACTTTGCCGAAAGAGCAATTTAGCAATTAATGAGAGGTTACAGAAGAAGTTTCAAAATAAAATTATAGGCATTATTTGTTGATGTTAAAAATACACTTTCGCAGATAATTTTTAATTCTGTATCATTCTGCCTTTCTGTATTTTTAAATGCCAGTAAGTATGTACCTTCAGTCTCCATTGTCATTAAAATATATTATTGAGTTTGTTTTTCCTACTATGCTGCCATAAAAATGTTTTATTATTTATTTATTTATTTATTTATTTATTTATTTATTTGTTTGTTTATTTATTTATTTATATTTCTTAACTGCCCATCTCCCTCAGAGAAGGGCTCTTGGAGGTGTACAATATATTCAATAAAACTTAACATTAAAATCAGAATTAATTTCAGATTAGAAAGGTTTAAAATTATAAAAATAACATTTCAAAATTTCAAAAGGGGAAAAGTTCCAAGATGGGGATTTATTGGTTGTGCGGGCCTCTGCCCCCCCCCCCCTGCACTTTGTTAATCTTTGTTTTAAAAAGTAATTGTTTTTTACTTTAGTAATTGTGATTACTTTTGTTGTTGCAATCCACATATAAACATAAAAATATAATTTGAGTATTAAGTATCAAGCTTTCTGAATTTGGCACTCTTTCCCTACTTCCATCTTGTGTATATAATTTAGATAACAAGTTCATGAATACTAGGGGGAAAAAACCTAATGAAGTTAAATAAATATACATATCATCATATTAAACACATCCTTCTGATAGTAGCTGACTGTGAAAATCTACATTCTTGTCCTGTTGATCTTAGTGATCATCTCAAGATGTTGATTTAACTTCTCAGAGCTAGGTCCTTTTGGTCCTTTTGTTGTTGTTTATTTTGGCTCACACAATTCAGTCATGAAAAAGAGGACAAATATTTTTATGGTGTGATCCCAGGTTCTATTTTTGATCACATTAGAATGTTATATAAATGGTGGAAACTGGGTTTTATATTTACCGTTCTCTGATTCTGAATTCAGGGTTAAAACCAGAAGAGAAGCTTGAGCGCAAGGGAAGGAAAGGATTCTGATGCTATGGGAGATTCAGAGCACAAATAGTTATTCCAGCATGGAATACTTCAAGTAGGCCCAAGCATCCTTGGCATTCTGTATAAAATTGCCAGGTGTCCACTATTTGAGCGGACAGTCTGCTTTTTTCACATTATGTTCACTATTTTTTTCACAAAATAGTGGACATTTTTTTTAGTCAAAAGCTTTATGATGAAATGGTATGTAATCTAAAGCTGTACAGTCTAAGAGAATAAGGATAGGAGAATCGCGTTTTGTCTTTTTTTTCATAAGTTAGAATGAGACAAAGATCGAATATCCATTGAACTTGATTCTCCGAAAAAATTATTAATCATACTCAATTGTTTCACAAGACATTTAATAAAAGTATATAAAATTGTTTCAATCTAATTGATCTCAATAATCCTCCAACTTTAGAAGAAATGACGAACATCTGGTTATTACCACCATGGCGAGAAGAACTTCCACCCAACACTCTCTTCGATGAAATTTCTGCCTTGGAAGAAGTTTATGTTCATCTGCAGGGTGATTCATCCCTTGATAAGTGGACGTACTTTTTCAAGAAAGAGCCAGCTCCGAGTTTACTAAAACTGTTCCAGTATTGTTCATCAATTCCGGTATCAAATGTAAACGTTGAACGAATTTTCAGCGTCATGGGAAATTTGTGGACTGACAAACGTAACCGACTGCTTGTACCATCAGTTCGAAGTGAACTTTGTATATTTTTTAATATTTCTCAACGTTGTACTGAAATTAAAGAATTATTCCTTAAACACAAAGAATTGATCAAAAGTGTGCAGTCAAATAAAAAATACACACGACAGCAAAGTAAAATGTAATTTAATATTTTACATATTATTATAATATATTTGATGTTTTGAATTTTAAGTAAAGTTTTGAAGTGATTATTTTAATACGTGTTAAAATGTTTGTAAGAAAATATATAATTTAATTGTAAATTTTTAAAAAAGTTTTTAGTACTTAACCCCCCCCCCCCCGCTTGTCCGCTATTTTTTGGAAGCAGACCTGGCAACCCTAATTCTGTAAAAGATGGAATTGCTTGCCAATTGAAAAACAGTAAAGGGAAAAGTGTGCATCTGTGTTTTATTAATAGGATGTTGAGGAATGAATAAGGCTATCAGAATTGCTTTTAATTTATGGGGGAAAAAAATGCAAGGTTAGATGGCTGATTGGGGGTTTCCCACCTGGGGACCTATTCCAGCCTGCAATCTTTGGTTGATGTGCGTTTGTTCTCCTTTCTCAAAATCTTGTCTACTAAGCCCCACCTTTTCTGTTCCATTCTTGAACATTTCAGTTTCCCGTTCCTATGCTGTAGACCAGGGGTGTCAAACTCAATTTCATTGAGGGCCACATCAGGGTTGCGTTTGATCTCAGGGGCCAGGGTGGGCCAGGGTGGGCGTGGCCAGGGTTGGTGTGTCCAGCTCGACGTCATTTGTGTCGGGGGCACCTGTGGTGGCCTGAGTGTTCTACCCATGGAAATGGGCTTCTGAGCTCTGTTTTCAGCTGCAATGGCTTCCTAAAACCCTCTGCCAGCAAAAAGGGAGCTCAGAAGGGCCATGTGGCCCTCTCAAGCTCCCTTTTTGCTGGCAGAGGCACCATGGGCCAGTCCTCTACTATTTCTGGGCCAGTCCTTCACTGTTTCCAGATCAGCACTGTTTCCAGGTCTAAGCATCCTGCGGGCTGGATTTGGCTCGCAGGTCTTGAGTTTGACACCCCTGCTGTAGACCTTTATGTAGCAGAAACTGTTTGTCTATAAGTGGCAAAAAACCCAGGAGACATTTGGCAGCCTCTTTCCCAACTAATAAAGTGTGAACTATGACTTGCGGCTGTTGAAATGAACCCCTGTTTTTTCTTGCAACTGCTATGTTAGCTTTTGAGCATATACTTTAACATTTATTAGATGTAGGAACGATATTCTGCTATCTGCTAAGATATAAGCACAATGTGTGGGGTAACCTGAAAAGATGGGTGGGAGGACATATCGTATCTCCAGGTGGCAGAACCTTGACGTAGAGCAGCAAGAAAGAGGCATTCTTCAGCGTATATCCAGGCTGGGATTTCTCCACAGAAATACAGTGCCGCAGATTTCATGTTGCACTGATGCTATTTCTATAAGAGCTTAAATTAGCTTACACAATATTTGGGTTAAACCAGGGCGATGAAATACAGAACAGATGATACTGACAAGGGAAACAATCTAATTGAGAAAAGCTCCAGATGATGTGGGTAAGGATTACTCCCTCGCCTTTGATATATGGAATTTGCCCTCCATCTGTGCCTTTAATTTACTTAGCCATGAGCTGATGAAGAAGCAACTTTGGCCAAGACTCTCTTAACATCCTTTTAACATCTTCATCTGGCCAGGAGATTAGAGTTTCATCTTCAGATTATTGGCCTAGATGGGTTTATATTCTAGTACCTTCAACAGGCCAGGCAACACTTTGGATTGAAGATAAAAAGAACCATAGTCACAGTGCTTAAAAATACTATATGGCTTTGATTTCCAGCATGGTCCTTTTTTACTTTCTCAAGAAATCTTTTAACTGAAAATGCTTAGAATTGACTGTGGAACATATTTTGGCATATACAAATGTATCCTGATCTATGTCCAACTGAGTTATTTGGTTTGAGTCTAGGAATCTCTAGGAATGTCAGAAATGTTGAAAAGAAGTCCATGAATAGGCCAGTAGCAGAATTCTGTCTACTTGCCATGTTTCCCTCTCTCTTTTTCCAAAACAGTGTATTTCTTTAGTTGCTTCTCCTTCTTAACGATATGGATGATTTGAGCCTGGAATTGTCTAACTAGGACTATACAGTTGAGTTGGGTTCAGAATCAGTTTTCCATTTCATGTTTCAATTCAGTTGACTTTTAAAAACTTTGTAGATCAGAAGACATTAGGAATAGTGCAATCCTACACACATAATAAAATTCCTTTTTGAGATCTAATACTTGAAGAAGTCATATAACATATATTAATAAAGCTCCCCTCCATCCCTTTTGCCCACTCAAACTAAATTACATGTGAAGACTAACACCAGTAGGCTAACACAGAACACTCAGCAATCATTGTTTGAAAATGGAAAGGGAATGGTGTATTCAATAGGAAAACTTAAAGACTTTTTTACATGCACCATGAAACTGAAAATGTGTCACCTTAAATCTGAGGAAGGAGATTATTCTTGCCTAAGGATCTCATAACTATGTTTTGTAAGAAGTTCTGAATTATACAACGCTTTCTTAAGAGGAATAAACAGGCTGTGGTGGAGCCAGCCATCTTTGCTCAACATCTATAGAGCTTAATTAAGACCGGCCATGTTGGGTTATTGAAACATTTATAAGCCACTTCTCATTTGTATAATCAGAAAACCATTCACTGCATTACCAAAATGCCATGTAAAAAAAGTAATAATACAAGGAAGCTTGTTGGGTAGCAAAATAGGTAAGAGAGAGAATAAACCTTGAAATACTAAGCACAGGAGTGACTTGTTGGAAAAGAAATGTGAAAGGCAGTGTTTAAGATATGCCTGTAAATGAACAAAGCACAGTTATTAAGGAATAAAATTCTTGAACTCAGTCAGATCTTTGAGCAGAGGTTCGGGAGAACTTCTAGCTAAGATTCTGTGCAGTTCAAAGAACCCCCAAATCCCACTTCTGACTGGCCCCGCCTACCCCACCCCAACCCTTTCAGGAGTCTCCACACGGCCTGTTTTGGATGCAGGTAAGTGCAGAGCACGCATGGAGCTCGGGGAGGGCAAAAAACAGTCCTACTGGAAGTTTGGGAAGGCCGGAAATGGGCCTGTTTCTGACCTCCAGAGGTCCTCCAGAGGGCCAGAGGAGGCCATGGTGCAGGAGGTCAACTAGGCCACGCCTACCATGGCCATGCCCACCCAGCAACCGGGCAGAGAACCCCTTGCTAAAATTTTTGAAGCCCAGCCCTGCCTTTGAGAGATGCATTGAATGCAAGGGGGAAAAAAAAATAAAATTCCATTTTTATCCTGTGAAACATTTACATTTCGGATCATAGCAGAGTGAATTTGTGTGTATGCATGCATGCACGCGTATGCGACTATGTTGATCTACTTTATCAACCCAGAATTACAACAGTTTGAAAACTTGGCCATAGAAAACTAATTACATCTTTTATGTGGGATGCTCAAAAGATGTCATTCAAACCGTGTAAATCTGTCTGGCTAGTCCTGTTCTAGTATAAGCAACTGTCTGCACATTACTGTTAATTTTAGGGCTTTTTGATGGAAAGTGGTAATGCATTTGAAATTTACTGAAATAATGTTTTTTGTCTGCTTTGGAGCTGTGACACTTATTTTAAAAACTCTAGCAGGTTATGTTATTCTAGAAGAGAAATGGGATAGGCAGCAATCTCTTGTATAAGAGTCACATTTTGGGGAAGGACAACTTTCATCTAGTATCAAGCAGGCATACTTTGGTTTCCTCCCACACTTATAGGCTATGAATCTACGGTTCATTTATCTCATTCATAAAGAAGCATGCAAAGAAGCATCCACATTTTTTGGAGTATAAGACGCACCTTAGCCTTTGGGGAGGAAAATAGGGGGGGGGGGGGGGCGGAATTCTGCCTACCAGGTATTCATCTGGCTAGTCCCAGCACATTAGTTCACTCGCTGGTTTTGAGATTGGGGCTGATTGGGGCTGTGCTTCTAAAGCACAGCTGATTGTCAGAGGGAGCAGCAATTAGAAAAGCAGGCAAAGCACGGAAGATCACTTCGCTCACGTTGGGGCTGAAAAACAGCTTCAAAAGCACAGCTGATCCTCAGAGGGAGCTCCAGTGACTAAAACAGGCAAAGCATGGAAGCCAGCAGCTGTTCCGGGTAGCCATTTTGTGCACTGCATTCAGAGTATAAGACACACCCAAATTTTCAGCCTCTTTTAGGAGGGAAAAAAGTGTGTCTTATACTCCAAAAAATACGGTACTGTCCCCCAAACCGATCCAAATATGAACCTCAGCCATAACCACTTCCTGAGTTCAGCTGACTCTAATGAAGAACCTGCTGCAGAGGTGTTGTAAAGGAGAACTTTGGGGGGGGGGGGAATCAAACTTGCTGTTATAATCTTATGTCAGGGCGACAGCCCCGATGACAATAAATGTTCAAACTTTCTCTTTGAAAGGATAAGCATCCTGCCTGCATGGACAAATCTCTTTATTTTGGGAATTTCTTTTTTTTTTCCTCCAAGGTTTTTAAATCTCATTTCCAATACTTTTTTTTTTTTTAGAGAAACTGAATTTTGATAAGCAATTAAAGTATATATACCTTAAATTAGAAGCTATTAAAATTCATGCATGCATACATACCCAACCTGCACTTCTCTTCAAGTTAAGGAACGGTATGCCAAGTACAGGCAAGAAGTAGCAAGCAAAAGAAATTAAAGGCAGGGCATAATGGGGAAGAAAAGGAAGTGTTGTTGGATCTACAGGGAGTCCTTGCCTAACAACTACAATCGGGACAGACAACTCTATCACTAGGCAATGTGGTCATTAAGCAGGACGTCATGTGACTGTGACAGGCTTACAGCTCCTTCTGGCTTCTCCATCTGCTTCTCAGAGATGTCCAAATGGTAGTCACATGACAGCAGGATGCTTCATGTGTCATAAACATCGATTGCAAATCAAATCTTGATCACATGACCATGGGGACACTGTGATGATCATAAGTGCAAGTAAGCTGCTTGTAAGGTTGACTTTTCCAGCACCATCTTGGAGTGGTTCATAAACAGGACAGTCATTAAGGGAGGACTACCTATAGTGTACTCTACACTATATGTTCTCTACACCTTTCCATGTCTTTCATTTCTTAAATCAATCTTTATTTTCATCATGTCTGAACCCTTGATTAACATATTGTTATAGATATGCATGGTCTTAGTATCAACTGTGTTTAATTATATGTGCCTTCTCCTGTTTTTTCCCCTGCCTTCAATCTCTATTGTTTTTTATTTTAGCTGTGAGCTTCAATCATAATACTTCATCTGTCATCTTGCTCATTTTAACACTCTTCCCATGCAATAAAAGTTTCTGGACATTTATACATTGCCAGTATTTTTTAATTTTTTTTTAAGTGGAAATGAATGGATAGTAACTATTACCAGGTATGAAGTTCTACATAGAGTATAGTCCTACCTCTTGGGAGGGGATGGGAGATCTTTTAGCTTCTAGTATGACAAATTAGTACCTATTGCTCTCTAATCTGGAGGTAGAAACAAAGAAAGAATGAAGGTATACCATTGATACTGTTGGCTTTCAATATTATGAATTATCATTTATTGTATTATATTCAAATCTTCTCCCAAAACTTTTAGGTTGACATATGTTTGAGTTCAAAATAGCCTTCCAAAGGTAAAGTTAACTGATAGATCTTGGCCAATAATTTTCTTGATTAGAAATCCATAAATATGGATTTGAACTAGATTTTTCAAACGTAAGTCAAGAATTCAAATCACTACACTCCATTATCTGTGATATTGAAAGAGGAAGAATCTGTAGATTAGAGAAAACATCTTCTGTTTTCCTTCCTTCATTTATTGAAATATATTCCAAAATGCTTCTTAGATTTTTTTTAAAAATATGAAAATATATGGAAGTGGCTTCAATAAACTGAAATAGAAAGAAAGCAAAATGTATCTTGCAGAAAGTGTGCAGCTGTTATAGCAACTAGGGCAATTTTTATAGATGCATGTTTTAAGAATTCTTTATGATATTTCTGAATAGTCCTTCTCAGCCATTCTGGTCTTTTGTGCACTGTGTAATTAAGACATACACTACACATAGGAAAATATTTACAACATTTGTAGAAAAAACATACTGCTTAGTTTCAGAACAGTTCCAAGAACTGCTCACTTGTGGTTTTCAATATCACACAAACCACACATGAGAATTTGGCAATTCAAGCGACAGACAGGCAAAGGAGCCATTATAATTATAGAAAGAACCTCATAATGCCTGCTTTTCACTAGCTCTTTTCTCGGTTTCTCATCATTTTCTCAAAGGTTAACATTTACAGTGAAAATATCCACACTCAGTTCTCATGTTTATAGAGTTACTTGAAATTATTTTCAGATTTAAGTGATATTATTTTCCATGATTGGGGAATGCTCTTAGCTTGCTTACTTTGCTTGCTTGCTGTCCAATATGTAAATTCTACTTATCAGACTAAATCCCATTCTTTCTTTCATGTGGACCATTATATCATCACCAAAAACTTTCCCAAATCATTATGGGGATTGGAAACATGGGGCTACCAGTCCAGTTATAAACATATTTTGTATTATGTCTCAAATGATCATCAACTTGTAGAATTTCTCATTTTGCTATCTCATAAGATTTGGGGAAGAACATCAGTAAGTTGTAGGATTGGTGGTCTAATGACACTTTAGCCATTACAAAATAGTGCTTAGTATTGGTATGTGCAGTACTTTTAAAACCATTTTCGACTTTTTATTGTCTGTTGCACATAGATTGTGATCGATTGACTAGAATGTTACAAAAAAGTGCAGAAAATATAAAAGGACAACTAAATGGGACTCTTTTCACTATGTTACTTGTTAGAAACTTGTTTAAAATCTTCCCCCCTAACAAATTTCATTCAGTTTCTAAAGGCTTAAATTCATTCTCATTTCTCATACTGTGATCAGTGTTTGGGTCTAAAACACTTTCTCCTTCAGGTCAGTACATGTTTAACCATTCACACCAGAGATGGGTTTCAAACTTTTTTAATACTGGTTTGGTGGGTGTGGCATGGCTTGGTGGACGTGGCTTGGTGGGCATGCAGGGGAAGGATACTGTAAAATCTCCATTCCCACCCCACTCTAGGGGAAGGTTAATGCAAAATCCCCATTTCCTCCCAATCAGCTGGGACTTGGGAGGCAGAGAATAGATGGGGTGGGGCCAGTCAGAATTTTTACTACTGGTTCTCCGAATTACTCAAAATTTCTGCTACCAGTTCTCCAGAACTGGTGAGAACCTGCTGAAACCCACCTCTGATTCACACTTATTAGGCTTTACTTTAAAGTTCAGTCTTTTTTCTTAGAACTTAAAATGTTGCAAGAGAGGAAAGGAGCGGTGGCAATCTGTCTGGCTAATCAGCATTTTCATCAATGAAGCTACCTTGATGTCTATGTCAGATAGGTTAATTACTCAGTACTCTGTTTCTTTCAGAAAGTGTAAGAGTTAAGAATGCTCAAATATTATGCATTTGTTCACTAGGGTATAAGGCAATTTATTTTTAATTTCATTTACCCATTTGTGGGTAACTGAATGTTGAAACAACTTTTTCAGAGAACTGCAGGAATGAAATTTGCGGATAAATGATGTCCATCATTTCTGATACTCCTTGTAGTAGCTGCATCCCATAAGTGAAGCTCAACCCCCAGCAGCATTCCACAAAAGTAGATTTTGAAAGAGTTCCCACCTGATACTGATTCATTCCCATTACCTTTTCCACTGAACCTCCTGTGAATTTCCTGTGTGAAGACGTAGCATTGTCCATAAAAGGTACTATACGCATAAGTGAGTGAAAGAAAATAACAATACCTTTTAGTCCAGAAAATATCTCTACAGTCACTAATACTTAAAAACACATGAAGTAGATGTTGATAATCCTCCTACTGGGTTTAAAGCTTGTATTTCTCAACTTTCATCTTATCTCTTGTGAACATATTACTTGAGTCACTCAGATTCTACCTTCACAGATTGTACTAATGGCACAAGAAATTCCAGTCTGTTGAGTTCTTGATGCTTTATGAGCTCCGTTGTTTCCTTGTAGTTCTTTCATTATTAAGCTTGATAATATCATCAGTGTGAGGGAGAAAGTTGATTATAGGTTGTTGATATATTGTGGCTTGCCCTGCCAGTTTTGGTGGAGATGTAACTTTCTCCTTGATGGTTCCTAAACCAGGTAATGTTTCTTTTATAACTGTTATCTGGTGCTGTTCCTTGATCATCTGGGTGTTGGTTGTTGAAGGGGTGTGTTCCCAGCCATTTGTTTTTTTCTCAGGTTTTTGATTGTTTCTTTTAAAAGATGTATAAATGTGATTTATTTATAAGTAGAATAGAATAGAATAGAATAGAATAGAATAGAATAGAATAGAATAACAGAGTTGGAAGGGACCTTGGAGGTCTTCTAGTCCAACCCCCTTCTTAGGCCGGAAACCCTACACCACTTTAGACAAATAGTTATCCAACATCTTCTTAAAAATTTCCAGTGTTGGAGCATTCACAACTTCTGCAGGCAAGTTGTTTCACTTATTAATTGTTCTAACTGTCAGGAAATTTCTCCTTAGTTCTAAATTGCTTCTCTCCTTGATTAGTTTCCACCCATTGCTTCCTGGTCTACCCTCAGGTGCTTTGAAGAATAGCTTCGCTCCCTCTTGTTTGTGGCAACCCCTGAGATATTGGAAGACTGCTATCATGTCTCCCCTAGTCCTTCTTTTCATTAAACTAGACATACCCAGTTCCTGCAACCGTTCTTCATATGCTTTTACCTCCAGTCCCCTAATCATCTTTGTTGCTCTTCTCTGAACTCTTTCTACAGTCTCCACATCTTTTTTACATCATGGTGATCAAAACTGAATGCAATATTCCAAGTGTGGCCTTACCAAGGCATTATAAAGTGGTATTAACATTTCATGTGATCTTGATTCTATCCCTCTGTTTATGCAGCCCAGAATATATTGGCTTTTTTGACAGCTGCTGCACACTGCTGGCTCATATCTAAATGGTTGTCCACTAGGACTCCAAGATCCTAGTCAAGTGTTTATTGAGGTTTATCAATGTTAATAACAGTTTCTCTATTGAAGCTGTGGTTGAATCTGTCTCTGTGTTGTGAGATTAAGGAGTTTTTATCATGTCTTCTGATTATCACTTGCTGTTCATGGATGTGGTTTGCTAGACTTCTACTTGTCTGCATAGTGGCTCTTACAATCCTTACATTGTTTGTAAGGATTATACATTTTCCCCTTCTTTGATTACTGGGTTTTTTGATTTGCTTAAAATGTTTTGTTCCTTTGTGTGCTACTATGATGCCAAGTGGTTGTAGTAGTCCAGAGATTATCTTGGATGTTGTATAGGTAGTCTGTTTCCTCTTTTGGGCATTCTAGTTTAATACTGTTTGTATTCTTCAGAATGGTGTTCAGGGAAACTGCATAAGAACATTGTACAGATGAGTAGAAACATACTGCAATAACTTTATTCACAAAAAGAGAAAAGTCCCTAATAAAACCATCCAAATACAATAAGATATGATCCTAAGACCATGATGCAAAGTTAGTGAAGCAATCCCACAGCTATGGAAGAAGCTAGGATTTCCACTTGTTTCCCCACATATTGTGAGGTCATGTGAGGGGATATAGCTTTCATTTTTGAAAAGCTTCTTTTATGATTATAATAAAAAATTTCCATGTGTTTTTCATGTTCCCCCAAATGGTGGACAAACATATTGTCAGTTTTTATAATAGTTCTTGCAGGGAATTCCAGGAGCTGCAAAAAGTGCCTTTACAATTATAGGCTGTGTTTATGTGTAAAATATAATATACCTGACAAATAATTCAAAATAAAAAAAAAATGAAGGAGAAGCCATTTTAGAGGCACTACCCAGATTAGTAAATCTTAATCTACTTTTTATTTACATACATTTTTATTTTTATTTTATGATTTATAAAGTCCATTCAGAGAGTGGTAAGGACAGCGAGATGATTATAGGAAGCTCATTTCCTGTTATTCAGGATACCACAGTGGTGCAGTGTTATTCACGATGAGCCACGGTGGCGCAATAGTTTGGGTGCAGTACTGCAGACTACTTCTGCTGCCTGTTGGTTGCCTGCAATTTGGCAGTTCAAATCTCACCAGGCTCATGGCTGACTCAGCCTTCCGTCTTTCCGAAGTCGGTAAAATGAGGACCCAAATTGCTGGGGGCAATACGCTGACTCTGTAAATCACTTAGAGAGGGCTGTAAAGCACTGTAAAGCGGTATATAAGTCTAAGCGCTATTGCTATTGCTATACTGCTTACAAGTGCTGTATGCTTAGAGCTCAAAGCATTGTTAGAGACCCCACATACCCACTTAAATGGTCTGTTTGTGTTGCTCCCCTCCGGGAGGAGGTTTCAAAGTATTTCTAGCAGGACTACCAGATTCTGTAACAGCTTTGTTCCCTATACCATCCATCTGGTAAACTCGCAAGATTCATTTTTCTCACTATGTACATGTATACATCCGAACTAGACTGTGATGTTTCTCTGTGTCATATAATATATGTGGGTCTATGCATAATTTTCTATTTATTTATTTGTTTATTTTGTCATGTTTAGGTACTGTATATTGGAGCTGGAGACCCTTTGAGAGCTGTATGCAATGAAATTTTATTTTAATGTATGCCAAATAGTGTACATTCAAAGTGACAATAAAGTTAATCTAAGTCTAAGTCTCCATTTCCACCTCCAGTCCTTTCTCTCACTTCCCATGCAGTATTATTGCCTTTGCCAGCTAAAATATCATCCTACCTTATTTGGAAAGAGGAAGAGTGGAAAGAAAATAAATAAAAACCATTTTTCCGGTTGTTCCACTTTCGCTGTACTCCTTGCTGTGAAATCTGCATGCATTTTAATTAAATTGCTTTGGCCTTGCAACACATGTCTGGATTATATGAGAGAGAGAGAGAGAGAGAGAGAGAGATGTGAGGTAGAGGCGGTAAAGGAGTTTAGTGTTTTCCCCCCAAATTCCTAACACTTTAATTAATTTTCAGAGGTGTTTACTGAGTCTGGGGGGAGAAATAATCACAGATGGAAGAATGTTTCTATAAATAGCACATTAAAATAGTTACACATTATTTCTTGTTAATTCAGGAGGCTAAATATGTATACTGGCATTCCACTTTCCTCCCTACACATCGAATTCAAAAAGTAGTTCTTTAGTTTATATTTGAAGATACAGATAATAACAGCAGTAGAAGTAACAGGGCTGAAACCTCTCCCCAGGGCCAAATAATACATACAGGTAGTCCTCAGATTCCGACCACAGTTAAGCCCCAAATTTATGTTGTTGAGAAACGTGTTAAGTGAGTTTTGTCCTATTTTACGACTTTTCTTGCCACATTTGTTAAGGGACTCACTGCAATTGTTAAATTAGTAACCTAGTTGTTAAGTGATCTGGTTTTCCCATTCACTTTGCTTGTCAGAAAATCGCCAAAGGGATCACATGACTCTGAGACCCTGCAACTGTCATACACATGAGCCAACTGTCAATTAGCTAAATGTAAATTACATGACCATGGGGATGCTACAATGGTCCTAAGTGTGAAAAATGGTCATAAGTCACTTTTTTCAGCGCTGTTGTAACTTCAAAGGGTCACTAAACGAGCTTGTAAATTGAGGATTACCTGTATTTTCTCTAAAAAGCTGTGGGGGGGGAAAAGTGGTTACAATTTGTTTTTAATGTGGTCTTTATTAAGGTAAAGGTTCCCCCCCACATGTGTGCCAGTCATTTCCGACTCTAGGGGGTGGTGCTCATCTCCATTTCAAAGCCGAAGAGCCAGCGCTGTCTGAAGATGTCTCCGTGGTCATGTGGCCGGCATGACTAAATACCAAAGGTGCATGGAACACTGTTACCTTCCCACCAAAGGTGGTCCCTATTTTTCTACTTGCATTTTTTATGTGCTTTTGAACTGCTAGTTGGCAGAACCTAGGACAAGTAACGGGAGCTCACCCCATTATGCAACATTAGGGATTCGAACAACTGAACTGCCAACCTTTTGATTGACAAGCTCAGCATCTTAGCCACTGAGCCACCATGTCACTTTATTAGGTGGCTCTGATTTGTCTCAATAAGATGCTCCATGCTGCCTAGACAAGACACTCTGGCTCATCTCAGTGTCCACCAACATTCATGAAAGCCAAGGAAAGTTTTACGCTGAACCTTTGCTTGTGCTAAAGCCTCTTTGAACAGTTCCAATAGTTAACCAATGGTCAGATTAAGCATACCTTTGAGGGAGAAGTTTTGCTTTTACTTCAAGGTGAGAAAGTCGCGTGGCATCTTCAATGGATTGCTTCACTTGAACTGTTGGCAAAGGGAAGAATTCCACATCCCTTAAATTTAATAAAGTAAATTTAAAATTAATAATTTTAATAAAGATAAAAAGAGATAGTAATGCTGTAATTAATAAGTGCTACTAGATCTGGATAATCCAAAGAAGAAGTTGAGCTATAAAACTAAGCATATCTATGATTCTATTTCTTGTTCTTAATCCAAATTAATAAACCAAGACATAGGTTGAGCTAAGAGTCAGCAACTGGCCCAAAGACACTCAGCAAGTTTCTGTGGCTTAGGAGGGACAGAACCTGGGACTCCCTGATGGCATTCCAAGTCCTTAACCGGTGTCCCAACGTTGACTCAAAAGAATAAACACAAGACATTTTCACACCCTTACATCTCAGATAAGTGCAAAAGCTTCTTAACCAAGGGTGAAATGCTCCCGGTTCGTACTGGTTCAGAGAACCAGTAGTGATGGCGGCACGAGGCTCCGCCCACCCACCCGGTCATCGTTACTTCCTGGTTTTAACCAGGAAGTAACCTGTTTTTTACCCTCTGCGTATGCACAGAAGGGTTTGCGCATGTGCAGAGGGTCCAAGCACACGCGTGCACTTCCGAACCGGTTGGGAAGGTAAGTAGATTTCACCCCTGTTCTTAACCATATAAAAGCTCTTGATTTTTTTCTCCTATCCAAATGAATGAGAATGGGGAAGCAGAATTATAATTTGACCTTATGCTATAATACATACAATAGACGCTCATACAGTATTCACATGAGGATTTATATACTATAGAGATGAAACCTCTGTTCATTTGGTACAATGAGAATGTTGACAGTTACTTCTTTTTCTTGCATCACCGCATCTACCAACTCTGATTGTTCCTTCTCTACTTGTTGGCTTAATATTTGAAATGAAACTCTTTCTATGCTTGATTAAAGTATTTGGTTGGCCTTTGTAGCAGACAATGTGCTCGAATAGATTATCTTTGACAAAGGATGGAAAAGAATTGCAGGCCAGTTTCCAATGAACTTTGATGTGGTTATTCAGTTCCCAATGGACTTCAGAATGACGTGAAGTCTGGCATACATTACATTTTTTTCCTGATCAAAAGTAAGCTACAATCAGTTCTGAAAAAAAGTGCTTCTGAAAGTTATGTACAGAAAATGTTAAATTTTAAAAGAGCCTACACTAGGGAAAATTGTGTTTAAAATACCTCCATCAGCAAAATGTATGTGTCAATGAATAAAAGAAAGATGTATGGGAAATTTACATTAACAATTACATTTTTTTCCCCTGTCAGATTGGAAGGCTGCTGCATTAATTCAGATAGTTAAAGAGTTTTACCAATTCTCACGCACAAACATTTAATCTGATCCAGCCAACTTGATTTTCACATTTTTGGGGAATTGTGCGTCTTTTTTAAGTACATAGATGCATACTTTTAAAAAACTAAAACATGCTTCTTTGAAGGAAGTTTGAGAACAATTTTCTGAAGGTTCTCATTTCAGTAAGTTGCTACATGCTACATATTTATTAAACATCTTTTCATTATTTTAGCAAGAATGAGATTTCTACTTGTATCTCTCTGTTGAGACAAATTGGGGCATTGCATTTGGAATTGACAAGAATAAGCAACTGAACAGCTCATGTTAGGTAAGTTTAATTTTTTTAAATTTGTTATCCATTTTCAGAGACACAGAATATTAAAAGAAAAGCAGAACAATCACAGGAAATTATTTTAACAATAACAAGTCTGATTAAAGTCTAGTCAAATACACTAATAAAATCATTATGTTCAATTAGAAACTGTCAGCTGGTGGCGGTTTTGGTAGAACGCTGATAATTTATTCCTCTCTCCAATTGTTCATTAAAAATTCATTGAGATAAGAAGAACCAGGCCCAGAAGCAGCAACAGTAATGGATGATATACAGCACAAAGCAAAATGCCTTGGTGCAGAGAAAGGAACGCTATGGGAAATAATCAAAAAGCAAACATCATATTTCATGTGCTTTTGTGTGAAAATTTTATTTTTAATAGCATGGTTTGTGGCTGTGAAGTATAGGACTGGACTAAAACGGTGAAATCCAATTTTTTTTATTATCGGTTCTGTGGTCGTGGCTTGGTGGGTGTGGCTTGGTGGGTGTGGCAGGGGAAGGATACTGCAAAATCCCATTCCCACCCCACTCCAGGGGAAGGATACTGCAAAATCCCCACTCCCACCCTACTCCTGGGGAAGGATACTGCAAAATCCCCATTCCCACCCCACTCCAGGGGAAGGATACTACAAAATCCCCATTCTCTCCCCACTCCTGGGGGAAGGATATTGCAAATTCTCCATTCCCACCCCACTCTGGGGCCAGCCAGAGGTGGTATTTGCCGGTTCTCCGAACTGCTCAAAATTTCCGCTACCGGTTCTCTAGAACCTGTCAGAATCTGCTGGATTTCACCCCTGGAATAAAAGTACCTTTCTGGTTTTGGGGTCTTGGTAGTCCTACAGCACCAACATTGGAAATTAGGAACCACCAATCAACACTGATCTACACTGACTACAATTTGAACTCCTCCCCAGTATTTAGGGAGGGCATAAGGGAGGAATTAAATGATGTGGTAATTGTCCATAGGATCTTTCAGCAGTAGGTAATATACGAAAATAAAAAGAATCCATTGCTGAGAGGAACATCATGGGGAAAGCCTAAAATAGGAGATACTGCCTAGAGTTATGCTTCCTTGGAAGAGCAACAGTGAAGATCGGCTTGCCTCCAGAAGTTGTGACTGCTCCATCACTGGAGGCTTTTAAGAAGAGATTGGTCAACCACTTGTCCAGAATTTTATAGGGTCTCCTGCTCAAACAGGGGGGTTGAACTAGAAAACTTCCAAAGTTCTTTCCAACTCTGTTTTACAGTTACTGTTAGATTGTAATAAACCATGTTTGTCTGTTGAAAAAGCCATTGCTTTTGGTATTACATATGTAATACTAAGAACAAATCGTGATTTACAGGGACAAATGGCTGGATTCACACATCACACCAGGTCAGTGGTGGGTTCCTCCCAGTTCGGCCCAGTTCCACCAAGCCGGTAGCGGTGACGATATGACATCACCGAACCGGTTCTGCCCCTCCCCCCACATTATTCTTACCTTTTATTGCTGCCTCCTGAGCCCAGCTGATCGGCTAGAAGGAAAAAAACTGTTTAAACTCTTGTCGGGAGCTTCAAAGGGCCGCCCTACAGCTGATCAGTGTTAAAAGGTAGTGTGGTGGTAGACCGGTGCCTCCAAAAACAAATGGGTAGACCGGTACAGCTCTGCAAGCAGTTAAAAGCCTGGTAGACCAGTTCCTCTGCTAAATCCTAAAGAATTGTCACATGACCATCAAGCCACACTCACAAAATAAGCCACGCCCACAGAACCGGTAGTTAAAAAATTTAGAACCCACCCCTGCACCAGGTCCAAACAGAAAACTGGCTAGACACTTTTTGTTTCTCTCTTTCTCTCTCCCTCCCTCCCTCTCTCTTACTAACCTACCACATCTTTTCTACTTATTTATTGAGTTTCTCAGCCCTAGGAAGGTTCAGTGATTGTGAAATCTTCCGTAGATAATATAGAGCACGATGGACTAAATATCCCTTAAAAACACCTTCCTAGTTCTCAGATCTCTACTTGCATAATGGAATATTTATCAGTGTCGATGGCTTTAAAGGAATGATGTTCCACAATGTCTAAGAATAATGGGATTATCCAAAATCTTTCTCTTTATTTCTAGGAGTTGTCCTTTTCATTGTACAAGAAGCCTCCATTTAACATATTCCCATTTATCCTTAAAGATGGAATATAATGTAACAAATTGCAATCAGGCCATTCCACTGAAGTAACAGACAAGTGCTTTATGTGTAATGATGTCATTATGCAAATAACATAACTTATTATGTAATACATGTATGTTTAATGGATATTTATGAAGGTTGGAAGCTTCCTTCCACCAAAATAACAAACGTTCAATGTAAAAACAAGTTAAAAATGAAAAAAAAATGGTGTTGCTGTTCTTCCTCTAGGTGTTTTCTTTAAACAATTATTTTTAGGTCTACTTTAACTATCATATTTTGAAACAAGAACGACAAATTCTTGTTTCCAAATATGATACCTAAAATATCATCAAAATAAAATGCATTGCTTACAATAGGCGTCAATAGGAATGAAACAACCATTCCAGCCGCAAGACAATTTGAGATCAATATTTTAGTCTTGCTTTCTGGTCTTTTGTTCCAAATGCAGTATTTTGTGCTTTGATATGAAATCAACAGTCCTCTTCAGAGTCCAAAGAAGAAGAGTTCTTTTTGTAGGAGTTGAGCGGCGTTAAGAAGCTTTTCAACATCTCTGAATTCATCTGCAAAATAATGGCAAGGACTCTTAAAATGTAATTCATTAAAGTAGACTCCTTTTTCTCCCACTCTCTCACTCAAACATATAAATGAGGCCTATGTTGTAACTGTTATTGTAAGTCCTGTAACAATATTTATATCATCAACCTTATATTGAAAACCCTTCAAAAACAAAAAGACCTTTCATAGTACGTTGGAGGCAATGAGAAAAGTATGCTTAATAGAATGGTTTCTTAGGGAATCTTATCTACAGGAGTTCCTACAGACATAGTGTTAGATATTCTTGTAAGAGTCAGTGGTATAGTAAGTATACTTTACACAGCACTTTTAATGGACAATAACTCTGGTACAGGTACTTGGTACAGTTAATGTAAGTTAATACAAATATAATAGAAAAGAGGTTGTCTCCCCACATTCAGGCTCTACTTGTAAGGCTGGTGTAGATTAGCTGAGATACAGGAAAAGGTCTTTGTGATGATTTCTCAGCATAGAATTGCTCTTTATTGGACATTTTCCTGACCAATTGATCCAGTCTTTAAAACACTTCTTTTTAAGTCCAACCCTAACCTAAAAATGACCAATATGAAGTTCATGATGTGTAAGATAAGTGGATTCAGTTTTCTTTTCATAGTTATTGCTGTTTATCTTTCTAGTTCTACAATATGCATCAGTTGTGGTTGTGCAGAGAACAGAGAAATGCAACCCCATACACAGTTAAAAATGGAACAACCCAGATATAGGTGGCCCTAATACCTACAGCCTACAGGAGGGGAGATACACGTTTCTCAACCATGCCTGTATAGTGTCCAGGTTCTGGGACAAAACAAAACCTCACATGTCCAGTTTTGGTCATTATCAACATACTAAGGATATTGAACTCCAATGGATAACTTTAGCCACTGTTTTCTTACAAATGTTGAATAGGAAGGGAGAGAACATCAAGCCCTGTGACAAAAGAGGGGTTTAGTGACTCTGCCCTCCCAACTTAACCATCTAGAATTGATCCTGAAGGAAAGAAAAGAATCAATTGTCAACCCTGGAACTGGTCCAGAGTTGGCCAAGAAACAAATTGATGGATGTACCATCTCCATTCCAGCTCCACCACAGATCATTTACAAGCATGACCAGGGTTGTCTTCATTCTGGGCTGCAATTTATTTTATTTATTTATTTTATTGGTTCGATTTATATGCCGCCCTTCTTTGGAGACTCAGGGCAGCTTACAATGCGTTAAGCAATAGCCTTCATACTTTTGTATATACCTGCTTAGTAGGGCTTTTGCCTCCCCCCCCCCCCAAGCAGTGTTCTTTTTTATACAAAGTCAGCTTATTGCCCGCACAATCCGGGTCCTCATTTTACCTTACCTCGGAAGGATGAAAGGCTGAGTCAACCTTGAGCCGGGTGAAATTTGAACTTGCAGTAATTGCAGGCAGCTGGCAGCTAAGTACTACATAACGGCACTTTAGTCCGTTGCACCATCAAGGCTCCTTTGACTGAAATAGATCTAGATCAGGGGTGTCAAGCTCGTGTTGTTATGGCGGCTTCACGTGACATATCGTGACTTTTTCCCCCTTCGCTAAACCGGGCGTGGCCAGCACGTGATGCATCCGGCCCACAGGCCACGAGTTTGATAGCCCTGATCTAAATAATCTGCTTACTTTAAATCTCAGCAGCTACAGTTCCAACACCTTTCCAAGAATGGAATGTTAGTTATATAAAATCATTGGTTCTCAAAATGGCCTCTTGAGGTGAGGTGAATTACTACCTTGTTCCAGGCTGGAGGCACCTCTCCCTGTTCTACAGAGGCTTAGCATAGCATGAGCCCAATCTCAGATGACTTTCCTGGCTGTCTTCACAATCCAGGAGATACTTTGAATGGCTGAACTAACACAGAGACAATCCTGTTCACAACCTCAGCAGTTAAAATTCATTCCAGATTATACCTTGAAATTAGGCCCCAGGATATTTGCCCAGTCAGAATCCAATTTGGCACAGGTCTGATAACTTTTATCCACCCGATAGTTAGAATTTGCCTTACAGCTGCCCTGCAGATGCTTCTGTGGCCTGTCTATGATTGATATGGATGGAGAAAGCCATTGGAAAATTCATTCAGCAGTAAAAGCAATTATCCAGAGTGATGTTGGGTTCCCCTTTCCTGGGTGTATTCAAGAAGAGGCTAACAGCCATCTGTTGATTGGATTCCTGAACTGAGCAGATGGCTGAAAATTTAAGTGTCCCTTTCCATTTCTACTATTCTATGCACTATGTTTTTCCCCTATGACTTTTTAAATAAAGTAAGATGGACACTATTCATTGTTACTGACCTTTGCTGAATCTGTTTGAGCAAATCACACTGATCCATTCCATTTCTTTACTTCTCTTGGTTGTTGTTTCTAGTTTAAGAATAAAAAGGTTCTTTTCTGTAAAGACCTATTTTATTGCCATATGGTTACTATTGTATTTTCATATGACGGCCATCACGATACCATTATACGTTGCAATATTACGTTATACATTAAAATATTGGGGATACAGGTCTTAAAGGCGGAACATGCTTCCATGAAAATGCGTTCAACTGGCATCAGTATGATTCCCTGGCAATAGGAAGTCAATTATGATTGAAGACTGTGATATCTAGCAGAAAGTGGCTTTTTAACGATCAAATTATAAAGACCATACTCCATTAGAACTGCATGATTACACAGCATACAAAACCTTTTGTTTTCTGTCTCTTGTCAGATTTTATAGACTTAACATAGCTTAGCTAATGTAACCATCCCAAGAAGAGTAGCTATATTAGATTATGGAAATCCTATTTATCTCCATGAACTGAAAGCACAGATGCAGGAGATGAAAAATTCTCTTATAATATATCACACTGGTTTACATTGCAGTGACATTCTGAAAAGCGTCTCTCTGCTCACTATAAGGGTTTGGATGACTAAACACTGAGAATACGCACACATTATATCTGCATCAAGATCTATTTAAATGCATGAAAAGGAATTCAGCCAGGTATTGCTCAGCAACTTAACTGTCGGAGAACAGGGGTAATTATTTGCCATGATCAGAAATGAACATTTATTTCTCAGGGATTAGAAAGTTACTGGAGTACAACATCTATTTGTTTCTTCCGGTTCTTTCATGTATTGGAGAGAAGAAATATGAGCAAAGACTAAAGCCCCAGCTAATACAAATAGAAAGATAGACCAGTTGCCTTCAGCATTACATTCCTTGCTTATCATATGCCATGTAATATTAGCTTCCCTTATTCATTAGATCATAATCAAAGTGCTTATTCATTAGATCATAATCAAAGTGCCATAATCAAAGAATTGGCTCCAAGCCATCAATTCAGTTTGGATTGTCAGTTTGGTTTTATTTGATGATTCTGACATTCTGGATTTTCTGAACTGATTAAAAGTGATCCTGGACTGGAGAATTTCAATCATCTGTTGGGTTCTGTCAACTTGATTCAGAGATTTGATCAACTGATCTTCAAGCTCGTATCTACGTAGACCTATAAAGCACTTTCTCTGGAAAACCACTATAAATTTGAAAGATGAAGTAAGTTCTGTAAGATTAACTTTGGAGCTGAGTCATGAAGATAAGAACATAAAAATAGCCAGGGGGGGGGGGGGAGGAATCAAGTCTAGAACCAAATTACCAGTAGTCCAGCATCTTATTTCTCACTGTGTCCAACCAGATGCCTTTGAGTGCTCACATATTTCTCTCCCACCAGCAATGGTATTTATAGGCACTCAGCCTCCATTGAAAGATAACACGAGGGACACTAATATAGGTAATATCACAAGATGTGGGAGAATAGATGAAGATGGGAAGTGGCAATGGGATTGTGTGTGAAGACTTTTTAAAATGTTAGCTTTAACCAACAGGGTTCTTTAGAGAAAGGACTCACTTTCTTCTTGTTGTTGTGGTCCTCCAGCAGCCCGCAGAGCTAGCCGCGGAGTTGGACAGGAGTCTGGGAAGGACCATGGGCCAGTCCTGGAGTCTGGGGAAGGCCCGGATGAGCGGTCTGTGTTGGAGGCAGAGATGGAGCCAGGGCCATTGGGGAGTGATGTGTGGACTCCGGAGCTCCAGAGTCAGACAGCAGAGAGGCAGAGGAACAGGAGGAGCCTGTTCCTAGTGCACATATGCGCAGAGCTGCCAGAAGGCAAGAGCAGCTACAGCAAAAAGGATGACTCAGGAGTAAGGCCAGGAGATGATTGGCCCCCTCCCATAAGGCTTAAAAGAGCAGCAAAGGCTCTTGGCTCTGTTTTCCAGTCAGCATCTCTTGTTTCTGAACTTTGTGGGGCTTTGCCCAGAAAGGCCTTTGGCAGGGTGCCAAAGAAGATAAAGGTTTGTGATAAGCCTGAAGGACTTTTTCTGAAGGACTTGTTTTGGAATTAATTTGGACTAAGCTGGGAATGAAGTAATTCTCAGCTGTTATAATGAAAAGCTGTTCCGCCGTGCCCTCAAGATGTTTCTATTCCAGCAGGCTGGCCTGGACTAACCTCTTCTAAAACTGCTCTTATATTCTTAAATCTTAATCTCATAAATTTAGAGTTTTAATTTTAGGTTTAAGACCAAATTATTTAATTGTATTTTAATCAATTCTTTAAAATATTTGTATTATATGTATTATCATTTGTCTGTACACCGCCCTGAGTCCCCCGGGAGTAGAGCGGTATATAAATATTATAATAATAATAATAATAATAATAATAATAATAATAATAATAATAATAATATAGTTTTGTTTGAGACTAATTGTGTCCTGTAATGACTAAGTGAGTCTAGGTCACAACACTTCTTCATATGATGATGGTGATGATGATGATGATATAATTGTATTAATGTGCAGGAAAGCACGGCCTGGGGAATGTTTTAGAGGAAAAAGTGTTTCTGTCCTGGAGCTTGCCATCTAAAATTTAATATAAATAAAACAAGACCAGATACCACTTTGTAAAGATCCGAGCTCTGGTTTTTTAAAAGCCAAATAAAGACAGGAGAGCCTTCACGGCTATTTTCTACATACTGTATTTTGCTGCTGCTGCTGCTGTGGTTTCTCCTGAGTAAGTTCAATTTTTTTTTGCTTATGTTCATCCAATCAGAGATCAATTTGCTCCTAGCAGAGTCCGGGATGAAGTTCCTAATCCCCAATCAAGATAATAGAATTAGAAATAATAGCAGAGTCACAGACCTATTGGTAAGCTAAGGAGCAGCATGAGTGGGCTCTTGGAGCAGACAGGAAGCAAATGTAGAATTTAAAGAGAAGCATCATACAGTCGGGAAGATCATGTGAGTTAGATATAAATTTCAGTCATCGTTTTGAAATGCATAGACTAGAAGAAACTGAGAGTGAAGACGAAAATTATGTGCTTTTGAGGAAGCAATTACAAACTCTTACTTTGTTTTCAGGAGGAGGATGATTCAGAATAGAATAGAATAGAATAGAATAGAATAGAATAGAATAGAATAGAATTTTTTATTGGCCAAGTGTGATTGGATACACAAGGAATTTGTCTTTGGTGCATATGCTCTCAGTGTACATTAAAGAAAAGATACATTCATCAAGAATCATAAGGTACAATACTTAATGATAGTCATAGGGTACAAATAAGCAATCAGGAAACAATATCAATATAAAGGCAAAAGAGCCTTGGTAGTACAGTGGTCTAAAGCACCCTGTTATTAACACCAGCTGCCTGCAATTATTGCAAGTTCGAATCTCACCAGGCTCAAGGTTGACTCAGCCTTCCATCCTTTCTAAGGTAGGTAAATTGAGGACCCAGTTTGTGGGGGCAATAAGCTGACTTTGTATAAATATACAAAAGTATGAAGGCTATTGCTTAGCGCATTGTAAGCCGCCCTGAGTCTCCGGAGAAGGGCGGCATATAAATCATTTTTTTTTAAAAAAAATCATAAGATGATTCAGTGGAAGGATGTAAAAAAATGCTCTTATTTTCTTATGCCCTTGTCATTATTCCACTGAAGAGAAATGAAAGTAGAAGAATAGGGACCACCTTTGGTGGGAAGGTAACAACGTTCTGTGCTTTTGGCGTTTAGTCATGCCGGCCACATGACCACGGTACGTCTTTGGAAAGCAATGGCTCTTCGGCTTTGAAACGGAGATGAGCACTGCCCCCTAGAGTCAGGAACGACTAGCACATATGCATGAGGGGAACCTTTACCTTTACCTTAAGTATTTTACGGTTATGATGCTCTGTTTTGGCTCAATAGTGAGGTTTGTTAATAAGATATTAGAAAGTTCAATAATGTTTAAAAATGTGACTGCACTTTTGAATTACATAGCAAAAATCTGGAATGTATTACTGTATGAAGAACTGACTTGTTGTACAATACATGCATACATACATACATACATACATACATACATACATACATACATACGTTTGTGTGTGTGTGTGTGTGTGTGTGTCGGAAAAACAGTGAAATTCCTTGGTTACAATCTTGGTTCTCTAATATATGTTCACTTTTTGTTTATGAACTCATTCTGTATCAATACAACAGAAAGATGATCAATATAACTCTATTTCGCTAATTGGATGTTAACTGAACTGAGTTTCTCTATATGAAATATATGTTGATTGTTTTGTTTTCTTTCTGTGTATGTTATTGTGCCTCTTTTTTAAATTTTTCTTCCTTTTTCTCTATATTAAATCATAAAAATATACGTACGTTCATAAGAAAGACAAAAAAAAAAAGGAATTACCTTTCATTTGAAGCAGATTTTTATAGCTTTGAAGTTTCTTCTGGAGCTTGAACTGTAAGACCTCTTCCACAGAGTGGATGAAAATTTCATTCCATTCATGTACTTTGAAATAACTTATCAAAATCTGCAATTTTTTTTACATTGGGCCCTATCTAATGAAATGAAATTCAGTGGTGAAAAAGGTAAGGTCCTACATTTAGGCAATAAAAACCAAATGCACAGATATAGTATAGGTGGTACCTGGTAATTGTGAAAGGGTCTTCTAGAGGGATTTCTAGTGGACAATCACTTATATATGAGCCAACCGTGTGCTACATCTTGTAAAAAAAATACAGTTCTAGGCTGCATTAACATAGGGATAGAATCAAGATCACATGAAATGTTAGTACCACTTTGGTAAAGCCACACTTGGAATACTGCATTCAGTTTTGGTTGCAACGATGTAGAAAAGATGTTGAGACTCTAGAAAGAGTGCAGAGAAGAGCAACAAAGATGATTAGGGGACTGGAGGCTAAGCATATGAAGAACAGGTGCAGGAACTGAGTATGTCTAGTTTAATGAAAAGAAGGACTCGGGGCAGGGGTGGTTTCTACTTACCTTTACTACAGGTTTGCAATGGGGCCGTGCGCTCGCTTCACTCACGTGCACACATGCTCTTCTGCGCAGAAGCATTTTGATTACATCAGGGTCAGTGGGCAGAGTCTCCCGCCAGTTTTACTACCAGTTCTATAGAACCGGTGCAAACCAGGGGCAACCCACCGCTGACTAGGGGTGACATGATAGCAGCGTTCCAATATCTCAGGGGCTGCCATAAAGAAGAGAGAGTCAAGCTATTCTCCAAAGCACCTGAAGGCAGGATAGGAAGCAATGGATGGAAACTAATCAAGGAAAGAAGCAACCTAGAACTAAGGAAAAAATTTCTGACAGAACAATTAATCAGTGGAACAAGTTGCCTCCAGAAGTTGTAAATGCTCCAACACTGGAAGTTTTTAAGAAGAGATTGGACAACCATTTGTTTGAAATGGTATAAGGTTTCCTGCCTCACAGGGGATTGGACTAGAAGACCTCCAAGATCCCTTCCAACTCTGTTGTTCTGTTCGGGGTGGGGGGGAGGGAGGGAGGGAGAGAGAGAGGGAGGGAGGGAGGGGGAGAGAGAGAGAGAGAGAGAGAGAGAGAATTGGATAAAAGAATGATTATAAGATATGTCCATTCTCTAGTTAAATACCTTGGGATATACTTACTGTTTTTAAAAGCAATAAATTCAGGTATTTAGGTATAGCTTCTGAATAATTTTGCTTCCATTTTGAATATTATAGTTTGTACTGCATTGTATATGGTCCTATATTGTACTATTTTATCTTTGTGAGCAGTGAGGTTGTTAGGCTGAGTGATAATGACAGCCCACAATCACTCAACAGTTTTCACAGATGACTGGGGTTTGAACTTGGATGTATCCAGACCATGAAATTTTCATTAAATCAAAGAAGTGAAAGGTATTTGAAAAGGCTAATGTAGTATAATCTTTGGTTAACATCCCTTTTACAACATCTGCCCCATTTGTGTTACCTCTGTTGTAACATCCCTGATAAATTCTACCCAATCACTGTTTAAAACTCCTAATAAAGGAGATTCTATCACATTCCAAAACATCATGTTCTACTTTTGAACAACTTATCCCATCAAATAATTCTTAGGGATGGGATTGTAGCCATTTTCAAGTATTAGGATTCAGTGACTCCCAGATTTAGTACATGTCTTTGTGATAGTTTATTCCTTTTTTTATCCTTTGTTAATCCAACGTGGCATTGAAAAATATCATATATTCTTATATTAAGAAATACTGTATTACAAATTGTTATGTAATAGATTTTATCAATTATTCCTGGCTTTAAAAAAACCAAAAGAATTCAGGAATCCTAAACAGTTTTATCTGCATTGGATTTTTCAAATCTTGGAAAATACATTGGTTATATAATATAGAAAGCTGGAAAAAGAGGACTTGCTGTTTTAAATTGGAATTCATCTTATCTTTTATTCACATAAAGGGACTGAAGCATATTTTGCAATTTTCCAGTGACAGCTAAAAGTCTTGTTCTTGGAAGATGAGAAGCTGCAGTAAGCATATATTTGATCATGTTATAAACAAAATTAAATGATAGCCACACAAAGAGTTACACACACTTTTCGTAAAGACACTATATTTTTGGCGCAGTTCCTTGAAACAGACTGGTTAAGGCTGAATCTAAGACTAATTCACTCAAAAAGATTAAGAAGTATTACATGTGTTTTTGCAATGATATATACATGTGTTATTACATGTGTTCTTGCACATGCAATGGATATTATGTGTGTTTGTGCACTGATGACATTGCTTTTTAATGACACTGGAACTGTTTGGGGGTCACATTTTTAAAAACCACGTCAAGTTGTCCACAGATTAATGTGCCCTGCTAGTAACTTAATGACTCCCCTAGTTGCCATCCCTGGTAGACAATTTCCTGGCACTCTTGGTTCGTCCACTGGAAATCCAAATCTGAATTAGGACTGTACCGAAATACAGTATGGAGAACAGCAAAACATAACGCCTTTTCCACCTTCCTATTAAGATCCTAATCCAATCCAAATCTCTTGAACTTTCTATTTATTAAGAATATTGATTCTCTAATTCTATAAAGAGTGTCACGTCAATTGAGATCCTATCATAGATGCAGTTTCACTGCAAGGCACGAATAGAATAGAATAGAATAGAATAGAATAGAATAGAATAGAATAGAATAGAATAGAATAGAATAGAATAGAATAGAATAGAATAGAATAGAATAGAATAGAATTCTTTATTGGCCAAGTGTGATTGGACACACAAGGAATTTGTCTTGGTGCATACGCTCTCAGTGTACATAAAAGAAAAGATACATTTGTCAAGAATCACAAGGTACAACACTTAATGATAGTCATAGGGAACAAATAAGCAATCAAATCATATTAGGAAACAGTCAATATAAATCATAGGATACCAGCAACAAGGTTACAGTCATACAGTCATAAGTGGGAGGAGATGGATGATAGGAATGATGAGAAAATTAATAGTAATTCAGACTCAATAACTAGTTTGGGGTAGTTCTATTTCCAGACTCACCCTGAACATGTTTCGTGTTTCATCACCATCTTTGAACGGAATATTGAAAGATGATATACAGTGTTTGGGTGAGTATGAAGCAACGAGAGGATTGTTCTTATGATAATGCCTCCATATCATACGGATCTGACTGAACACTGAGAACAGAATCTGGGTTTTTCTCCCATTCCAAACCACCCACTGAAGTTATCTGTGAAAATTGTACATTCAGTTTCCTCACATCAGCTCAAGAATAAGGGATTTAACAATTAACATTAAATCTCAAGATTAGCTGGTTACTAATGTAAACAGGCTATTTTTTTAATGTCTTGAACAATTTGATATTTTTTACTTCTGAGCGTGTTCTTTCTCACCTAAGGCTAAGGTCACCCATATGGTAGTGTGGGTATCTACTATTGAAAGAGATTGAAGGAACCATCGTTTAATGAAAACAACTTGAGCTGGGCGCAGCTCTGGCAAATGAAGTTCAAATGCAAAAGCTTTGTTAATCAATCAGATTACATTTTGGCTTTCCTTCTGTTTTAAGTCTCAAAATAAAATAAAATAAAACCACCTCCACATAAATGGCATCCTCCTTTGTGATGTGTTTTTCTTTCCTCCTACAGTTATTGCTGTTTGAAGAGCAGAGTCTAGGAGACAGTAGGATAGTTTAAAAGAGAGAGAAAGAGAGAGGTTCCTTGGGGTAAAGATGGCTCTATTGCTTTGAATCAGAGGCAGCGTATTTTTTTTCTTGTCTCCTACAGCTTTGTAAATCAGCTCAGAATGTGTCCTTGTGTTTTGCCTACTTGCACTTGAAAATGCCACCAGCATCCTGTGATCACAAAGGGAAAAAAATAGTCATGCTGTAGTGAGCAATAAATGCATGACCAGAGGGATGAGATTATTTTCATTATCAGCAGCGGTATCAGAATACACAACTCCTCAACAAGGAGCTGTTTTTAAAACAGTTCTGCTTGCTTACTCATATCTTGTCTGTTGGAAGAAGGAAGAAAACAGCCAAAGACATTATTTTTTTTTACAATCTGAGAATTCCATCTATCTACAGTAGAAGGAGGGCTCAGAATTTTGATAAATCTATCAGTTGTGCTAAAACTTAGCTCGGGGTAGGCAAGTATGGGACGCAGTGACTAAGACTCTGAGTTTGTCGATTGAAAGATTGGCAGTTCAGTAGTTTGAATCCCTAGTGCCGCATAACGGGGTGAGCTCCCATTACTTGTCCCAGCTTCTGCCAATTTAGCTGTTCGAAAGCACGTAAAAAATGCAAGTAGAAAAATAGGGACCACCTTTGGTAGGAAGGTAACAGCGTTCCGTGTGCCTTTGGTGTTTAGTCATGCCAGCCACATGACCACAGAGATTTCTTCAGACAGTGCTGGTTCTTCAGCTTTGAAACGGAGATGAGCACCACCCCCTAGAGTCAGGAACGACTAGCACATATGTGCTTTGTTGAACTATAACTCCCAGAATCCTTTATCTTTGGCCATGTTTCCTAGGGGTTCTGGAAATTAAAATTCATCCACAGCTGGAATGCAACCTGTTACTTGCTATAGGTTAGCTTGTTTGGGCTCTTTTCTCTAAAATATTAACTAACAGCAGCTTCTCCATCAAGATGCAGAATGAGAATTGAAAAATAAGCACAATCAATCCTGATTCCTTAATAGCCCGTTGTATGATTCGGCTTCTTTTCTCTAAAATGTTTCCATTAGAGCCAGTCATTATGAGAATTACCGTTGAAGATTTGATGCCCGTGTTTTCTTGTGTTCCTTGTCCTCTACCATCTTTTTAAATTGTGATGTATATTTTATATTGTGAGGTGACAGAATGGGGCTGTCTTGAATCTGTCTGCTTTTTTTTTCTCTCACTCTTTAATTTGTGTTGGTTAGAGATTAAATTGTGCTTAGAAACAGAAAACCTTCTGAGCTTTCTTTTTCTTACCGTCTAGACAATGTACCATTGATAAGATTGAGTTTAGGCACTTGAAAAAGGGAAAGGGCTCCCAAAAGGTCCATAAATATTGCATGAATTATGGCATCAAGATACATAAGGGAAGGGCATCGTCTAACCTTGTTTCTAAAATATGCTACTGCCCTGAACATTTTGTACATCATAGTGAAGGAGAATAAGAGAGGAACCCATTCATACATTTATTATGCGTGAAAAGCCTACACACATTTATTTTTTTACACATTCTTTGTGTACCCATTTTGAGTAGATAGTTGACACTAAAGGATACTGTATATCTCTGCATGCGCAGAGCATCCATGATGACATCCGGGCAGGTGGGCGGAGCCTCCCACTGCTGCTGCTACCAGTTCAACGAAACCGGGGTGAACCAGTAAAAACCCACCATTGATATATTGCATTATAATTACAGAGTTGTTAGGCTTGGACTGGGGAAACCCAGGTTAAATCTCCTCTCCTCCACAAAATATGATAACTTTGAACCATTAATTCTGTTGCCCAACTAACCTTATGAGATTGCGATGCAAAAGAATAAATATAAATGCAAAAATGCCATAAAATGAACCTCTACATACAATGACCTACTGTGTATAGAAAATGCACTCTCTCCTGCCCAATCAAGTTTAAATCATCATAGGAAATAGTCTTGAGCTCACGATGAAAAGGCTACTTTCCATAAACAGTTACATTTTTTCTAATATTTTAATGGCTGCCTGAAGATTGGTTTTTTTTAAAAAAAAATGAGATGAGTTAGTTATTGCTTACCCTGGATTATGGAAAAAATGAGAACACTATAACAATTAAGCAAATGTGAAGATAAAATAAAATGTCAAGGGCAACCACATGCTCCATTCCTGCAATTATTTTAATATCATTCTGATTTATTACAGATGGTTGAAAAGCAAAGATTAGACATTAGATTGTTGGAGAGGCTATGAGTTGTAATGGTTAAACTTTCTGCTTTTGCTCAGATACTTCAATGCCGGGTAGAGGACATTTATAAGACAAGGATGGTGGCAGCTGATTGTATATGCAACCCTTTATTTATCTATATTTTAACTGGAAATCCTCCTAACTTTTCTTTTCTCATTTTATTTTTCTTTCCTCATTTTATTTTTCTCGGAACCTAAGCTGAAGAAAATAATTGATAGTCTCCACCTAGAGATTTTTTTGTGATTAAAAAAAAGCTTCTCCCTAGCCTGGCCTTGGCAGACACCTAGTTAGGAATTCTGAATTTTACTCACAAATAGTTCTGCTCCCAAAGGTATTGATCTATCTGCTAATTCTTCTCTACCTTTTCTTGATGGGCTTGACATGACTTCATTGAAGAAGAATATAGGCTAATACTCAATAAAAGAAATAAAGAATAAAAGCAAGATGATATAGACTGGTATGGAAAAATCAATCAATCAATCAATCAACCAACCAATCAATAATGAATGAATGAATGAATGAATGAATGAATGAATAAATAAATAAATAAATAAATAAATAAATAAATAAATGGATTTGATACTTTAAAATCCCTTCCCAGTCTATACCATCTTGCTTTTATCCTTCCTTTTATTGAGTATTGGCCTGTATTGGATAGGCAGTTACTCTGAATGCTTCTGTAGCAGACATTATTGGACTTAGTAATAGAATACTATATTGCTTTAATCCAATAAACCCTTCAGTGCTGGACTTTGGGGATTCACAGCAACCTGCTACTGATGCAAGAATTAAAATATTTGAAGACATGTAACTGGCAATTTGGCCAACCCTTTCTAATAAGACCATTTGTTGCAATTACATTGTAAACCAGAGTTTATACTGCCAATTTATCTTTAGAGAGGATCGATCTGCCTCCCTCTCTCCACTTGGATCTATCCTTCTTTCCATGATATCTTGGATGGAATTTTAGCCTATATTAGCACTGAACACCAGGAAGAGTTAATTCATTTCATGTTATGAATTAAAACTCTCCCATGGAGCCAATTATGTCAGGATTGAATGTCAAAGATTCATAGAATCATAGGACTGGAAGGAACTCAGAGGGCCTCTAGTCAACCTCTGCTCAAGGCAGGAGACTTACTGTTTACCATCCCAGTCAAATGTTCTCCAGTCTGTTTTTGAAAACCTCCAGTGATGGAGCATTCACAACCCCAGGAGGCAAGCTATTCCATTGATTAATTGGTCTCATTGTCAGAAAATTTCTTCTTCTAGGTTAGATCTCTCCTTAACAATCTTCCACCCATTACTTCTTGTCCTGCTTTCTGGTGCCTTTATGTAAGCAAATTTATATGGCTGCCCAACATATGTGGGTGACATTGGGCATAATCATCTAGCAAACTAGATGGCTCTGAAGGAGTGGGGAGGGCATTTATGGTGAAGATTAGCAGCCAGATATTTGGTTGTGGCTGGTGAAACTTGTCCAGAGAAAGGAGAGATTGTGAAATTGCCCACAAATAACTGATCTTCATATATAGACTACAGGAAGCAAGATTTTTGTACTCAGTTTATAAGTTGAATAGATGGGATTCTATCTTAGTAGGCAGATGTAACATAGCCTGTATCAATGATGGCAAACTTTTTGGGCACTGAGCGCCCATACCGGAACGTGCATGCATGCACATGCATGTGCGTGCACTGGAGCGCCGGAAACCCAAAACCAGTTGGTTGGTGCACATGTGCACGCCGGCCAGCTGGTCTTTGGGTTTCCAGCACACTCATGTGTGCCAGCCAGCTGGTCTTCGTACATGCCAAAACACTGGAAACCCAAAGATCAGCTGGCCGGTGCATGCATGCCTGTTTTTTGGCCAGTTTTGGCCAGTTTTTGCCCTGTTTTCAGGCCATTTTTGGCTTGTTTTCAGGTTGTTTTTCAGGCCGTTTTCAGGTTGTTTTTTGGGCTGTTTTTGGCCTGAAAACAGCTGAAAAACAGTCAGAAAAACAATCCAAAAACGGCTGAAAATGGGCCCAAAAATCAGCCTGAAGATGGCCCGAGAAAGGCCCGAAAACGGCCCAGAAAATGGCCCATTTTCAGGCCATTTTCTGGTGCTCCAGCACTCATGAAGACCAGCTGGCTGGCAGCTAGTGATGGCACGCATGCCCACAGAGAGGGCTCTGTGTGCCACCTGTGGCACATGTGCCATAGATTTGTCATCACAGTCCTATCTGGACACAAGTTCAACTGAGCCTCATTTCTTAATCTCTTTTGGAATTACTCCTTTTTTTCCTGCTTTCAAATATTAAGCACATTCAAAATGGCTTTTTATTGCATTCACCGGGCAAGTTTCTTCCATAGTGAAATAAGTTTTAAGAAGGACTTTAAGGACTTAGGGAAAAAAACCTATGGGAATAAGTACTAAAAACTGTTTAGAATGTTGATTTTGGAAGCTAAAAACAGTTTAAGGGTCCAGATGGATTTGAAATGAGACTTTGAAATTAATTAAAAGAATCCTTCCCGTGGGAAATTGCTGTTGTTTTAATCCCTTGAGGGGGGGAAAAATGATAGGATGGGACTTTGAATGTTGGACAGCAGACAGAACTAGAAGAAACTGAAGATCACAATTAAAGGAGCAGAACATTTAAAAACTCATTAACGCAGAAGGGAGCAAAGTACCACATTGGATATTTTAAAGAAGGCAGGCAGTTTTCAACCATAAGAGTCCTGGTAGCGCAGTGGACTAATTCACTGTTATTAAGATCAGCTGCTTGCAATTACTGCAAGTTCAAATCCCACCAGGCTCAAGGCTGACTCAGCCTTCCATCCTTTCTAAGGTAGGTGAAATGAGGACCCAGATTGTGGGGGCAATAAGTTGACTTTGTATAAATATACAAAAGTATGAAGGCTATTGCTTAACGCACTGTAAGCCACCCTGAGTCTCCGGAGAAGGGCGGCATTTAAATCAAATTTTAAAAAAACACAAAAAACTAATGACCACAATTAAGTCCAAAATTTCTATTGCTAAGCGAGACATTTGTTAAATGAATTTTGCCACAATTTACGACCTTTCTTGCCACAGTTATTAAGTGAATCACTACAGTTGTTAAGTTGGAAATAAAGTTGTTAAGTGAATTAAGTAGCTTGTCAGAAGATTGCAAAATGATCACATGCCCCTAGCACACTGCACAAGCATCAGTTGCCAAGTGTCTAAATTTTGATCATGTGACTATGGGAATGCTGCAATGGTTGTTAAGTGTGAAAAACAATTATAAGTCACTTTTTTAGTGCTGTTGTAACTTTGAACAGTCACTAAATGAAGTGTTGTAAGTGGAGGTCTATCTGTATTTGTGAATAATGAATTCAGAAGTTAGTTTAAGGATGTCATCATAAATGTATAAATAATAGTAAAGAAGAGAAACAAGCTCTATTGGATGAAACCAATTTGAATGCAGATTTAAAAATGACAAGCTACAAGAGTAATATGGAAAAGTATGATATATTCAATATACAAATAAAACCAGTTCATGTTTTAATAATTAAAATGATCTTAAAATAATAAACCAGAAAAGTGATTGGATAGCTTTTTTTTAAACATATACTGGATTTGCAAAAGAGACTTGCTAAAGTTTTCTGAGAAAAACAAAGAATAAAAACGAAAAGAAATCTAATTCTAGGAATTGAAGGGGTTAAAAACTAAGATTGTTAAAAATGGGAGTGCACTTTTGAACTATATAGCTTATAGGGTTATGTGGCAGAAGTTGAATCCATGTAGAAAACTTAAGATAGGACGTACAGAAATAATTCTTAGTTTGGAAAAGAAAACTGTTACCCTGATTTCATTCTGTGGCATGTGACGAAAGCTGCTGTAATTTCTTTTAGATGAAGAAAAACTAAAAATGTGAGAAAGGACGAGAGAACCAGGAGTCACCAGACAGAATAATAGTTGATTAATAAGTTGTCAAAAGGAATGCATATATTTTCTCATTTTTTCCATCTACTCCTTGGGCTAAGATGGAAGAGAAGGAATGGGGAGGTTCTTCAGCATAATGATAGACAGGACTTTGCCAATAATTTCCCTAAACAAAAAACTGAAATAATCGGATTTAACAACAGCAGCAGGACATAAAAACTTGATCAGTGAAACAGTGGTGGGATTCTACTGGTTCTATCCGGTTCGGGAAAACTGGTACCAGCGGCGTTGGGAGGCTCCACACACACACACACACGGACATCATCACAGATGCTCTGCGTATGCGCAGAGGTGGCGCTTGCTCATGAAGTGAGTGTGCACGTGCTAACATTTGCAAACCGGTAGTGAAGGTAAGTGAATACCGCTACTGCAGTGGAAGGACAGCTTGTTGAGATGTTTCTTTCCTATTTAGTATCAGAGCAGTAAGAAGAGTATGTCTCTCTGGGTGTGTATGCATGTGTGTACACACTGTACACAAACAGTTTATACCCTATCCTTCCTCCTTGCTTAAATAAGGAGATGCAAATCAGCAAAGCTGTTGCCTGTCAAATATTTCTGTGGCTTTTGTCCTTGGCCAATATCTGCAATTTCATCAGGATTAACAGCGGAATGAATGGTGAAGATGAATAGCATTCATCAGGGCTACTTACAGAAGCTGAGGACATTTCTTGGCACCCGCCCTGCCTGAATTTCAGTGTTGGGAGAGCATTCTGTGGGCCTTCGCCAAGCCAGAACGGAGCCTCTCCTTTCAGTGGCAAGCTGCTTTTATCGAAATCTGCTTGAGCTTTCGAGCAATTCTTTCTCTTGGCAATCAGGCATTCTGCAGTGATATGTGCAGGGTAGCTGCCAATCACCTCACCTCTTCCTCCTACTGCGACACCCTCCATGGCCAACATTATCATGGAGTTAAATGCCATGCTAAAGGTCAAGTTCTGTTAGGGTCCACTGGAGAAGAAGAAGAAAATCAGCAATTCTTTAAACTTTTGCCCAAATATGACAGACTAGACATCTGACAAGTTTAACGCTGCCCTTAGCTAATTTAAACAGATCTTGCTGTAAATAAATATTTCAAGGGCAGAGAGGGAGAAACTCACAAGCGATAGCTGATATAGAGTGTGACAGTCTCTGCATTTTGTGTGTGTGTGTGTGTGTGTGTGTGTGTGTGTGTGTGTGTGTGAAACTACATAGTTTTACAAAAGCAGCATTGCATTGTCGTGATGCTAGGTTTTGGGCTTTTGTATCTGTGCTGTGATGTTGTGTACAACATCAGCCGGAAAAGGACTCGTGGTCCAAGTGACGCAATGCTGCTTTTGTCATTTTGTTGAAAGCAGCCGGTGGTGTAGTCACCCGTAATCCTGGGTTGCCTTGAAAGAAAAGGGAGGAATGATAAATCCTTTTGCAGTGCCAATCCCGTAATGGATGAAGTGAAACCTAAGTTAAAAGGTCATATTGTAGGAGATGCAACTTAAGTTGTTGGTTTGGTTATCCTTAGTTTACTGGGATGGGGGGAAAGATACATAAAAGGCCATCACTAGACAATTGTCATTTTTAGCAGCAATTTTTTCCTGTAAAAGTCAGCCTTTAATGTCATTTTTTTTTTGCCCTATTTCTGCTGGAATTTTGGTAAGTTGGAAAATGCCTTGAAAGCATTCTGCTTCTCTGCCATCCCTTCTCAAGCCAACTTGACCTGGTGGTTGGCTTTTGAGTACATATGAACGGCAGCTTCACTATATATAAAAAGGGACACTTTCTCCCCCCCCCAGGTTTTTTTTATTTTTTTTATTTTTTTATAAAGATATCAAATCAATGCATGAACAGTATGGCACCTGGGTGTCATACATTCTAATACAAATAAAACTAATCAGGTTAATCATAATCATTACATTCAATCCGCTTATGTATTTCTAATAATAATACACACTTGTATTAAGTTATAGTCTATCATTGTTCAATTATTCCACATTTTCTCTTATTATTACTTTCATTTTATGATATAAAAATGTATACACTAATATTTCCCCTTCTCCTTTTTCTATCACTTATCCTAATTTTTAATCATATCACCCTTTATTAAGAGACTTTTTCTTTCTTTCCTATCTAACTTCTAATCATGTCACCTACCTAAAAAAAATTGGGGGGGAGAAAAAAAAGGCAAAGAGAGAGAGAGAGAGAAAAGGAAAAACAACTCAGAACAACAACAAAAAGGAGAAATCATCCATCCATCATCTCTTGCCTGCTTCAATACTTTAATTGCTATGCATTTTCTTTAAACAGTCTTTCTAGACTCAAAGCGTTGATCAAACCAATTAAGGGAGCAAGTCAGATAAAATTTGTTTATCATTTTAAGACTATAACTGGGCTCTGTGACTTACAGGTATGAATGACAAAACTTTCGTATTATGTTATATTGTATTTTCCAAGGGAATTAGATTCACTGTGTGTTTATGTAATTTTGAAGAGGATTTTGAGAAAAGCAAAAGGGGTAGAAGTCACACAAAACCAGTGGTGGGTTGCCCCCGGTTCGGAATGGTTCTATAGAACCGGTAGTAAAACCCGAGGGAGGCTCTGCCCACCGAGTCCGACATCATCAGAATGTTTCTGTGTGCGGCCCCATTGCGAACCGGTGGTAAAAGTAAGTAGACCCCACCCCTGCACAAAACCCCATATATGAGTGCATGGCATGATATAACATCCACATTTCTATCCTGGGACATCTTGTGTGAAGGCGAACTGGATATACCATTCTGATAGCTCATACAGTCTATTGTGAGCTTGTTGGAATATTTTGGGAATTCAATCCTTGCAAATACTCCTAGAAACTGACCTTATAGCAGTAAACCTTATCTACTGCTCCCATATTATGTAGGGAGTGGCACGTAACTACAGGAGTAATGTAAAAATTTATCGAATTGCTTACACAGTTTGCACTTCCTGAACCTATGTACAAACTAACATAGAGTTATGTACAGAACCATATTTTTCTAAATTAAAATGAAAGAAAACTGTGCACAGGTAGCCCTAGTCTTGCAACACTTCATTTAGTGACTGTTTGAAGTTACAACGGCACTGAAAAAAAGTGACTTATGGCCATTTTCCACACTTATGACAGTTGCAGCATCCCCATAGTCAGGTGATTTACATTCAAATGCTTGACAACTGGTTCATATTTATGATGGTTGCAATGTCCAGAGTCATGTGATCCTCTTTTACGACTCTGACATGCAAAGCCAATGGGGAAGCCAGATTCACTTAACAACCGTATTACTAATTTAACAGCTGTAATGGTTCCCTTAACAAATGTGGCCAGAAAAGTCATAAAATGGGGCATAACTTACTTAACAAATTTCTCACTTAGCAACAGAAATTCTGGGCTCAATTGTGGTTATAAGTCGAGGACTACCTGTTCTTTAAGATAAACATACACAGAATTCACACATCAGGGAATAATATGTACAAAAGCCAAATATATAAAAGTGAATAAAACTAGGAATACACTAGGAAAAGTAAACAAGATACATGGGATGGAGCTGTTGTGGTCCTCCAGCAGCCTGCAGACCTAACAGCGGAGTCTGACAGTGAGGAGGCTGGGGAGGACAATTGGTCAGTCCTGGAGTAAGGGGAAGGCCCAGACGAGGGCTCTGTGTCGGAGGCAGAGATGGGGCCAGGGCCATCTGGGAGCGATGTACGGACTCCGGAGCCTTCAGAGGTGGACAGAAGAGAGACAGAGGAACAGAAGGAGCCTGTTCCTAGTGCACGCATGCAAAGAGCTCCCAGAAGGCAAGAGCAGCTGAAGAAAAAAGAACAACTCGGGAGTAAGGCCAGAAGATGATTGGCCACTCCCACAAGGCTTAAAAGAGCAGCAACGAGTCGTTGGGTTCTTTGTAGAAAAGCAACATTGATTCCCATGCTTCTTGTCAGCGTCTCTTGAACTTTGTGGGGGTTTTGCCAAGAAAAGCCTTTGGCAGGTTGCCAAAGACATCAAAGGTTGGTGATAAGGCCGATGGACTGGTTAGTAAGAATGTATTTTGAACTAAGCTGAGAATGAATTAATTCTCAGCTGTTTTCATAAAATAAGTTTATTGAGGACTGAATTGTGTTTAGTAATCACTACTTGGGCCTTGGTTACAACAGAAGCTTCTAAGTAATGCCTATCTTAATGTAGAAGCTCTTTTACACTTTGCTTACTTTCCCACCTTTTACTGATTTTTTTTCCCGGTTCACTTGCAAACTGCTTACTCTGTTTTTAAAAAGTGAAGTTCATTTCTACCTAATAGCATGGTTTAAAATGTATGGAATGTCCATTGAACACCTTTTCACAGCACCGAACATTTACGCCTCTGTACTTTAGCTGTGCCTTGATGTCCTTGCAATAAATCATGTTATCACTTTCTAATTCCATGCATCCTTTGTTTCATTACAAAGTGGGCTTCCTTTTTCGCAGGTCTTCTTGCTAACAGACAACATTTAGAAAAGGGCATAGGGGTGGGAGGGGAGGAAAGCTTCTTTATCCAGACATTTGCCGTCCTGAGTTCCTTGGTGGCAACTGTCCCCTGTCCCCAAGTAGACTTATGGCCTTATTTCCCCTCTGCAGCTGTTTATACCACTAAAGCGCCCAACAGATGAGCTGTGATATGAAAAGTGAAATGCAAATTCTTTCACAGGGAAGCATGAGCCTCACATATGTCCTTGAATTTGGCTTCACGGTCATCCACCCAGATGGGTTGTGTTACATTTCTTCAAGCTGGTTATTTATTTATTCATTTATTTTATTTATTTATTTAGTTTGTCAAACATGTACGAGATAACAGATATAATATGAACACAGGAAAAGGATACAAATAAATGGGGACAGTAGGACACGGACGGTAGGCACATTGGTGCACTTATGCATGCCCCTTACAGACCTCTTAGGAATGGGGTGAGGTCAACAGTAGACAGTTTAAGGTTAAAGTTTTGGGGCTTTGGGAAAGAAACTACAGAGTCAGGTAGTATATTCCAGGCATTGACTATTCCATTGCTAAAGTTGTATTTTCTGCAGTCGAGTTTGGAGCGGTTTACATTAAGTTTGTATCTATTGGGTGCTCATGTATTATTGCAGTTGAAGCTGACGTAGTCATTGACAGGTAGGACAGGTAGCAGATAATTTTGTGTACTACACTTAGGTCAGACCGAAGGTGGCGTAGTTCTAAATTGTCTAACCCCAGAATTGATCTAGCAAAGGTTTTGTATGCTCTAGTTTGCAGTACAATATTACCAGAGAAGACGCTTCACAAGATTAGGTTAACAACTCTTAATGACTTTTTGGCAATGCTGTTTTACAGTGAGCTCTGGCGCTTAGATCTTTTGAGATGAGTACTCCAAGGTCCTTGACAGAGTGAGGGCTGTCTATGAGGTCGTATCCGCCCAGCTTTTATTTGGTGTTCTGATTTTTTTTTGCCAATGTGTAAGACAGAGCATTTGTTGGTTCAGATTTGGAGTTGCCAATTGTTTGACCATTCTGACATATAGTCAAGCTGAAGAAAAGACACAACTGGCTTATTTGCCCAGGTATGTATGTATATGTGTGTGTGTGTGTGTGTGTGTGTGTGTGTGTGTGTTTGTTTGTTTGTTTATTTATTTATTTAAAATTTATATACCGCCCTTCTCCCTGAGGACTCAGGGCGGTGTACAGCCAAATAAAAACATACAATACAAACATTAAAAACAATTTTAAAAGTATCTCTGTTTGGCCCCAAATTTAAAAAGACAAACCAATTAAAATTATTAAAAGAATTTGTTAGCCAGCCTGGCTTGCTGAAATAAGAAAGTTTTAAGGGCATGGCGGAAGGCACCGAGGTCTTGGATTCTCCTTATCTCTGGGGGCAGCTGATTCCAGAGGGTAGGTGCCCTCACAGAGAAGGCCCTCCCCCTGGGGTCACCAGGCTACATTGTTTGGCTGATGACACCCCGAGGAGGCCCTCTCTGTGGTCGTTGGGAGGTCGTCGGTGACAGCAGGCGGTCTCGAAGGTAACTAGGTCCTATGCCATTTATTTAATGGCATTAATTGTTCTGTCACAACAAGTAATTGGTGAAAGCACATAGCATAGCTTTCTGAAGCCCAGGATCCTCATATTTACACAATCTCCTGGAATCACAGCTTTTTTTTTTTACTTTTTTTTTTTAATCATTACATGTGTAATTATCTTTAGTCTTAGCTGGGAATCTCCCTGATTTTATGTTTATAGCAGCAAACTTGCAAGGTAGGTTGGATTAACAGATAGTGTTTGTTAATGAGGGTTGAAGCTAGTTGATCCCAGTCCAACTACCTGCACAAGAAAACTAACATATGAAAGGGGAAGTTACATGATATCAACATTAATATTTATTTATATATCATTATCCTTCAATAGGCTAATTATCACAACCACAGAATTTATAAGAAGGAAATCACTAAATTATATAATTCTGCATCTACATTCTGGTACAGTACATCTTCAGGAGTGTTTAACAATATACGTTTTCTTTCTTAATTTTCAAGCCATAACAGAATAGGAATTGCAGACTTAAAAACAAACAAACAAACAAAAACTTAAGTTGTAAGAAATTTTTATCTGAATGATTGTTTAAAATCAACTTAGTATTGAAGTGAGAAACTCATGGCAATGAATAGAGACACACAGATAGATGCATATTGTTATTCTACAGTCTCTAAGGAGTTTACTATAGCAAAGCAAAGAAAGAGGGGTATACTTTTAGAAAAATATCCTGGTGATCTCTCATCCAGGTTCAAATTAGGCCTGACCCTGGTCTAGATCATATACAGATCCTTCTGACTCAAGGAGTTGTTAGTCAGTCCATCACTCTGACACATATATTATGTTTCCCCGAAACTAAGACCCTGTCTTATATTTTTTTGAACCCTGAAATAAGCGCTTGGCCTTATTTTCGGGGAGGTCTTATTATTTTGGGGTGTATGAAGGAAGATGGGGCTCCTCTTGCTGTTTTACCTGATTTCCACCTGTCTCCCTAACCCTAACCAGACCGGCTGCACATGCATTTAAATATTTTCGGGGAGGGCTTATTTTTGGAGGAGTGCTTACTTTTGGGGTAAGGCTTATTTTCGGGAAAACATGGTAGGAACAGAATCATTGCAAGATAGTACTACCAATTTAATCTGTGGAACCATTCAATGAATATATCATACCCACTGGCCTCAGATATCCCTGAAAGATCAGTCAAACTGACTGTCACTCTCTCAAATCAAAATTCCATCCCATAAGCACACCAGAATCAGAATACAGACTGAAAAGAATAAGAAACTGAATTGTTGATTACCCTTCGCATTACTTGCCCCCAGAAAGATTAGTTATTGACTAATCATTGCTATTAAAACATATTTGATAGTGAGATGAGCAGCATGAAAAAAATAATAAATAAATATATTTGTTCTTTGTTTTATCAGAATGGGCAAAGCGAACAACATATGCTTCCATCATGGAACAATCAGCCAAAAATTGTCCTGAACATCTTCCCCACATACTAGCATTTAGTAATCTAGAATTCTAGATTAAAACTGGAAATAGGGAGATTTTCTCCCTTTTATATGATATTGCTTGAAAATGCCTTTTTTAATTGTCAGGGAGATAAAGATCTGGTGCATTGTCTCTGAGACAATACGCAGTGTCGCATCTCCCAAACACAACAAATTGGAAGCTAAAGAAATAATGGTTGTATGATCCTATTTGATTATTAGCTACTTTTTGAAGAAGAAAATAAAGTATTGTACTATTTTTGCATTCTGTAATACAGTGGAATCTTGGTTGATTAGACCTTGGATAGAATGGATGAAATTTCCATACAACCGTCTTTGCTGAAGTTTCAGACAAGTAATTACATTTCACACTGAAATATACACATACATCCAAAATCATACATTGAGAGAGAGAGACTGACCCAAAGTCACCCAGCTGGCTTTCATGCCTAAAACAGGATTAGAATACAGCTTCCTGGTTTCTGACTGACCAAGATTTTTAAAAAGTGCTTTTTGTATATAGCTTATAATTAAACTTTGGAATTCTCTGCATCATGTGGCTAGCAATTTAGATATCTTTAAAGAGGACTGGACAAATAGCAATAGCACTTAGATTTATATACTGTTATATAGTGCTTTATAGCCCTCTCTAAGCGGTTTACAGAGTCAGCATATTGCCCCCAACAATCTGTGTCCCCATTTTACTGACCTCAGAAGGATGGAAGGCTGAGTCAGCCTTGACCCTGGTGAGATTTGAATTGCCAAATTTCAGGCAGCTGGCAGTCAGCAGAAGCAGCCTGCAGTACTGCACTCTAACCACTGTGCCACCGTGGCTCATATATGAATGGAGGATCTGGGTTTCAAATATCCGTGTTTAAGTGTTTAATATATGTAGAATCACAAGCAATACGCTTTAAATAACAGGGAGCAGCAGCAGGGGTGGGTTCTATTACCTTTACTACTGGTACGCAATGGGATCGCGTATGCGCTCACTTCACACATGCACGTGCCTTGCTTCTGCGCATGCGCAGATCACTGATGACGACATCCGGGGCAGTGGGCAGGGCCTCCCGCTGGTTTTACTACCAGTTCTTGAGAACTGGTCCGAACCAAGGGAAACCCACCACTGAGCAGCAGGCAGAAAAAGTTTATGAGGTATATTCCATATCTGATTGGCCATGATATGACAGAGAATGCTGGATTATACAGATAGTTGGTCTGATCCAGCAGTGCTAGTGCTCTTGTGTTCTTATATAGGTCATCTGTACAAATTCTGTGGCAAAATCTCATCCCATCCTCTCCTTAATTTGCAAATTAAGGGTGCTTGTGTCACTTCAGTATAAATGTTATTAAGTCTGGCAACAGATATTAACACCAAGTGTTAAATGAAGTTCAGCTTCTAAGGAGGAGTCAAACAAATAGGTTTATTCCCCCCACCCCACCCCCTGCTAAGAGTCCTTTATGAAATTTTAAACAGGTCATTTTGAAGAGTTCTTTCTTTGTTTTTTGTTTTTTCTTATTTACAGCTCCCATGATTATTTTGTTCAGATGTGTATATACATGTTGGCAGAGCAAATCACAGTGAGCAGTCATAATCTCACCAAGCCGTAAAAGGTTTTAAAATTCATGAAAGTCTCCTGTTATTGCAAAGACCAGAAATTTTGTGTAGCATGTTTTTTTTTAAAAAAATAACATATGTGCAAGGACAAAGTATGGCTGTATCCAGATGAAAACCTAGTAAATCTACACTGAATATGAGTGTGCCTTTATCCATATTAATATCTAGTTCTCAGCATATTAATAACAAAACCTCATCAATGAAATTAATAAAAATAAAAATCTATGCCCTAAAACAATCTAAATTTTGGATTAGGACATGATCAATGAGTTTGGTGTGTGAAGTTTTGGTTTTCTGGCTTTAACTCCAGATCATCAAAACTCAAAATCATTTTGTTGTCATTACCTCAAATTGTTTAATGAATTGATATTCCGTTTTTCTCCTATCGCTATTTCACAGATATGGTATTTGTTTTTACACAGTGCTGTCCTATTTGGACTTCGAAGAAGAAAAATATGAAAATATAAAAGAAAAAACCATCCTATTATTTACTTGAAAATCATCACCTCATTAATATTATTCATCCAAGGAAAGTATTAAAAACTGTGCAAAGCATTTGGAAATATTTCATACGGCATGATAATATGAGCAAATACATCTTCTTAAAATATTACAGTAGGCACATCTTTTGGCAGCCTAATATGGCTGATTCACTAGTTGTCCTCTGGAGTCTCACATATATTCGCTGGGCCTGACTTTGTGTGCACTCACTTTGTTTGCACTCACACTCCCATACACAGCCAGAGAAAGCTTTTAAAACAGCCATAGCTTCCAGGAAGATATGGTCGCTTCCGCATTTTATGAAACGTCTCTTGAATGCTTTTCAGAGCTCTGGAAAAGAAGCTTTCTATAAGTATATATTGTTCCATCCACTTGTAGGAAGTTAGCACCCGCCCCTCTCCTAGGAAAATGAGATATTTTAGGAAATATTAAAAGGGCAGCATATTTTCCCTAAAAGGGAGGCAGAAACTCAGCCCCCCCCCCTTTGTCTATTTATTTATTTATTTATTTATTTATTTATTTATTTATTTATTTAAAATTTATAGACCGCACTTCTCCCTGAGGGCTCAAGGCGGTGTACAGCCGGAATTAAAAAACACATAATATAAACAATAAGAACAATTAAAAATAGAATAATAAATTTCAGCTCAAATTAAAAATACCAATCCCCATAAAATTTAAAATTTAAAATTTAAAATACTGCTTAAGCCAGCCCGGCTTGTTTGAAGAGGTAAGTTTTCAGGGCACGACGGAAGGCACTGAGGTCTGGGATTTTCCTTATCTCAGGGGGTAACTGATTCCAGAGGGTAGGTGCCCCCACAGAGAAGGCTCTCCCCCTGGGGAGCCTACATCTCCCCCTGGGGAGCCAGCCTACATTGTTTGGCTGACGGCACCCCGAGGAGGCCCTCTCTGTGGGAGCGCACGGGTCGATGGGAGGTCGTCTGTGGCAGTAGACGGTCCCGTAGATAACTAGGTCCTATGCCATGGAGCGCTTTAAAGGTGATAACCAACACCTTGAAACGCACCCAGAAGACCACTGGGAGCCAGTGCAGCTCGCGCAGGAGTGGTGTTACATGGGAGTGCCACGTTGCTCCCATCACTACCCGCGTGGCCGCATTCTGGACCAGTTGGAGCCTCCGGGTGCCCCTCAAGGGGAGCCCCATGTAGAGAGCATTACAGTAATCAAGGCGAGAGGTGGCAAGGGCGTGAGTGACTGTGCACAGGGAATCCCGATCAAGAAAGGGCCACAACTGGCGAATCAGGCGAACCTGACAGAAAGTCCCCCTGGTGACAGCCGTCAGATGGTCCTCTAAGGACAGCTGCCTATCCAGGAGGACTCCCAGATTGCGAGCCCTTTCTGTGGGGGCCAAAGACTCACCCCCAATAGTCAGCGATGGAGTCAACTGACTATATCGGGATGCCGGGAGCCACAGCCACTCAGTCTTGGAGGGGTTGAGCCTGAGCCTGTTCCTCCCCATCCAGGTCCGCACAGCCTCCAGGCACTGGGACATCACTTCAAGGGCATCATTGGGGTGGTCTGGGGTGGAGATGTACAGCTGAGTGTCATCAGCGTACTGATGGTATCTCACCCCAAAACCACGGATGATCTCGCCCAGCGGCTTCACATAAATGTTGAACAGAAGGGGCGAGAGGACTGATCCCTGCGGCACTCCACAGATGAGAGGCCTCGAGGTCGACCTCTGCCCCCGTGTCAACACATACTGTGACCAGTTGGAGAGAAAGGAGGAAAACCACCACAACACGGTGCCTCCCACCCCCAGCTCTTCCAACCGGTGCAGCATGATACCATGGTCGATGGTATCAAAAGCCGCTGAGAGATCTAACAGGACCAGAACAGAGGAGCAACCTCTGTCCCGAGCCCTCCAGAGATCATCGACCAACGCGACCAATGCTGTTTCCGTGCTGTACCCAGACCTGAAACCTGACTGGAACGGATCTAGATAGGATGCTTCCTACAAGAATTGTGGGAACTGTCGTGCGACCACACTCTCAACAACCTTCGCCATAAAGCGAAGGTTGGAGACAGGATGAAAGTTGGCTAATAATGCCGGGTCCAGGGACGGCTTCTTGAGGAGAGGCCTCACCACCGCCTCTTTCAAGGCAGTGGGGAAATGACCCTCAATGGGCCATTAAGGCCTGGATCAGTCTATTCTACATAACAAAGATCTACCTCCTTCAAGCAGAGCCTTAATAGGAATTGCCCAAAGCCCCTTGATTACATCATCACCCAGCAAGGCTCAACCAAGCCTGGGACACAGACAACCTATAAAGTTACCCCTGCATGGGCCCATGGGAGTCTGACAACCAATCAGAACACAAGCTCAAATTCAAAGCCAATCAGAGGGTATAAATCTGTCTCTCTCTCTCACACACACACACCCATGTACTTTTTTGCCCAGAACCTCAAACCATGTGGTCCTGTCCACCATTAAAAAACATCTTTCCAACCAGCCACCATGTTTCCAGTGTCTTTCTCCCCACTTGGAATTGAACCCAGATGGACATTTCTTCCAACACACTCACCTTTCTTTCAGTGACTGGACAGGAAAGATTTTCTGTATCTTTGGAGCTTTGGAGAAATGCAACAATAGAAAAAGAACGGGAAATTCTATTTCTCTATTCATTTTAAACTTTTCTTGTGCTACATAGTATTTATTTCCTAACTATCCACTTCCAATAGCTAAACAATTCTAATTAAATTGTGCTTTCACATGTGTTTGTGCTCAGCATTCAGTAGATTCTGGAAGTCATCATTGACTCATCTTCTTGTTGCACAGCTCAACTCTTCAGCTTTATCAAACATTTCTCCCTAAACATTAATTTAATTTTTAAAGAAGATTATTAGGAATCCAGCTAATGTGGAAGCAATCACACATATGTATAGTTCAGGAGTGGGTACTACTTACCTTTACAACGGGTTCGCAACAGGGCATGCGCAGAAGCGTTCTGATGACGTCGGGGTCAGTGGGCAGAGCCTCCCTCCAGTTTTACTACCGGTTCTATAGAACCGGTCCGAACTGGGGGCAACTCACCACTGGTATAGTTCAGTGGTGGGTTGCCCCTGGTTCGCACCGGTTCTATAGAACCGGTAGTAAAACCAGTGGGAGGCTCCGCCCACCGACCCCGATGTCACCAAAATGCTTCTGTGCATGCGCAGAAGAGCGCGCACACGGCCCTGCTGCGAACCGGTAGTAAAGGTAAGTAGAACCCATCACTGGTACAGTTGTTAGCTCCAGACAACCATAAATTAGCTGATGGACCTGGTTCTTTGTCTAGCTATTCATTGTTGCTGTACCCTGAAGTATACTGTATGTGGGAATGTGTCACTTGAACAAGACCTAGATCAAGCCATTTTAGGCTGGTTTCCGTAAGATTTAAAAAAGACTGATCATATCACAGCATTCTAGGTTACCTATAAATGTTTCCAATTCTGCTGAAAAAAGTACAATCATTGATATTTCTCACATATTATATATTACAAGAAATTGTGATATCTTTGTCAGGTATGCCTCCTTTCACAACTCAAGAAAGAAAAACCCCGACTCCATTTTCATAGAAAAAGATACTTTTACTGAGTATGAACTGAATGCAACCAAAGAAAAGCAAGATCTGAGGCAATAGACGCAAAAATCACATATAGAAAGCATCCCCAAAACCCTCCCCCCAAGGGTCCAGTCAGGATTATCCAATCCATATCCCCCCAAGATGTCATATGGGGTGCAGCTTCAGATGGCTCCATCCTTCTGGTATGCCAGGACGGTTGACCTTGACTGGTTATCAGCACGCCTCCCAGCTGCAGAGAAAGCACTGAGGAAAACTTTCTCCAATTCACTCCCTGTTACGAGACATCTCCACCAGCTCGCTTCCCCCCTCACTTCCCCTACTACGCAGACAGCTCCCCCCTCCCCCCATTACAATGGCGGCCGTAGCAAGCAAGCAATATAGAAGCGGAGGCTGACAATCTTCTTATGAGATTCAGATTCAGATACTAAATTAGACCAAAGAAGCAGGGGTTTGCTTTCAAAGGAAGTGCAACATTTCCAAAAAGTTGATTTCCCCAAACACAGTCTTCCTGTTTGTGGCGATCATATATGATCTCTCTTTTTATTTCTAAAAAATAAAAATAAAAAAATCTGTAAAGGATTAAAATCTGTGTGTTCATTTTCTTATCAACGATGCACAAGACTGGTTAAAAAAGGCATCTCAACTGCAATCTTAGCATAATTATATACTATCTTTTTTATTTTGTCTTTGGGGTTGCTCATTACTTGATATCTCTTACTGACGTGTATATTCATCGATATGCATTGTCTTTCAGATTTTATAGAAGTTAAAATAAGTGCTAAGTGGAATGGTTATTAGGCATGATGAAAGAGTTAGAATAAATGAGAACGTCCATAATTTATTTTAGTGCTGTTGTGACAATGTCATAAACTGCAAAATGCAACACTTGAAAGGTTTTTCAGTTTAGGGTGAGTTGATAATAATAACAACACTATATTCCTGTATTTAAATCAAGAGGCATTTAATTTAAAATAATTTGTTATTTTAATGAAACGCAATTACAGCCAAACAAAATAAAAATACTGTATTAAGGAAAAGATCTCCCAGACTATTCTGGAGCAGATACTGCAGTTGGAAACAATCTACCATATATTTTTGTCCATTATATGATGGTAGAAATGGTCAAAACAGTAGAATATCTCCAAGCAGGATTTTTCCATACCTAGGTATATATTATTTTTTCCCCTACAAACAAATGTTCTATTTTCTCCACCAGACACTGTAAAACAAACTATCCTCTGTGAGTAAATAGAAGGCAGTCTTTGTATCCGTGACAGCGGTTCTATTAATAAACATCTCAAATTTCTCCCAGGGTTTGTGATGTCAACATATCTCCTTTCATGGAATTACAACTGGTAGCCTGATACCTTACTCTGGCAAGATGACACAACAGCACATATTCAGGATAACATTTATAAAATGAGCATGTACTGGAAACAATATAATATAGAACAAGTACCCTGCTTTCAGGAATTCTTGGCATCACCTGGCAGGACAAAGTTCCAAATAGCGCAGTCTTGGAACGTGCTGGAATTTCTAGCATGTATACACTATTGAAACAGCGACGTCTACGCTGGCTGGGGCATGTCGTGAGAATGGCTGATGGTCGGATTCCGAAAGATCTCCTGTATGGAGAATTAGTGCAGGGAAAGCGCCTCAGAGGGAGACCACAGCTGCGATATAAGGATATCTGCAAGAGGGACCTAAAGGCCCTGGGAATGGACATTAACAACTGGGAAACCTTGACCTCCAATTGTTCAGCTTGGAGGCTAAAGACGCAGCATGGCCTTCTCCAATTCGAAGAGACACTTGTTCGACAGGCTGAGGCAAAGAGGCAGTCCCGGAACCAGCGAAATCTGGGGGCTGGGCAGGGGACAGAATGTATCTGCCCTCAGTGTGGAAGGGATTGCCACTCTCGAATTGGTCTTTTTAGTCACACTAGATGCTGTTTTAGGACCTCTTTCCAGAGCACGATACCATAGTCTCTTGAGACTAAAGGATGCCAATGAACCCTGCTTTCAGGAGCTTGAAAGTACAAGGAATATTTACTGCAAAGGAAGTAATACAAAGATTATTCTTTGTCTATAAAGTCATTTTACTAGATATTTATTGGACAAATTTAGTTATTGCTGCAGTTATCTCCAGAACAAATTTGCTTCTCTTTGATGCAGCATCAAGAGCAATGGCACTAACAAGTTCTCAGTATCCTGGCTGTGTTGGATCTCAAGTCTGGTGCTCTGAGATATCGAAGACATTCCCACCTTGCATCAACCTGAAAAACTGAGTAATTTCCCATCTATGTATTATCTATTCCTTAAGAGCAAAATCTACTTAGCTCAATGCACATTTAAAGTATTCAAGCTTCAGGAACCGCCTTGGGAGACAGCTTATTTCAAGTTATCTTGGAAGAAGCAAGAGATCCTATATATAATTACAACAGAAAAGTCAAGAGTTTCTTTTTACTATGTTAAAGAAATGGGGATACAACCTTAAGCATGTGTTAAATTATCCTGCAAGGATATTCAGCCTTTCCTTTTAAAAAAAATGCTAAGCAAAATCAGAGCTAATGTTCAAGAGACTGCCACTTTAGTGCATTCTATACTACATATTTTCTGCTTCTCTATTTCTTGACTGGCTCAGTGGTTAAGATGCTGGGCTTGTCAGCTGGAAAGCCTAGGTTTGAGATCCAAGCACCATTCAACGGGGTGAGCTCCTGTCCTCGCCCCAGCTCCTGCCAATCTAGCAGTTCGAAAGCATGCAAATGCAAGTAGTTAAATAGGTACCACTTTGGTGGGAAGGTAACAGTGCTTCATGACGTCATGCTGGCCACATGACTGCAGAAATGTCTTTGGACAGTGCTGACTCAATGACCTTGACAAGGAGATGAAAACCACCCTGGCAATGATTAGCAAAGTCTGTGGGCATTCCTTATTTCTTGATGTGGGTTTGCTTCACTAAGGGACAGATTTTTCTCCATATGCATCTAAAATGGGGGAGACACATGTGTTCTTATGCCTTTGTCTTCATCTCATCTCCAGAATATATCTCAGTGACGGCTAACCTTTCACGTCACCGTGTGCTGACCTGTGTGCTGGAAATGGCATGCAAAACCATCCCGCTTGGACCACTTGGCCTCGCTGGCCTTCGTGCGCGCAGGAGCGCAAAAACCCTGAAGACCAGCGTTCTGTCACACATGTGTGCACTGGCACCCAAACTTCTGGTTTCCAGCATGGAGGCACGCTCGACAAACAGCTGACCGCTGTGCACACGCACGATGGAAACCCAGAAATTTGGTGCACGCATGCATGACAGAATGCTACTCTTCCAGGTTTCAGCACTCCTATATGCACAAAGGCCAGCTGACCAGCACGGAACACAGAAGAGAAGCCAGAGAGGTCCCACATCCCACATGGGATGGTTCTGCATGCCGCTTCTGGCACGCGTTCCATAGGTTCGCCAACATGGATATATCTGATGCAACCCTAAAAAGTCCTTAGCTCTTCTGCTATTATAGCAACATTTTCTCCTTAAGCTAACAACAATCAGCAGGTGATTCAAAGAAGGTCTAATATGATGTGTTTTGTCACCCAAACTATTGGCGGTACAGGAAGATGATCCATAGAGGATGAGATCAGTTTAGTGCCTCATGGCCATTCTAGTAGTGCATGCACACCTCCTCCTGTGAGAAGCCTGGGCACTCTCCATCTAGGCTGTTCTGCAGGGAGATGAGTGCAAGGTAAGAATCAGCAGATGAATGTAGATTTTTATTTTGATGTGGAAAATTGCTTTATATTTAGACATATTAAAAGAAGTTTTGTGTAAAAAGTGTTAACAATTTAAAAATGCATCAACATTATTCACTCCATGTAGATGCTCTGGAAATGCAGCTTTTCCCAAACTTGAAAATTATCCTGCTTTCTGTGCACCATACACTACAACATTTCCCCCCACCCCCTCATTTGATGGCTTTGAATCCATTCTTCCATTACCGAATAGGCCTGTGAATCACTGCCAAGGGACAAATATCTTTGATTCTCTGGGTCAATTATCCACTATGGTGAAGATTTGTGAAAAGAACTGCTTTTTGATGGGAAACTACTTTTTTTATTTTTTTTTTTTAAATCAAATGCTATTATCTTTCTTTTAGTAGAGGAGGCTGTCTTGGCATGTAGTCAATGAAAAATGTTTTCGGCCATTTCTCATCATGTCATTAATGGAGCCATTAAAAATGTTTGTATCCAATATTTCATTTACAGTACATCATTTGGTTCCTCAACATATATATACATTATACAGAAGGTAGCATACTCTCAAGCGCTTGTAAAATATTGCCTTCATTTGGGAGAAATAAAACTTTATGTGGCTTCCTTTTGGAAAGCGGAAGAAAAACATCATTTTTAACAGGTATATCTCAGTGAATTGCTAGAAGTACACAATCAGGCATACTTTTGTGTAGATGTCCACTAGACTGATCACAAAATGCCACTTTCCAATGCCTCCATTCAGTATGCCCAGGGGAGATGATATTCTCCAGATTATTATTTATACTCAGTGCAGACAACCGATTGAAACGTTCACATCTTTAAAGGGTTCAGTTTCCGTAGTGGGTCTATCTGTGGGGAGTAGCTATGCTTCTAGTCATGCATATTTACCTGGATATTTTTTATTGAATCTATTCCCAAAGAAATATATGGGATTGCTACACAATGTTATATGCTGCATCTCTACTCAGGAAAAAGCTCTACTCTGCTCAGGGGATTATTCACCCTCCCCCCAAGTTAGTAGGAATGGGATTCAATTTTAAACTACAAATCTGCATTCCAATATCTGGGGGCAGGGGCGAGTTTCAAAACCCATCACTACCGGTTCGCTCGTGGACACGCTCATGCTCGCATATGCGTGTGACACTTCTGTGCATGTGCAGAAGCGCCCGGGCAGGTGGGCGGAGACTCCCGCCACCGTCGCTACTGGTTCGCCCGAACTGGAGTGAACTGGTAGCAACCCATCACTGTCGGGGGGGGGATGGTATGGTCAATTCAGCATTGTGGTTAAGAAGTTTACTTACTTACTTACTTACTTACTTATTATTTATCAAATTTATGTGCTTACCTATCTCACAAACTACTGATTCTGGGTGGGGTACAAGGCTAAAATAACCCCATTAAGACATACAGAACAATGATCATTGTTATGATTTAAATACCTTTAAAAACTAAAAACACAAAACTAAAAAAGAACAAACATTAAGAGAAAAGTAGATGGTAACAATAGCCACCTTATTACCTCACCAGTCCCTTGGGAGCCCCATGCCTGATAGAATAACCAGGTTTTTAGAGGTTTCCAGATAGTCTATCATGATGGACCCAGCCACATATCAAGGGGAGGTCAAGTGAGCATCACAAGAGGAAAAGACCACTGCCTAGGACCTACCAAATGTAGCTCCCTAAACAATGGAACCATAACATGCCTTTGCTGTTGGATTTGATGGGCCAGGCAGGTGTAATTGGGGAGAGAAGTAGTATTGTAGTAGGAGTGAGGAGAATCCAGATTCCAGTTCTCTATCAATCATGGGAGCTCACTGGGTAAACTTGAGCTATTCTTTCTCTCAGCCCAACCTATATGTCATAGAATTGTTGTAGGCAAAAAAATAATAATAATTTTGTACTTAAATACAATGCTGAACAAATAAAAAGTGAAAAATATATATACAAAAATCAGTGCAATCTGTCCATTTTACTCTAATATCATTATATGTATTTCATTATACACCATAATACTGGATGCTAAAACATATAAAGAATGGTTGCTGGAACTGGGAATGTCTAGTTTGATGAAAGGAAGGAGTAGGGAGTGACATGATAGCAGTGTTCCAATATCTCAGGGGCTGCCACAAAGAAGAGGGAGTCAAGCTATTCTCCAAAGCCCCTGAAGGCAGAACAAGCAATGGGTGGAAACTAATCAAGGAGAGAAGCAACTTAGAACTAAGGAGAAATTTCCTGACAGTTAGAACAATTAATCAGAGGAACAACCTGCCTCCAGAAGTTGTGAATGCTCCAACACTGGAAGTTTTTAAGAAGATTTTGGATAACCATTTGTCTGAAGTGGGGTAGGTTTCCTGCCTAGGACTAGAAGACCTCCAAGATCCCTTCCAACTCTGTTATTCTATTCTATTCTATTCTATTCTATTCTATTCTATTCTATTCTATTCTATTCTATTCTATTCTATTCTATTCTATTCTATTCTATTCTATTCTATTCTATTCTATTTATACACTTAGCTGTCCAAATTTGCCTTGGTGAAGGGAATAAAAGTGTTATTAACTGATTATTAATATGGCAGCTATATGACATATTTTACTGTGGAAAATGTGGCTTTCCTTTTTTCAGAACTTAATTTTGGTATGGCACATTTTTCTTTTCCTAAGGAGGGTTATTCTGAGATAATTATCTTGAGGGAGAAGTCTCTACCGAAGAAAATGCAAGAAATTATAGGTAGCATAATTAAAGCTGCATAGCGAATGCACTTAGCAAAATAAGTGAACAATAACACAAGCATTAAAAATATATATTATCTATTTCTCCACGGAGAAATGTCTTCTTGCTTTTTTTAGGGTAGTGCCACTCAGAATAATTTCATTATTGAGTATCTGGTGGACTGAGAAGACTCTTATTTTAAAAGCAATCTGAATGGCTTCCTGTGGTGAAGGCCGATAACAAAACTTCATTCCTGCTTGCATTGTTTAGCTTAATTAAATAAGTCTAGACTCGGAGAAAGCAAGCTGAAGAATGCAAGCGACACATGCTTGAATCAGAACAGCCTGGCTTCTTATAACATTGTACTCTGGTGTCTCAATTTTCCTAGACTCCCATTAATTCCACTTTCTTTTCAAGTAGCGCTGCCAAGGGAAGGAAATGCCATTTGTAACTGTCACACCACTGTCTCTTCATCAGCTTAGGCCTTTTAAAAGAGCAGGGGCTGTTCATAAGGAGGGATAAAAATATATTACATGAACCGGCTTGATCGGCTGATTTAAAACTGACAAGAGGCTGAGTAGAAGCTGCTGAAAGTAGCATGAGCAATATTTTTTTCCAGACTAAATTGCATTTGCATTATTTCAGGGATACCACTCCTCAACAGAGAAGAGTCAGTGTATGTAGAGGTAAAACAAGAGGTGGATTGTTTCAAATTCAAATGCGGACAGGCTCCTTCATTTTCTCTCTCTTTAAAATTACATTTTTTATTTATATTTTTCTCACCCAAGAGACAAGATGCCAGGGAAAAGACAGAGGGGATCTTATCAAGTTGCTTCAGTGGGTACACAGAGCTTCTGAAATTAATCCAGGATATCTTAACATTAAAGTGAGGAGCCCATGGCTCCAGGACAGGGGTGCGAAACTCAAAGCCCAGGGCCCGGATCTGGATCCGGCCTGCAGGGTGCTTAGATCTGGCCCACGAGGCCGTCTGGAAACAGCAAAGGACCGGCCTGCGGTGCCTCTGCCAGCGAAAATGGAGCTCGGGAGGGCTGCAGATGACCCTCCCGAGCTCCATTTTCACTGGCAGAGGGTTGCAGGAAGCTATCACAGCAAAAATTGGAGCTTGGGAGCCCGTTTTCGCTGGCAGAGTGGTCGGGCCACCTCAGGTACCCCCAACACGAGTGATGTCAAGCTGGCCATGCCCACCCTGGCCCCCCAAGGTCAAACACAACCCTGATGCGGCCCTCAATGAAATCGAGTTTGACACCCCTGCTCTAGGATATTAGTTTGCCCACCCCTTCCTTTAATGTACCACTTTTTTTTTTTTTGTTACAACGAGAGGAAAACCATGCCCGTTGCTTTGCAGAGAGCTGAAAACATTCTTCAGCTGGTGGCTATCCTAATACAAGAACCTGCCTAGAATGCTACATGGGATCATTGTTTTATGCTATTATTGGAGACCCTTTCAGTCTCTGTAAAAATTCAAGGCTAAGAGCAGGTTCTTTCTTGGTTGTATGCTTTTCTCCGTATGGCAACTTTCCATGATCTGAGAGGCATATGGCCTAAAGCAAGGGTTCTGCTGTATAACTGCGCCTTCTGTAATAGTGATATAGTGCATACCACCTCCACAACTACAAATTATTGTATTATAGAAAAAGAAAAGAGGGAGGGGTGGAAGTGATGTTGGGTTATCTCCTTTGAATTAATTACTAACCTACCTTTATTATTTTCATAAATAGCTCAAGGTGGCAAACACACATAATACTCCTCCCTCCTCCTCTTCTCCCCACAACAAGAACCTTGTGAGGTGAATTGGGCTGAGACAGAGTGGCTGGCCCAAAGTCAATGAGCTGGCTTTCACGCCTAAGGTGGCATTGAAATTCACAGTCTCCTTTCTTTTGTGCAGTTTTTAATCTTGGAAGAGAAACACATAAAGAGGGCTAATGATTTTAAATCTGTTTTTAAATTATTGGGATGTTTTAAATTTATATCGGGCTAAATTGTTTATTCTGGTTTTATTTCTGCTTTTAAATTTTGTATTTATGTATCTTATTTCATGCCTGTTCACCTCCCTGAGTCCTTCGGGAATAGGGCGGTATATAAATCTAATAAAAAAACAAAAACAAACAAACAATGAGCTGTGGTGGTGCAGTGGTTAGAATGCAGTATTGCAGGCTAATCTTGCTGACTGCAGTTCGATTCTCACCAAGCTCAAGCTTGACTCAGCCTTTCATCTTTCCGAGGTCAGTAAAATGAGGACACAGATTGTTGGGGGCAATAAGCTGACTCTGTAAACAGAGAGGGCTGTAAAAGTACTGTGAAGCGGTATATAAGTCTAAGTGCTGTTGCTATTGCTAATGTAAACCTAACCCGTGTTAAACCATATAGTCCTTTGTGCTCAGTATGAATCAGCATGCATGATAAAGCAAGGTCCTTGGAGCAAGCAAATAAAAACTGATTTATCCTAGTTACCCGATTTCCATCATGTTGTAGATTAGTCTGAGAATTTACCTCAGTCCATATTTCACAGTATCAAATCCCAGATACAGTTTCCAATTCCAGATTGGGAATTGTTCTACCAGGCTTCGATATGTACTTGGGTGAAAGAATGGATTGGCTTGAGGAACAAAAGACTATTGACCTTGGAGGGACATGATCTTGAATTAGGTTGGCATGTTTTTTTATGGTATGGAAGAAACAAAATACATATTTCCAAAGACACTGTGTTAGGAATGCATTATTATTAGTAAGGGAGAAAATGAAAGAACAATATTATTTGAAAATACCGGTCTGGCTCTCCACAATGGAGGCACTGATTTACCCAAATGTTATTGATATAGAGAATGTTATCAGATATAAAGATGTTTTAAATGAAAAGGGGGAACTTAAAACTAAGCAGGAACTGAATGAGCAAGTGATTGAGAGAACATGGTGGTCATATGTGCAGATACAATCTAGATATGAGAAGGATGTTAAAATGTACGGGTTGTATAAATAATTAACAGAATTAGATCAGATATTAACAGGGACAGATTAAAAATTAATAAAGAAAATATATAACTGGGTACAAATTATTTTTCTAAAATGATTTGTACCCAGACAACACACTGTTCAATTGAAAATTGGAATTTTTGTATGTTATAAAATAAAATAAAAACTTAGTAAAAAACAAAACAAAACCCAGATACAGTCATGATTATGAATAGAAAAAGTACTCCATGTTTATAGCCAGATGTATTTTACTTCAGCACAGACCATTTCCTTATTTATAAAAATCTTTGGACTCTTCATTGCTTTGTAATATGGCTCAGACTTTCCATTCCTGAACTCAACAAATACCTGATCCCTATTTTTGCACTTAAATGAATTCTGAACCTCTGAGAACCTAAGATTCATGCTGATAATGGTCAAACATCCCAGGCTAGTGTTTCTCACCCTTGGCAACTATTAGATATATGTGGACTTTAACTCCAAGGATGCTGGCCAGGAAATTCTGGGACTTGAAGTTCATACATCCAAAAGTTGCCAAGGTTGAGAAAAACTCTCCTAAACAAATAAGTAGGTAAGAACCTTGAAAGTCTTTTGTGAAGCCCTGCGAATAGAATAGAATAGAATAGAATAGAATAGAATAGAATAGAATAGAATAGAATAGAATAGAATAGAATAACAGAGTTGGAAGGGACCTTGGAGGTCTTCTAGTCCAACCCCCTGCCCAGGCAGGAAACCCTACACCACTTCAGACAAATGGTTATCCAACATCCTTTTAAAAATTTCCAGTGTTGGGGCATTCACAACTTCTGCAGGCAAGTTGTTCCATTTATTAATTGTTCTAACTGTCAGGGAATTTCTCCTTAGTTCTAAATTGCTTCTCTCCTTGATTAGTTTCCACCCATCCTTCTTGTTTTACCCTCAGGCGCTTTGGAGAATAGTTTGACTCCCACTTCTTTGTGGCAGCCCCTGAGATATTAGAAAACTGCTATCATGTCTCCCCTAGTCCTTCTCTTCATTAAACTAGACATACCCAGTTCCTGAAACCGTTCTTCATATGTTTTAGCCTCCAGTCCCCTAATCATCTTTGTTGCTCTTCTCTGCACTCTTTCTAGAGTCTCAACATCTTTTTTGCACCGTGGCGACCAAAATAGTTTATTGCAACTTTAGCTAATGTTTTAATTCCCACTTGATTAAAATTAAAAAAGAAGTTTATTCTGAAAACAGAAACTGGCAGCCTTAGATGGAGAATCAGTTCGTGTTTCTTGAACACCGATGAGATATTTGGTTTACTCTGATCATCATCCTAAATAGCCTGGATGTGTTTTTAATGGTTTCATATAATTGGCTGATTTCTAGAAATACAGAAGTAAAATATTTCATTTTTTTCATTATTCTCTTTCTCAAACCACCTGGGATATATCTCTATATGTTTAAATATTGGTGCCAGAAGCTGGGTTTCACATATTATTGCCACCGGTTTGCCGCACGCACGCTCGCTTTGCTCGTGTGTGTGCCCCGCCTACCACACATGCGCTTTGCTCTCGCACACACCCACCCAGCCTCGAAAACGTGGCTAAATAAGACAGCATTACGTCCGGGTGGGTGAGTGTCTATTTACACACTAAATTATTGAAAATAGGGATAAGGATGAGTAAAGGCTTATCTTCTCCTCCTGGAGGAAAAAAACAGATAGTAGTTTATTTTAAGGCTCTGCAATATGAACCACCTCCTAAGCATTTTGACTGCAAAGCAGCATAGTGGAAACAAACCCTCATGCTCTCTGAAAGAAAAACAATACTACCAGACAATGTTAACTTCCTGTCAATCCACTAGAGCCACTGAGGGCAAACAAGTCTGTAAAACAAACATACAAATCTGGAAATTTCCTGTTTTTAAAAAATTATTATTATTATTATGAGATCACCTGACTGGAATATAGCTCAGATCTTATTTGGGATGAGGTTTGTTTTTTTTTTTCAGTCATCTGCTGCAGCTGTTATTGGTAAAAAGCGGAAACTTCTTTCCTGTTATTTTATTTTTTCAGTAGGAAAATGCCAATAAACGGAGCTGAAAGAAGGAAAACACACCAAAAGCATGTGTGTGCCTTTCCTATAGGCGTGAGTCAGAGAGAAACAAAAGAGAATTCAGGATGTTGGACATCCGTGAAAAATATGCAGCCATGACTTGGTTACAAAGACAACAATGGATAGAAATTGAAGAATTCAGTATTATTCAGCAACTGCCTTCTTTGGCTATTATTGGCATCACACGGGAAGGAGAATCATAGTTATTCATGGGCAAAATAATAAATAAAAACAAAGGCTGTACACACAACTGTTTAAAAATCTCCCTTGCCTCATCCTGAAGCTTTTCTTGAAATATGAATAAAAACTAGCAAAGCTGCATATAAACACTTTTCTTCATGTTCTTATCTCTCTCCCTGGAGTTCACAAATTGTTAACTCAAACATAACATCTCTGGGTTAAATATGCAGATTCATGCAAAGTGGTGTTAAACATCCGAATTTGACTTTTAAATTAACAAAGAATAGCATTAACACCTCCAATTAGACTCCATTGTAAAACTTTCTCAGCACTTCTCCTCTGACACGCAAAACTCCCATTCATTCTTCTTTGCATATATTTATATACATTACACCCCTGATGCATATCCTAATTTTTATTTCATTAGACTACTGCATGTAATAAAGCCACAAGCTCCTATTGCTGACTGTCTAACTATTTTTTGGTTTTCATATCCCCAGATAACCAGGGGTGTTCCATACCAGAGGTGCTATTTAGCAAGTTCTGACCAGTTCTGGAGAACCAGTAGCAGGAATTTTGAGTAGTTCAGAGAACTGGTAAATACCACCTCTGACTGGCCCCACCCCCATCTATTCTCTGCCTCCCGAGTCCCAGCTGATCGGGAGGAAATGGGGATTTTGCAGTAACCTTCCCCTGGAGTGGGGAGAAAATGGGGATTTTGCCGTAACCTTCCTCTGGAGTGGGGAGGGAATGCAGATTTTGCAGTATCCTTCCCCTGGAGTGGGGAGGAAATATGGATTTTGCAGTAACCTTCCCCTGAAGTGGGGAGGGAATGCAGATTTTACAGTATCCTTCTCCTGCCATGCCCACCAAGTCATGCCACACCCACCAAGCCACGCCCACATAACTGGTAGTAAAAAAAATGCCTCTGAATTATCCTTGCCTACGTCCAAAGAGACTACTTTTTAAGATTTTTAAATCTGGTTCCTAGTTGCTCCTGAAGTGGAGAACTCCTGCCAAAAATGAATGTTTTCAACATTCTTTTTAAAGGATGTGAAGGTATTATTGACTTTTAACTTGCTGTAAGCTGCCCAGAGTGGCTTGTTATGTGAAATAAGTAGCTATATAAATTAGATAGATAACTAACTAACTGCCTGACTAACTAACTAACTAACTAACTAACTTTCTCCATTCACTCCACATGCATACCAACATAATGTTAATATTTTATGCTTCAATTTATCAATATAGAATGCAACTGATAATACATAATTATGATTTAATTATGATATAATAAAAATGGAAGCCACCATAGATGGACTCTTAAAACTGAGACTCTGCTCTACTTTAAATATCTCATGAAAATTTACTTTTTTCCCCCTAACTAGAAATATCTGCTTTTCTAGCTCAATAATTGCTTTAAAATAAAAATGTATTCTTTTCGTCATATAGACTCTTAAATATTTAACCGTTTTACAGTAATGCTAAACCTTCGTTTAATTAAGTGCAGATATTTTTTCTTCTACCAAATTCCATATCAGCACCCATTATCTTTCTTTATTTCTCCCAATAACCTGAAACAAAGCCATTTGCTATATACACTCTATTAACTCTATTGAAGTCATTTGTTTGAGTAACTATAAGTACAATGTTGTTAGCATATAACTTCAATTTGTGTTCTTGCATTGCTAGCTTAATTTTTTTACTCCTTCTGTTTCTGGATATCTATAGGGTCCTCTTAAGCTGCTCTGTCCCATTTGTATCAGTGGTGGGTTTCAATTTTTTTTTACTACGGTTCTGTGGGCGTGGCTTGGTGGGCATGGCAGGAGGATACTGTAAAATCTCCATTCCTTCCCCAATCCAGGGGAAGGTTCCCCCAATCCAGGGGAAGGTTGCTACAAAATCCCCATTTCCTCCCGATCAGCTGGGACTTGGAAGGCAGAGGATAGATGGGGGTAGGGCCAGTCAGAATTTTTACTACTGGTTCTCCAAACTACTCAAAATTTCCGCTACCGGTTCTCCAGAACTGGTCAGAACCTGCTGAAACCCACCTCTAGTTTGCATGCTAACTGACTGTAAGACAATTTAAGAACATCCTATCCAGCTGAGACACATTAATAACACATTCAGTCTGGGTAGCAGGCTAACTTGTCTTTCTCATTAGATATTTCCAAATCTGCTATGACTTCCTAACTTTATATTCCATGAAAATAATTGTCCATCACTTTACTTATTGTAGAAGGAATCTTTCTGGATAGACATACTTTTATAAGTTTTTGTTCAGTATATTATATAATTATTATTAGCCTCAAACTGCATGAAGTAGACCTCTTCATTTAAGGTTATGGCCTATAATTTACTAAACCTGTCTAGTGTGGGCCAGTAAATAGATATTTTTAAGTTTGTCAAACTAGAATGAGAATAATTGACCCAAAGTCACCCAATAGCCGTATCTGTCTAAGACATGATTAGAAAATCAATCTCCCTACATCTAAAACTATTCCAACATCTTAAACATCTCTCTATCTCTTTTTTACCTACAAAATTACCTTAATAGATATATATACAAAGTTAAAGCCTCAAAATACCAACACAATGTTCATGCGCAACAATCAGCTTTAAAATAAAATTTCATTTCTTATTTCGTACCCTATTAGTGACTAGTGACTCTAATGACTTTTAGAGCTATGATCACCATGAATGCTGTAACACACGGGTGTCAAACTCACTGTGTCACGTTGCCATCACATGACCTATCGCGACATTTTTTCCCTTTGCGAAGCTGGAATGGGTGTGGCCTGCGCATACGGTCTGTGGGCCGTAAGTTTGACACCCTGCTGTAACAGCAAAATGATTAGAACACATCTAAATAGAAGGTTGCCAACAGACCACATTTTTTAATAATTATTATTTTTCTTCCCCTAAACTACATGGTATATGATTGAAAGCATTTTGAGATTAATGTCAGCTCTTTGAGGTAGGCTAGGCAAGAAACAGACACTACAGAATTCCAGGGAATATGGAACAATGGAAGCTTGAAAGTCTGTCCATTTGTCTCCCTGTCACTAATTATACTAAATAAAATCAAGGTCATGTTGAATTTCTTTCTCATACGGTTCTTGCTTCAATCTCTGGACTATGTAATTGTTTCTCCAATCTGTCATTAACAGTTTGTGCCTTCTTTTCTGCTTTATTTAATGACTTGACTGTACCTTTCCCAAACCAGTTCTACATTCTTTTACAACCACCAAGGCAACTTTACAGATACAGCTCAAGATCTCATGACTTTGTGGCTTTCACCCAAATTGCTTAATAGTTTCACCTAAATTGTTTTGGAATTTACCTCAGAGTTGTTATTCTTCCGGAGGGATCAGCTAACTAGGATTCCAGAAGTTCTGCTCTTGCCAGAAACAGATTATCACTCAGAGAAACCATGCTGTCACAAGCATGTTCTTGTTTACAGAAGATGGACTGAATTAACCTAGGAAGACTCTGCAGGCCAGTGGATCAGTTACCGTAGTATCCAGGTGGCTCAAACTGGTTACTGATCTCATCAGAGAACTGGTTGAAATGTAGAGTAAGAATTCTCTTATGCATGTTACAGTAGTAGCTAAGCACTCTCTGTCCTATGTCCATGGTATTCCATAATATACCAAAAAGCTGTAGGCAATGAGGCATGGAAATAGGCTTGAGTGACTAGTGTAGGTCTAGGATTAAAACTGACATAGCATGATCAAATGTGAATGATATTGTGTGATGTTTGGAAAGGAAAAAAAATGAATGGATTTTATCCCTGGTTACATCTATAAAGAGTCAACAATGGAGCTTTTCAATGCAGTTAAGTGATTGACACCATCTTTAGTTGTTCAGCATTATGATTTTTGAAGAAACTTCTACCAATTCAGTGATAGATTTTAATTTACCAGCAATCCACCTAATAAATTCATTTTATTGGATTATCTGATTTATTGTAGAAGGCACTCCAAAGACACATTTTTAAAAGCATTCCCTTCCATCTAAAAGGAAACAGTGGTGAAGCCCGTACTTAAGAATCCACCTGTGAATTTAATTCAATGTGTTTAACGCATCATACAACAAAGGTCCAACTTGCACTCATTGTCATTTGCTACTCTACATGTCATCTCATGTCTTAAGTCATTCATAGGATATGTTTTGCTGAACTTACCAAGAATTTGTGTGACATGACAATAAATTATTTTTTGAGGTGAGGTAGGCTTATATTGTGAAACACAAAGGGCTTGAAACATACTATTCAAAACATAGATTTTGAGACTGTTATATCTTTTATGGTGCTTATCATTGTATTTATTTGATTATGTTTCAAGATTTATTATTTATTTATTTATCTATTGGTTCAATTTATATTCCGCCCTTCTCCGGAGACTCAGGGAGGCTTACAATGCGTTTGAGAAGCTTTTTAATTTTCTATATAAATGTGTAAATATTTTCCTCTGTACATTTGGCTTCTAAGCATGTTTTTTCAACTAATTTCCTCCACACACCATATAATTAGGATTTCTAAATGCTTTCCTCTAAAATATGCATTTTTTTTGTTTTCACATGTTTCTAAATATATGCATTTTTCCATTCACATTAGTGAATTACAGAAAAGTGTAAATTTCAATATATTGTTACATATGGGGAATTGTGAATAGGCTAATTTCACACTGAAATGAGAACTGAATTAATTTTTTACACATTTCAAGGACACCTAGAGTTTTTCTGTTTAATTTCCTGATTTTAGGATAACACTAAGGTTTTTTTTTTTAATGCAAGAAATATACAGCTAAGTTTAAAAAAAAGGTTTGGTTTTCTCTCTTGAATTTTAAATGACACCTTCCTTTTGCAGGCTATTTTGCCAAATGCATGATTTTGACAGCAGTCATATGACACAAAGAAACATCTGTCTGTAGTAGAAATGGTTTCCAGTAAAATAAGTTACACCCTGGACATTTTCCTCTGGGTTGATGAAATGCAGTACACCCGATGTTTTGTACAGCCTCCTGAGGTAGTTGCCAACAATATAAAATATATAAAGAATGGTCACAGAAATTGGATATGTCTAGTTTAATGAAAAGAAGAACTAGGGGTGGCATGATAGCAGTGTTCTGATATCTCAAGAGTTTCACAGAGAAGAGGGAGTCAACCTATTCTCCAAAGCACCGGAAGGCAGAACAAGAAGAATGGATAGAAACTAATCAAGCAGAGAAGTAACCTAGAACTAAGGAGAAATTTCCTGATAGAACAATTAATCAGTGGAATGACTGGCCTCCAGGAGTTGTGGATGTTCCCACACTGGAGATTTTTAAGAAGAGATTGGACAATCATTTGTTTGAAATGATACAGAGCAGGGTGTCAAATTGGAGCCCACGGACCGGATGCGCCACATGCAGGTCACGTCCACCTCAGCTCTGCGAATGAGAAAAATGTTACTTGAGGGCAATGTGGCGCCGGGAATTTGATCCCCATGATGTAGAGCTTCCTGCCTGAAGGGGTTGGACTAGAAGACCTCCAAGGTCCCTTCCAACATTCTGTTATATATTAAGTTTTATTGTTAAACCCCCTAAAATGGTCAAAATTTGCCATTCCAATCTCCTCCTCCAATGTAAACTTTACTTCTGTTAAAAACAAAGAATATTATAGATCCATGCTTCCTTTGGAGCTCCGGATGGCCTCTGACCTTCGCTCGTTCTGCCGCGATTTGAAGACCTGGTTGTTCCGCAGCCTAAACTGATGGGGGGTTTCTTAATGAATTTTAAATAGTTTAAATTGGAATTTTAATTTTATATTGCTTTTAATGAGGAATTGTGCATTTTTGCCGTTGTGAGCCGTCCTGAGTCCTTGGAAATAGGGCGACATATAAATTGCATTATAAATAAATAAATAAATAAATAAATATGTTATACTCCTTGTTCCATTTTGTGCCCTGAAAATCAAATCATACTTTTTCATGGAATAAACCTTATAATTGTTAGCTATAAAGTAAAACAATACTATCTATCAATACTGATAACTATGTCAGTATTTGCAACAATTTTCAATACATTAAAGCTGGAAATATCTGTGGCCTTATAAGAATTATTTATCATAACATTTGAGTTTTGTATGCTCTTTAGGGGCTGGGATACGAGAGAAAAGTGCTAAGTTATATGTGCTTGTGTCATGTCAAACTGGAACAATCCAGGGTAATATTTTCAGTGATTTCCAATTAATCCAAGCATTCCATTACTTTGAAAATTTGCCAAAGCTTTGATTTTATCAGTGTTGCTGATGCTAAATCAGCATTGCTGATTTGATTGCATGACATAGGGAAAATGAATTCTTCTTCTTTTTCTTTTGTGGTTAATATATTAGGGAAAGAGCTGTGTTATATCTCAAACTATATTTACATAATGCTGAGCATATACATATTAATTATGTGCTTACATTTGACCATGTTAGATGAATGGATCAGGGGATCAATGCATGAATTGATTGAGTGTGCCTGCAATTCAAAGAAGGGTCTGAGCAGCTTAATTATCAGAAGAATTGGGGAAGGTACTATTTTGAAAGAGAGCACATTATTATTCCAAATTCCTTGAAGGAAAAAAATTGCTGCCTTTCTCAGTTTTATCAAAGACTCTGTTATCTATTTAGCGCTAGCAGAATACGCCACAATAAGGTACTTATGAGAAGCCAGATGCAGAAAAGGTCCTTCGTATAAAGGTAATTGCAGCTGAATTTAATAAAGAAAGCAAAGTTAGGGTCAGCGGAATAATGATCAGTTCTTTATTAATACTAACAGATTGGGGCTGCAAATATTCCCAGCACCACCAGAGGGGAGCAAAGAGTTAGAATTTTTTGCCGTCCCCTAGTTACGTCTCTCTCTTAATGTATTTCCACATGCGGCACTGTAGATGGCAATTGTTATTTCCTGGGGTTTTGAAATTATTCATCACTTTCCAGACCATCTGGAAAATTACATGGCTGAATTATTTAAGCTATTTTAGAGGAGAGCCCCATATTGGCTCTTTCCAATTATGAAAAGGTAGATCCCAATCAGGGGTGAAATTCAGTAGGTTCTGACAGGTTCTGGAGAACTGGTAGCGGAAATTTTGAGTAGTTTGCAGAACTGGCAAATACCACCTCTGGCTGGCCCCAGAGTGGGGTGGGAATGGAGACTTTGCAATATCCTTCCCCCAGGAGTGCAGAAGGAATGGGGATTTTGCAGTATCCTTCCCCTGCCACACCCACCAAGCCACACCACGCCCACCAAGCCACACCCACAGAACTGGTAGTAAAAAAATTTGAATCCCACCACTGATCCCAATACCTAATGTCATGAAGTCATTCTAAACTCTCATGCTCTGAGTACAGCATTTAATGAGCAAGGAAGGAATGAAGGGAGAGCTGCTTATTTCCTCCTTTGGTTGTGGAATCCCTTATAAAAAGAATAGAAGTTTTCTTATTGTAAGTACCAAGAACAAGGGAGGGACACTTCTGCCCTGCCCCCCCCCCACTTAGGGTGACTTCTGAGCCTGCAATCCTTTTCAAAGGGTCTCTACATCCTTAGATTTTCCTCCCTGAAGAATGTTGTCTAGCAGGTCCAATCTTCTGTATAACTGGAAATCTATAGAATATAGAACATAAAGGTTGCAAGTGACCTTGGAGGTCCTCCAGTCCAATCCCTGCTCAAGCAGGAGATTTTATATGATTCTGGACAAATGGTTGGCCACAGAGGAGGGATTCATGTACTGTAGCAATCGGTTTGCCCAAACCAGACTCCTTCAATGGCCTCCTGCAACCCTCTGCCAGAACGCTCGGGCCACCACAGTGACGGTGGGTGGCCGGCAAGTGACGTCAAGCTGGCCAATCCCACCCCCACCCCCACCCCCCGAGGTCAAACACAATCCTGATGTGGCCCTCAATGAAATTTAATTTAATTTAATTTATCGCATTTCTATCCAGCTTGACACTCCCAATGTAGAGTACTTAACTTTCCATGCCGTCTTTGTATACTTGCACTTTTCCTTGCTGTACCCCTGCTTTTGCTCTGTCTCTTTTCCTTTAAACCTGTGATGGCGAACCTATGGCACGCGTGCCACAGGTGGCACGCGGAGCCATATCTGTGAGCATGTGAGTGTTGTCTTAGCTCAGCTGCAGTGTGCATGCGTACGCCAGCCATCTAATTTTTGGGCCTTCTGGGCCTACCAGAAGTCAGGAAAGAGGCTATTTTCAGCCTCCGGAGGGCTTCGAGAGGGTGGGGAAGGCCGTTTTCATCCTCCTCAGGCTCCTAGAAAGCCTCTGGAGCCTGGGGAGGGTGAAAAATGGGCCTACCATGCCCACCGTGCCATCACATGCCAAAAGTGGGGGGAGTGCACGCACATTGCGGGGGGCATTGAATTATGGGTGTGGGCACACGTGTGCGCTATGCCCCTGTGCTCCCCCCATTTTTGGCACGTGACAGCAAAAAGGTTAGCCATCACTGCTCTAGACCAAACATGCCCCTTGAAGGGGGGAAAAATGCCCTTTTTTTTGTTTGGCTGCTTTATTCTGTTTACTGGTGGCTGCAACACTTGCAAACTACACCCCTCCTTCCCACTGGTTTCAAATTTGCAGCCTCATGGCAACTGCAATGCTGACCTGGGGAAACAGCTCAAATAGGAGGGGAATACAGGTGCCTGCAGTTTTTCTTCCTCAGTTCCTCTGATCTTTAAATCATGAAGCTGCATTTTACACATCACACAAATCCCTGCCCAGATGTTCTGTGTGTGCAATTGCTAAGCACACATGCTAGCTGGCTATGCAGGCATGTGCGGAGAGGCAGACAGATATTTATGCCAATGTTTAAAAATCTCTTTTTTTGCTGAATTTGGGTCTAGGCATCCTAGCAACAGTCTATATCTCTTTATAACTTTTGTCAAGAGCTTTTTTTTCCAGCATCACCCATCCTTTCCTTCTTCATCATCTTCTTTTAACGACCTTATAATCCTTGGCGGGGTGGAGTCTGGACAACTGAATGGAGCTAGCAGAGTGTTTACTGGCCAGATGCCCTTCCTGTCACCAATGCAGAGTTTTGTTCAGCAGATATATTCTCATTGTGCCCATCTTTTCCTTCTTGATGCTGATTTATTCTGAACTAAAGAGATTCCACATGACTGTACCAGGTTAATACCAACTTTTAAAAATCAATAAATATTTACTGGAGAACACAGAGAATTCCTGCGTGGAATAAACTTTAATGAGCCGTAAGCCGTATTACTTTCTCAGCAGAATAACAAGAGCATGGGCATGTTTTTTTTTGCAACAAACCAAACTATGCTATGAATAGTTCAGCAGAATTGTAAAGCAGATGGTTGAGAAGAAATTAAATGATATTAAAGTAAAGGTTTTGCAATGGGGCAAAAATAGAGCAAATAAATGAAGTATCAGAAGAAGTATCAGAAGGGTCAAAATTGTTTAATGTTTTTTAAATTGTTTTAAAATTTTATGTGCTATGTTTTATCTCGGCTGTGCACCGCCCTGAGTCCCGCAGGAGAAGGGGGGTATAAAAATTAAATAAAAATTTTAAAAAATAATAAAATAAACATGTCTGTTTAGGCATTGAGCCTCAACTCTAGTCATGAGCGCAACAGTTTGTTATCTAATTGTTCACGAATTAAAACAGTGCGTTATCATTGGGAAAAACTACTTCTTTGTAATGCAACTTGATTGCTAAATTCTGATTTCAGCTGATTGTTGAGAAACTACAGGATATGTAGGACTCATTGCTCTAGGAGCTTACGTATGGCTTGCTTTTGTAACAACAGAAAAGCATAAGATGTTTGTAATGTGACTTCTTTGATTTCAGAAATTGAAGAAAAGATGAACTTTGAGGCCACAACTGAAATTTTGAGAATATGTTGAGGATGCTGTCACAAAATACCTCCCTTTGCAGATGGTGCAAGCTACAAAACAACCATATATCAAAAGGCAAACTGTTGAAGTTGCCCCTTACAATGCCTTCTAGTCGTCTAGATATTTACCGCTTCCTGGTTAACCCACCCTTCCTTCCTTCCTTCCTTCCTTCCTTCCTTCCTTCCTAACCTGTTTTCCTGAAAATAAGACCCACCCGGAAAGTAAGCCCTAGCATGATTTTTCAGGCTGTTTGTAATATAAGCCCTACCCCAAAAATAAGCTCCCGTTAAGATTGCCAGCAGACGGAGGCGTTTAGTACTGTATTTCCCCCCCAAATAAGACCTAAACAGGAAATAAGCAATAATGCATCTTTTGGAGCAAAAATTAATATAAGATCCGGTCTTATTTTGGGGGAAACGTGGTACTACCTATCTATCTTCCTTCCTTTCTTCCTATACATTTCCAAATAGAACATTGAGATTAAGCTATTTATGTTTTTATTATCTAAATAACCTTTGGGATCACATTTGAGCTATGAGCTGAAAGTTCCCTCCTTCTATAGCAGTACATAGTCAATATGCCTCATAAATAGATATTGCGGATAGCAGTATTTAGAGGTATGTGAATTTTGAACTTGATGGTTACATAGAACTAGAATGATTAATAGCTATTGATTGACTTACTCGTCATTGCTTTGCCCAGTCATCTTGAAAAGCAGGTATGGGCAAACCCTAGTCAACTTGCAGCACTCCTTTTTTCAGCCCCAGTATTTGGGGGAGGGGAGGCATTAAGGGGACAAAAAATATGCACTAGTTCATTACATCCCATAGAAAACATTCTCCATTATTACCTTTAATCTGATCTGATCATCCTAGTAGGTGCTTTTGAGAAGAGCGGTTCATTCATTTATTTATTCATTATATATATGTCTGCCCATAATTCAAGTCTGCCCAGACTTTCCCGATCCTCGTACCTGGGAGAGCAGCCAAGAAAAGGCTTCTACATCTAATTTCGTAGGAGACTGAGTTGAGAGAGTGTTTTTCCATTTTGGCACCAATGCTCCGAAACAGTTCCTTTTACAAATTAGCTAGCATCCTCAACAATGGCCTTCTGGAAGTTACCAAAGACCAAACTTAGCTATAAACATTTACCTGCTTATTTATTTCCTTACTAGTGATATATTAATGGTTGCTTCTGGCCAGTGGTGCGATTCAAAATTTTTTACTACCAGTTCTGTGGACGTGGCTTGGTGGGGGTGGCATGGTGGGCGTGGCAGGGGAAGAATACTGTAAAATCTCCCTTCCCTCCCCACTCCAGGGGAAGGTTACTGCAAAATCCCCATTTCCTCCCAATCAGCTGGGACTCAGGAGGCAGAGAATAGATGGGGGTGGGGCCAGTCAGAGGTGGTATTTACCGGTTCTCCGAACTACTCAAAATTTCCGCTACCGGTTCTCCAGAACTGGTCAGAACCTGCTGAAACCCACCTCTGCTTGTGGCATTGTTTATGAATATGTATCACATTTTTTTCTTCACAGTAGATATTTTCTTGTCCTTTGGAATGTTGGTATAAGATGCTGTGAGATTTCAAGGAGGCATAGAAATAATTGTTATTGTTATGGACTGTAGGCAGTTGGGTGTGTTCATTCTGTTCTGACTTCCATTCAGGGAGAAAGTTGCATTTAATCATGTCCCAGAAACCAAATGAAGCATAAAAAATAGGGTTGCTACAGAAAGTAGAAATATGACATCTCTTCTTTTTCTTTCTTGTTTCAGCACTGACAGTCCAATGTATGATATGACATCAACCTGCTCCGAATATGCTCAGTACTACAAGGAGCCATTCTATAAGCAGAAGAGAGTAGCAAAGCTGACAATGTGGTGGTGTAATATTTAATTTGCTCTATAAGCACGAAGACCTTGAGCCAGTCACTTTCTCCCAGCACTATGAAGGAGGCAATAGTAAAACCATTTCTGAAAAAACTTGTCAAAAAAACTGCAGGGACTTGTCCAGGCAGTCACTGAGACTCAAACATGACTGAATGGATGTTGTGGCCAGCCAGTGGCCAGCGAAGCTGGTGACAGACTCAGACAGTGAGGAACTGTGGGGAGGAACATGGGCCAGTCCTGGAGTCTGGGGAAGTCTCTGATGAGGGCTCTGCGTCGGAGGCAGAGACGCGGCCAAGGCCATCTGACAGTTATCAGCTGTCTTCGAAGTCAGATATCAGTGGGGCAGAAGAACAGTTGGAGCCTGTTCCCCATGTGTGCATATGCAGAGCTGCCAGGAGAAGGGAACATCTAAGGAACCAGGGCCATCTCAGGAGTAAAGGCACAGGTAGATGGTAAATGGTCCCTCCCATAGGGAATAAAGAGGAGCGAAGGGGAGGGGAGTTTGCAGGAGACAATTAGTTCAGTTCATTAGAGTGAAGATCTGTTCCTGACTTCTTGCCAAGCAATTGCTGCTACCACATGGCGTTTGGAAGATATCGGCCTGGCCACTCTCCAAGCCTAATAAAGGTCTGTAGTTGTGAAATCTCATGAAAGACTGTTTGCTGGGACTTTGCTGGAAAAGAATTCCCTTTAACCTAAATAAAAGAGGTTTTATCGGGACGAGGAGTCTGCTTCATGATCTTGGGAAGCCTAGGTCAGAACAGTGGAATAAAAAGTAGTACAAAGGCATAAATGCAAATGAACAATTTATTTAAATTATAACCATGCTAACAAAGAATGAAAAAGCAATCTATTTATTTGGCACAATACTGCCTCTAAGCCAACATTTATATCATTTGGTAGTGTCTGTGATATCTTAGAGCTGTGATGGCGAACCAATGGCACGCTTGCCACAGGTGGCACACAGAGCCATATCTGAGGGCACACGAGCGTTGCCCTAGCTCAGCTCCAGCATGCATGTACGTGCCGGCCAGCTGATTTTTGGGCCTTTCGGGCCCACCAGAAGTCAGGAAATGGGCTGTTTTCAGCCTCCAGAGGGCCTCTGAGGGGTGTGTGTGAGGAAGGCTGCTTTTGCCCTCCCCAGGCTCCTAGAAAGCCTTTTGAGCCTGGGGAAAGTGAAAAAATGGGCCAACCGTGCCAAAAGCGGGGGGAGTGCAGGGGAGCACGCGCACATGCGCGGGAGGGCAGGGCGTGGGGGGGCATTGAATTATGGGTGTGGGCATGCATGCGCACAATCCCCCCGTGCTCCCCCTGCTTTTGGCACATGACGGCAAAAAGGTTAGCCATCACTGTCTTAGAAACTTCCAATCATTTCATTTTTCAATGAACAATTTCTATTACTAGACAGATGACAAAAAGGAGGCAGCAGACCCAATTCTGTGGCTATGTTTGGCAGCTACAAACACTCCAAGATGTCAAGTACTGGGATAACAATACCATCTTTTTACAGAAATCGCTGTAGCAGGCTCATTGATGACATTTAGGATGTAATTTCCTGATGAGAAGGTCAAGTTTGCATTGCTATAATAGTCATATTTGAATGGATTATCTTTGTTTTATGTCTCATGAGGGTGTAGTCCTATGTAACACTCAGTTCATAATCCTCACATAATGGATAAAACAATATTCTCACTGGAATTAATTCTGACTCAAGGAAGTTAAAAATCGACACTTTTCATTGTGAATCATTGAATCGAATTATGAGATTATCAGTCCCAACTTCATGCCAGGACAGACCATCTTCTGATAACCCAACCATCCTGTTTGGGGACTTTCTATGGTTTGCAGAAGAAATTGCTTTTATTGTAGTAGTTTTATTATGACTAATTATTACATTCCATTTCAATGAATGGCTCTTAGATTATACGGTAACTGAATGCCAGTTGTTATGTCCTTATAAGGACATCCGGCCGGGGATTGGTTAATCCTCCGGCGGGAAAGTTAAACCGCTGTCATTGGACGACTGGTCTGCCGGAGCGCTATAAAAAGGGCTCCGGCAGCACAGCCGTTCGTCTGTTCTGACTTAGTTAAGAGCTGAATAAAACTTGTTGAACAGACCCCGCTGGTCTTGTCTTCTTTCCTGCGCCTGATCTAACACTGGCGACGAAGGACTTGAAAAGAACCGCCACGCAGAGCTAAGTCACTCATCGAGAATTCCTCACTGAGCTGAAGTCACTGAAGATGGAGGCATCACAAGCCGCGATGGCTCCGATCTCCAAATTCGACCCCAGAGTGGAGAAATGGACCTCCTATTTGGTTCGTTTCCGCCAGTTTCTGCGGGGAAACAACTATCAGGACCTCTCCGATGAACGGAAACGAGCCCTGTTCCTGGCGCATTGCGGCTCCGAGGTGCTGGAGATGGCCATCGACCTCGTGTCCCCAAGGAACATCGAGGAGATGTCCTGGGCCGATTTGCAAGACGTGCTGAAGGAGCACTACGCTCCCACTGGAACTCCCATTGCCAGCAGATTCACCTTTCAACAAAGGAATCAGTTGGAAGGGGAGCCCATCAAGGACTTTGTGGCAGCTCTGCGACAACTCGCGTCAAATTGCGAGTTTGACAACGTTGAGAACGCCATCAGAGACCGTATTGTCTTCGGCATGAGGGACATTGGACTGCAACGTAAGTTCCTCAGCCGAAAGAAAATCGCGTTGAAAGACGTCGTTGAGGAGGCAATCGCAGCCGAGATCTCAGAAAAGGCTGCTGCCGCCATGAGTAGGGCTAGAGGGGTGCACAAATTGCAACGCCACCCCAAGAGCTCGTCTGAGGAGTCGTCTGCCAGCTCCTGCTCCGACGACGAAATGGCCGTTCACAAGGTTTCCCGCCAAAACCGTCGCGAGCGCAACCAAGATGGCGCCCGGATCGAGCCCTGCGGCAGCTGCAAAGGAAGCCATGCCAGGGCCAAGTGCCGTTGGAGAGACGCTATCTGCCGACGCTGCAACAAGCGGGGGCACATCGCTGAAGCCTGCAGGGCCGAAGCACCTACCCCGGGCCCGTTTCCCCCCGGCTGGGGCGAGAAACGGCAAGACAACCAGAGACCATCCAAACGGTCCTCTGCCAGGTCTCAGCAACGAGGCGGCGGCTACGCGGCAGCCAGAACTGATCAGCTGTCCTCCGGCATCCACACCATTGACGATGCGGCCGCAAAGTTCCATGCCACCGTAATCGTGGAGGGAACACCCTGTTCTATGGAGGTTGATTCGGGATCGAACTACTCCATCATGGACTGGCACCAGTTAAAGCGTCTGAAACCGGGCATCTCGAAGAAAGACCTCAGGCCCCTACGGGCCCGTCTTGTCGATTTCGGCGGCAACCCTGTTGAGATCCTGGGGAGGACTTCGCTCCGGGTCACCTACCACGACTTCCAGGGCGTCCTACCCATCACTGTCGTGGGACGAAACCGCCCGAGCCTGCTGGGGATGGAGTGGTTCGAGCCATTGGGGCTATCTATCAGCGGGATCCACCAAATTCGTAGGGACGAACTCGACGCCATCATCGAAGAGTTCAAGGAAGTCTTCGATGGCAAGCTGGGGAGATTTGTGGGGAAACCTATTTCCTTCAATTTGGACAAAAATGTCACCCCAATCAGGCTAAAGCCCCGCAGGGTTCCGTTCGCCCTGAGGCCCAAGGTCGACGCCCAGATAGATAAGCTTGTCGCCCAGGGGGTCCTGGAACCGATCGATCATGCTGCATGGGAGACCCCCATTGTGACCCCGATGAAGCATGATGGGTCTGTGCGCATCTGCGCCGACTATAAGTGTTCGATAAATAAGGCCCTCCAGCAGAGCGCATATCCGGTTCCAGTGGTGCAACATCTGCTGCATTCACTTGGGAGCGGATCAATATTCGCGAAATTGGACCTGGCCCAAGCTTACCAGCAATTGCCAGTGGATGAAAAAACTGCGGAGGCACAAACCATTGTCACCCATAGAGGGGCCTTTAAATGCACGCGCCTCCAATTTGGGGTCAGCGCAGCCCCAGGTATTTTTCAATCATTTATGGAACGCCTTCTTCAAGGCATTCCAGGGGCGGTCCCTTACTTCGATGATGTCTTAATCTCCGGCCACTCCAAAACCCAACTACTTGAGCGACTGCGCATGGTTTTACAGCGATTCAAGGAGAAGGGTTTGAGAGTCAGGAGGGACAAGTGCATCATCGGGGTCCAGGAAGTCGAGTTCCTGGGTTATCTCATTGATAAGAACGGCATTCACCCCACTAAATCTAAGGTTAGGGCTATCCATGAAGCTCCACCCCCCCAAAACAAGACGGAGCTTCAGGCGTTTCTGGGACTACTGAATTTTTACAGTGTGTTCCTGAAACAGAAAGCCTCCGTGGCTGAACCGCTCCATCGCTTGCTGGGGAGGCGGTTTCCTGGAGGTGGGGGAAGGAAGAGGAAGCAGCATTCAGAGCTGTCAAGAACCTGCTTTCTTCCGAGAGTGTCCTCATCCAATACCACGAGACACTCCCCCTGCTATTGACTTGCGACGCATCCCCCTACGGCATCGGAGCAGTCCTCAGTCATCAATTCCCGGACGGGAAGGAAGCACCCATCGCCTATTTCTCGAAGACGCTGTCCAGCGCCGAGAGAAATTACAGCCAGCTGGACAAAGAGGCCCTGGCCATCGTTGCTGGCGTCAAGCGCTTCCATGAGTACTTATACGGACGAAGGTTCACGGTCATCACAGACCACAAGCCCCTGCTGGGCCTTCTGTCTGGAAGCAAGCCCACACCTAACTACTCATCTCCCAGGATGACACGCTGGGCAATTTTTTTGGCCGGGTACTCTTACGAACTTTGCCATAGGCCGGGCAGTAACATCAGCAACGCTGACGCCTTGAGCAGATGCCCGTCAAAAGACTTAGTGGAGGACCCTGCCCCCACCCTGGGACTGCATCATATCGATGGCGACCTGGCTTGCCCAGTCACATCCGCAGACGTCGCGGCACTAACCCAGAAAGACCGGACTTTGAAACAAGTGATGTCTTGGGTGCTGCGCGGCTGGCCTGCGGGACCGTTGACCGACGACTTCAAGCCGTTTGCGAAGAGGCAGCAGGAACTGTCAACCATGAAGGGCTGCCTGCTGTGGGGTGACAGGGTCGTGGTTCCCCAGGCCTTGCGCCTAAAGACTTTGGAAACCTTGCACAAGGGGCACCCTGGCATCGTACGCATGAAGGGACTGGCACGGAGCTACGTCTGGTGGCCATCACTGGACAAAGACATTGAGGACTGGGTCTCCAGATGTGATCCGTGCCAAGAAGTCCGCCCCGCCCCTCCGCAAACGCCTGTTGCAGAATGGGAAACACCGAGCAACCCGTGGGCGCGAATACACATAGACTTTGCGGGCCCGATGCAAGGAAAGTTCCTGCTGATAGTGGTGGACGCATTTTCCAAATGGCTTGAGGTCATTCCCCTGGCATCCATCACTACTGAAGTCACCATTAGAGCCCTCCGGCGACTATTTGCTACCCACGGGCTGCCGGACGTCCTTGTTTCCGACAACGGCCCGCAGCTGACCTCGAAACCCATGGAGGAGTTCCTGGCCAGTTTGGGCATTCGCCATGCCCTCTCTGCCCCCTACAGACCGGCTGGCAACGGACAAGCTGAGAGGATGGTGAGGTTCACTAAAGAGGCCCTTGCCAGGATGGGACCGGGCGATTGGCAAGAGAAGATCGACAACTTCCTCTTGATACAACACATTACGCCGCATGCCACCACAAGAAAGAGCCCAGCCGAATTGCTGATGGGCAGGAAGCTGAGGTCACCCCTGGACCGACTACACCCCCTGTACCACTCCGAGGTCACCGCAACCGCGAGCCGCCCCCTCCGAGCCTTCTCTGCAGGAGATCCGGTTTTCGCGCTTAATTTCCACGGCCTGCCGAAATGGCTGAAGGGGAGAATCGAGAGCACAACCGGCCCGAAGTCCTACACTATTGAACTGCAAGATGGAGTGGTCTGTAGACGTCACATCGACCAACTCCGGAAGCGGTGGGAAGGGGATGGCGAAAACCACCCTGACGAGGTAGGACAACAACACCCCTACAAGGCAGGACAAAACCACCCCGACGAGGTAGGACGACAACACCCCTACATGGCAGGACAAAACCTCCCCGTCGAGGTAGGGCAACACCACCCTGGCAGGGCAGGTCAACACCACCCGTTTGAGGTAGCCCTGCAACACCCAGCCGAGGTAGGACCGTACCACCCCGGCCGACCAGCAGACCCGCTACCGTACTGCAACTGCCGAGTAGACAGGGGACTCCACGGCAACAGAAACTCACGCCTCACCGGCATGGCAGCCCAACGCCACCCCGACGGCAAGGAACTCCAGGGAACGCCAGTAGACCGGGACATGCCCAACCAAGGGGGCCAACAACAACCCGGTGAGGGAGGCCTACGACACCCCTGCACGCAGGAACTGAAACGCCCGTTTGAAATCTCCCGTCCAGCTGACCCCCGTCACAAGCAACAACGACCCGACCAGGTCGACCTGCACCACCCAGACAGGGTCGACCATCACGAGAATCAACGAAACGGACAATTTTCAAAAAATAAAAATAAACCAAGGGACTTACCGGCCTACGACGATCGGCACCCAGGCCAGGGAAGAGACCAACCGGACCAGCAGATGTATTCCAACAGCGGGTCGGGAGGCGGCACACCGGAGCCGGTACCTGCAACGACCACTTCGCAGCCCAGCAGCAAGGCCGGAGGCGCACGGACAGGACTGGCACCTTCAACGACCCGGCGGCAGGCATCCCGGGGGCGAGGGTCGGAGGACACCGGAGCGGCCACCTTCCAGACGGACGACGGAGAACAGAATGAACTGCGCAGGTCGAGCAGGGCTTCCAGACGTCCCGCCTACCTGCGTGACTACGTTTGTTGATTGACACGAGCTGAACCATGTTTCATCTAGGGGGGGAGGAGTGTTATGTCCTTATAAGGACATCCGGCCGGGGATTGGTTAATCCTCCGGCGGGAAAGTTAAACCGCTGTCATTGGACGACTGGTCTGCCGGAGCGCTATAAAAAGGGCTCCGGCAGCACAGCCGTTCGTCTGTTCTGACTTAGTTAAGAGCTGAATAAAACTTGTTGAACAGACCCCGCTGGTCTTGTCTTCTTTCCTGCGCCTGATCTAACACCAGTAATCAAGGTCATTGCATATTTATATTGCAGCTGTATCAATGAGAAAAAATCCATTGTTTCATATTCTTTAAAGGCTAAATCCCTTCATTCTAAAGGTCTATGGAGATCTCAGTCATCCAGGTCATGGTTGTCCCAAGGGTGCTTTTTCAGGAGGCAACTGGACTTTCTTGTTTTTCTTTGAAGACATTTCACTTCTCATCTAAGAAGCTTCTTCAGCTCTGACCAGTTCCATTCCCCACCGTCCAGTCCAGAACCTAACCTCTCAGAGAGATCAATGATATACATTAGGTCTATGTATTCATCCACCACAGATTTTGGATGGAAGTAATCTTACTTCAGACAGACCTCATTAACCAGCACCAAACTGAGGCTAAGGGTCTAACCACGATATCCCCAGGTACAAGCAGCCACAATGGATGAAGGGATCACCAAAAAACTAAAGATATCTCTTCCCCTGAAATGGACTAATTAGTGCCTCTAGTGCCAATCAGTTACTATATTATATCTTATTGTTGTCTGTGCAGCTTTAATGTAATAAATACTACTTTTTATTTGTTGTCTTTGATGCCGATTTCCTTGCTGTGTACCATGCCAATCAGTAGTGGGTTTCACTTACCTTCACTTCCAGTTCGGAACTGTGAGTGTGCAGTTCCACATGTGCTCACTTCGGCTCTTCTGTGCATGCACAGAACCTTCTGCACATGTGCAGAGCGTCCGTGATGACGTCCGGGCGGGTGGACGGAGCCTCCTGCTGCCGCCGCCGCTACAGGTTCGCTTGAATTGGGACGAAACGGTAAAAACCCACCAGTGATGCCAATGTATGTAATTAGGGCATTTTAAAAATATTGGGAAGTAATGCCTCTATCTTAGGACCCAATGATGCATCAAACCTTCACACAATAAAAATCATGGCATCCAATAAAATTCAGTACAAAAGTATCAACTGGACTAATTATCAATAAAACTCACTCTAAATAGAATCAGAGCAATCATAGGATTGGGATGCCCAGGAAATGTAACTATTAAAGGCCCTATATAACTAAAACATTTTCCATTTTTGCCAAGATAAGTTGTTTACTTCTTTATGTTATGTTCAATTCCAATGCTACTTTGTAAAAATGAATTAAACGGGTATATTTATATGCATGTATTTGTAGAGCAAAGTAGAACCCATTCCCACAAATGACATAGAATTACAGCTTGATCCTCTGCCTTTTTAGTCAGAAATAATTCTTGCTTGGTTTTTTTCAGTACACAGAAAAGGATTACATCTCAGTAGAAAAGTACTTAGGTCCCATCCATGGCATTTCCGGCTTGAGCTAGGAAAAACTGCTGTCTGAAAAACTAGAGGGCCATTGCCAGTCAGTCTAGACAATATGACATTATATCAGTATAATGGCTGTTTCAATATAAAGCAGTTCCTTGAATTGAATGGGATTTACTCCCAAAGAAAGCAGCTTTTCAAGGTAATCTTACACATAATGTATTGGGGAGAAAGGACACCTCCCATCATCTTGCCCTAATACCTCTAAAGTGGTTTGTAGCCAGATGTGCAATCTTCTTCCTTGCTGGAATGCTGGAATGCAGTACACATAATGGGAACATTAAGAGACAATTGGAACTCTGTCCATTGACCAATAAAAAGATGAAAAAAAAAAGACCTGTTATCTGAGCCACAGCCAAATATCCCAGTCCTCACTCAGTGCAGAACTAAAACTAGGCCAAACTCTTTCCCACCTTTGCAATACCTGCTTTGTGCTTGGCAAAAAATTGCAAGCTGCTAGTATGATGGAGAGTTGCTTTGCCATCAGAACACCTTTCAGACAGATAGGTGAAAAAATGTTCCTTGTTCAGTTGTGTCTGACTTTAGGGGCCAGTGCTCATCTCTGTTTCTTAACTGGAAAAGCCAGCGTTGTCCAAAGACATTTCCATGGTCATGTGGCCAGCATGACTATATGCTACGGAGATGCATGGAACGCTGATACCTTCCCACTGAAGTGGTACCTATTTATCCACTTGCATTTGCATGCTTGAGATGAAGGTGTGACACCACAGTTTTCTTAAGTGTTGAAACCTGTGGTTGTAGTTTACTCAGCTCCAAGATTCTTAATTTTATCCCTCAGTATTATTATACATGCCTCTCTTTATTTCTTTCAACCATGAACACCTATCCTTGATTTTATGAAAGCTTCTATAAGTCAGAGTTTTAATTGATTATACAAATGCAGTATAAGCCTAAACACATTTTCCCTAACATACTAACAGACTTATTTCTTGCAACTCAGCTCAAGGGTGTAGCTTACTTGGTCTGGGTACAAAGGGAATTGTAGTTTTATGCTTATGAAGGACACCACGTTGGGGAAGGCAGAGCCAGACTGACTCTCTCAGCAGAGTTGCTTTCAGCACCTTAATGTGATTATTAAATGTACAGCTCTCTGACCCGAAACTGATTTTTCTAAATGAGCTGGTCACTGGGGCATGCCTGTGAATTAAAATAAATTGTTAGCATATCAAGAATGTGAATCCCTTTTCCTGTTTTTCAGTTTGACAGGAACGACGGCTGGAGCCTGATGTTTTCCTCAGCATGAAATAAGTCATCCCGGAAACTGACTGCATTGTTGTTGTGCATGAAAATGGTTCAGGGAGGGGGGGAAACAAAACCCCTCTAAAACAAAACCAAATAATTGTTCCTGTCTCCAAAGGTTTAAAAATAGTTCCTTGAAGTTGCTGGTGTATATTTATGTAGCTTCAAATCACTTACTGGCAAGACAAAATGGGACAAAGTTCAAATGGAAAAAGCTTTATTTAGAAGAGGAAGAGTTAACAATTATAGTGTTAACTCTTCCCCTTCTAAATATATCACCATCTCTTTTGATTTAAACTGCTGTACTATTTTTTTAGCTGAGTTTCAAGAGTCTAGATGGCAGCAAATTAGTTGTTAGCAAGTGTTATTCTTACTTTAGAAACCCAAACCTTTGGAGAGGCAGGCTGCCTATTTTGCTAGAGATTTACTGCTTCTTTATTTACAATGACCTACACACTATAGGAGGAAGAGGAAGCATACATCACTCACATCTCTGGCTCACTCATATTTATATTGGCTTTTTTAAACCTTCCTTATACAGTAACATTTGAATTGGAACTTTCACATTTACATTTCTTCGGTGTATCAGGACTGGGGGGGGGGGGGGGGAATTGCTTTTTTTAATTAGGAGAGTTATGTCAACTTTAGATCCTTGCAAAATGTTGAAAGCAGGAAGCCTGATTAATGCCATATTCTCCCCCCCTCCCCAAGCTATTACCGTTTTACATCTTTTGAAGGCAATGTGGCAATGCAGCAATGGTTTTTTTTCCTGTTATTGTACATCAGTCCCCTGCCTTCCATTCTCTTCTCCTCCATTATAATTTAGTTAAAAGATTACTGTATTGTAATGTCTTTTAAAAAAAAATGAGTTACAGAAATTGGACAAGTAAGCCACTCCAATCAAGATAAATAAATTTCACTATAAAAGTGTTTGTTTAGTCCTTTTCTGCTTTTTTTCCGTTCATCCTCCATAGTATGTTTTGCACTAACAAAGACATTTATATTCCAACAAGTCATCACTTATAAATGTTTATGATTCACTCTTATTTCTTTCCACCTACGTAAGTTCAAACTGCATTATTCCCTTAGTCAGATGCTCGGGGGCAGATTGGCGTTCTTTAAATATAGCTGCAGTTAACAATAAAAAAGAACTAAACCAGCTTTACTAGGCCGTACTGAAATCAGTTTATTTCATCACATAGATAATGCTTTCCCAAAAATTAATATTCTGTAACAGGGGTGAAATCTAAAATTTGTTACTACCGGTTCTGTGGGAGTGGCTTGGTGGGGGGGGGGTAATGTGACTGGGTGGGCATGGCCAATTTTTTTTTTTTACTTTTAAAACCATTTTTTACATGTAAAACCATGTAAAAAAAATGCTTTCAAAAGGCTCTGACGATCCCAGTTGAGTTGTCTGATCGGCAGGCAACTCAGCTGGGATTGTCAGAGCTTGGATTGTTAGAGCCATTTAAAAGAAAAAAAGGCTCTGATGATCGTGTGGCTCAGCTGGGCATGGGGGGCGGAGGCAGGGATTTTTGCTACCGGTTCTCCAAACTGCCCACCACCATCGCTACCTACTCGCCTGAGCCGGTCCGAACCGGGAGCATTTCACCGCTGTTCTGCAATAATTTAGCAGTTTTGTTCTTCATACTTTGCCTTGCCTTCCAAAAAGAACATCCTGTGTTTCAAATTTCTAGAACTGATTTATGAACAGAAGAGAAGGAGAGAATTAAAAATACCATGCAAAAGTGTGAAGAAATACATAGATAATTACTGTATGGTTACCATACATATATTTAATGATGGAGAAGGCTCCTGAAAATATCATGAATAGCCAAGGAAAGAAAAAAAAAATGGATTTTAGAGTAAATTAATCCAAAAATCTCAGAGTGTCATATTTTGGACACCTAACTCTTTAGAGAAGTGTATAATGTGAGGGAGAGAGAGAGACAGAGACGACAAAAGGTGAATGGACTGTCTTGCCTGTATATAGATTATTTTGGTCACAAATTACAATGCTTTTGATTTGACACCTTCATTTGACATCCTGTATGATAGTTGTCTGTCTGTCTGTCTATTCCAGGGATGTCAAACTTGTGTTGTCATGGCAGCGTCACGTGATGTATTGGGACTTTTTTCCCCTTTGCTAAACCGTGTGTGGGCGTGGCCAGTGTGTGACACAGCTGTCAAGGTTCCAAGTAATACATCCCATTCAATAGAAACTCCAAGGCAGACAATTTCTTTAAACAACATTTTATTGGGACATATGAAATTGGCACGTTCCTGGTGAAAAACCAGCTCTAAATTCCTGCCGGTTTTACACCCAATTAAAAGTAAAACTTCAGACAGGGTCAAATGGCACTTAAATTTTTGTCTTGGAATGTTAACGGACTGAATTCTTTGCAAAAAAGAAGGAAGATATTTCACTATTTGAGACAATTTCATAATGATGTTATTTGCTTACAGGAGACTCATGTAAAATTGCAAGATCAGAAATACTTGATAAATTCAAAATTGGGAATGCAATTTGTTGCTTCAAATTTGGAAAAGAAGAATGGAGTGGTGATATATATAAACAAGAGATTTGTAGCTAAAACTATAGAAGTAGATAAAGATGGAAGATATATTGCAATTGAAGTTATTACAGATGGTGGACCAATCTTGTTGGTCGGAATATATGCTCCAAATCAACAGCAGGAAAATTTTTACAAGTTGCTTCATTTAAAAATTCTGGATTGGGATTATTCAAACATTATAATAATGGGCGACTGGAATGGAGTAATCCAACCTAGATTGGATAAAAAAACTACGGCCAAAATAGGGAATAAACTACCACAAGCTTTTTTTGAACTGAAAGAGGATTTGGAATTGAAAGATATTTGGAGAATTCAAAACCCAAATGAATTGGACTTTACTTTTTACTCAGACAGGCACAAATCCTTTTCCAGAATAGACTTTTTTCTCTTAACTTCTAACTTACTTTCTAAAGTAAAGAAAATAAAGATATTTCCTAGGACTTTGACTGACCACAGTCCGGTCTGGATGGAAATCGAGATGGGCAAAAGAGAAAGAAGATCCTGGAGAGTAAATGAGAATCTATTTAGATATGAAAAAAATATAATTGAACTTAAAAAGCATTTAAAGGAGTTTTTTAAATTTAACTTGAATAAAGGTACCCCTATTGAAACAGTTTGGGACGCAGGTAAAGCATATATGCGGGGAGTACTAATTCAAATGAACTCTAAACACAGGCAGAATCAGCAGAAGAAAAGACTACAACTGGAATCTGAGATAAAAAAGAAAGAACAACAACTGATACAAAAACCAACAGATGGAAAATTGCAAATGGCTATAAAACTTTTGAAGGATCAATTTCAAATGCTTATAGCAGACCAAACAGCAACTAACTTACAATTTGCAAAGCATAATACCTTTTCCAATGCTAACAAACCGGGCAGGTGGTTGGCGTATACTTTGAGGAAACAAGCATCGACATGAATTATTGATAGTACTGAATATGGTGATAAAGAAGTTTATCAACAAGATCTAATTAAAAAAGCCTTTTTGGAATATTATACTAAGTTATATGCTAAAGATGACATACAGAATATTACTATAGATGAATATTTAGAAAACAAGAGAGTTTCAAAAATTTCAACGACTCAAAAGAAAAGTTTGGAACAATTGATAACAGTCGAGGAGATCAGTTTTGCTATAAAACAATTAAAAACAGCTAAAGCTCCAGGGACGGACGGCTTAACTGCAATTTATTATAAAACTTTACAAGAAGAAATGATTGAGCATCTTAAAGATTTATTTCGTAATATACAACTAGGAGGTAAGATACCTTCCTCATGGAAAACAGCTTTTGTTTCATTGATTCCGAAAGAAGAATCAGGTCCTAAGAAACCAGAAAATTATAGACCAATATCTTTATTAAATACAGACTATAAAATCTTTGCAAAAGTATTAGCCAACAGATTGATGCCAGTTATTCAAAAGATAATTCATCATGACCAAGCAGGATTTATTGAAGGGAGATATATGAAGGAGAATGTTAGGCAAGTTATAGACTTAATGGACTATCTAGATAAGAATAAACAGATCTCTGCAGTGCTGGTTTTTTTGGATGCGGAAAAAGCCTTTGATCGAGTGAATTGGAACTTTATAATTAAGACTTTGGAAAAAATGGATTTGGGGGAGCGGTTTATACAAGCGATTGGTGCAATTTATCAAGAACAATATGCACAACTTATTATTAATGGATGTTTAACATCGAATTTCAACATACAAAAAGGCACCAGACAAGGTTGTCCATTATCCCCGCTATTATTTATTCTAACTTTAGAAGTCTTACTTAACGCAATACGGGATTCGAACTCCTTGACTGGAATAGCTATAAGGCAAGAGGACTACAGAACTAAGGCATTTGCAGATGATCTGATTGTTACCCTATCACAACCTATGAATTCAATAATCCAGATGAAAAATATCATAGAAGATTATGGCATGGTATCTGGTTTTAGGCTGAATCAGAAGAAAACTAAAATGATTGCCAAAAATCTGACAGAGAGCAAAAAAAAGGAATTGGAAAGAATGGCAGGTTTTGAGATTGTTTCAAAGGTCAAATATTTAGGAGTACAAATCACAGACTTCAATGCTAAACTGTTTCAAAATAACTATGAGGTTCTGTGGCAAAAGATACAAAAAGATATGCAAAACTGGAAGAAACTGCAGTTATCACTGCTTGGAAGAATATCAGCAGTAAAGATGAATGTTTTACCTAGACTTATCTTTTTATTTCAAATGATACCGGTGCTTAAATCAGACAAACCATTGCTAGAATGGCAAAAAGGACTGAATAAATTCATTTGGAATGATAAAAAACCAAGAGTTAAACTGAAAATAATGCAAGATACTCGTGAGAGAGGTGGTCTTAAACTCCCAAACCTTCGACTATATTATGAAGCAACTGCATTGATACAATTAAGTGATTGGTTTGGGAAAACTAAGACTGATTTGTTGAATATAGAAAGTCATGACCTGGTTTGGGGTTGGCACACATACTTATTTTATGATAACAAAGTGGACAAAGTGTTCAATAGTCATCTACTCAGAAATGCCTTGTTGAGAGTCTGGAGAAGGCACCGAATTAATTGGGATTACAAGATTCCGTTTTGGCTGGATCTTGCTGATACCATGTGGAATACAAATATTAAGTCACTTGGGGGTTTCTTATATAAAGAGTTACTTTACTTTGAAGAGGGCAGGTGGTGATTGAAGACTTTGGATATGCTGTTGGAAGAAGGGAAATTGTTGACTTGGTTGCAGTACCATCAATTACAGATGAGATGGAAAGAAGATCAACAAACTGGTTTAATGGAATATGAAGTAGAATTGGTTCAACAGATAAAGCGGACAGGTCCAATGCATATTAAGAGGGTTTATAATGTTCTGTTAGAAAGGGATTCAGAAAATGAGCTAGTTAAAGATTGTATGATTAAATGGGCACAAAATTTCTCTCAACCAGTTATGATGGAAACATGGGAAAAAATATGGGTTCAGAATGTTAAATTTACACAGTCACAAAATTTACGAGAAAATTTTTATAAAATGTTTTATAGATGGCATTTAGACCCCAAGAAATTGTCTTGCATGTACCCTAATGTGCAGCCAAAATGTTGGAGATGTGATTGTTTAGATGCTACATATTATCACATCTGGTGGACTTGCAGGAAAGTGAGGGCTTTTTGGATAAAAATCTGGTGGGTTATGCAAAATGTTTTAAAGAAAAAAATACAATTTTCTCCGCAATTTTTTCTATTGGGTATAGTTAAAGACTTTACACTGGGTGAAACTAAATTGATTTTGTATATGGTGACAGCAGCTAGGTTGTTGATTGCCCAACATTGGAAGAGTGATGTTTTACCGACTGTTGACCAATGGACCCAGAAGATGGCTGGATTTGCAGAAATGGCAAAGGTTTCAGCTTTTTTAAAAGACCAGACGCATGAGAAGTATATACAGGAATGGAAATTATGGATTGAGTATGTACAGAATAAGTATCAGACTAGAAAATATTATATCGCTTTTAGCTGAGATGATTATGTTAGTATGTTAGTAAATATAGAAAAAAGATTTGGAAGATTGAATAACATATATATTGTTTGGGAATATTAATATTGCATATAATGGAAGTCAAGGGGGGGAGGGAAGAGGGAGGAGGGGGAGGGTTAGGGTGGGGATGGGATTGAATTATATATTGTTTTTATATGTATCTTATAATGTTGGGCTAGGGAGGGGGGGAAAAAGGGGGAAAAATCTGTATTGGTAAAACTTTTTCAATAAAAAAAAAGTAAAACTTTGTCACTTCCCCCCAGAGTCTCCAGTCACATGGTCCAATCAGCATACAGTCCAGTTGCAAGGTGACCTTCGTCTCCACCTTTCGAACACCTGCACCAACGTCCTTGATTCCCAGGGGAAATAATTTTATTTAGGCTACAACACCCCAGCTATCTCTACACCACCCTCCCTGACCCCTTTGCTCCAGGCTGTGTCAGCCCTGAAGCAATGAGAATCGAAACCTCCCCAGAGAAAACTACCTCCCCAAAAAATGGCCACAGTTCAGCCAACTTCAGGGTTGACAGCAGTATTATTTATGACAGAACTATATTTGTTTGGTCATCAATATATCCAGTCCCAATTATTCTTCTTGGCAGAGCTGAGGTTCTCAAGGTTAAACTCATTTTTACATTTTTTGTAACTGAAACAAATGGAAGCTCATCTAGTCACTAACAGCTTTAAAAAGAGAGAAATTAGCCTCTCATTTTATAATGGGCTAGTGTGATTCCACAAGAAGACTGATTTCACCAGAATGGCACTGTTAGTTTATTACTAGGAATGCTCTTTTATGACAGATCGTTGCTACATCTGATTTAATGACGGGGTCATGCTTTTATAGTAATGTTTCTAGAATCTGAGATTGTTAATTGAACAAAAGTAATAATCATACTGATAGTATCAATGAGACACAAAGAAAAAAGAGATTAACAAACTGAAAATAACTGGTAAACTTCGTAACGCCACTTTAACTCTGAGAAATTAGATGGAGTTGGATCACACCCATTAAATGTAAGGATGCCTCATTGATTCATATTAACCATGCATATCCTCATAAACATTAATGAAATTGCTTTTGATAAATGCAGAACTGGTTCAGATACCACAACATTCCTCCTCAGGTGGTAAAAATGCAAACACGTCTCCTCCATGGACTTAGTACAGTGGTGAAATCCAAATTATTTTACTACCGGTTCTGTGGGTGTGGCTTGGTGGGCATGGTGTGGCAGGGGAAGGATACTGCAAAATCTCTATTCCCATCCCACTCTGGGACCAGCCAGAGGTGGTATTTGCCGGTTCTCCAAACTACTCAAAATTTCTACTACTGGTTCTCTGAACTGCTCAAAATTTCCACTACCAGTTCTCCAGAACCTGTCAGAACCTGATGGATTTCACCCCTGACTTAGTAGGACATCCACTTAGAATATTTATTTATATAGTTTATATAGTCACACCTCTCACTAAAAGAGCTTAGGGTAGTGTACAACAAAGGTAAAAACAGTGAATAAATGCTTAAAACCACTTATCATTATTAATTATAAAAACATTAAAATTAAAACTGTATACTGGATTTATACAACATTCTTCCTTCCTTCCTTCCTTCCTTCCTTCCTTCCTTCCTTCCTTCCTTCCTTCCTTCCTTCCTTCCTTCCTTCCTTCTTCATATAAGTGGGAAAATCACACACATGGGCAAATCATATATACAGATGTGGAAGTTTGCATGCTATACCCACCTCCTGAACTTGAGCACTGGAGTACAGTAGTAAATATCTGCACTATACAAAAATCCCCGTAAATCAGATATGGAATGAATGAAACTGTTTCCTGTTGTGGGTTGTGTGGAAGTTAGAAAGAAACATTATTTTGTCTGGACTGGCTCTAATGCTGCAGTGATATTGTCCAGTTAACTAGCAAACAAAACAAAGGTGACCATGTGAAAAACAGATGAGGTATTTTACAATGGCAGTTAATTCAGTGGAATGACTGCACCATTAAACAATATACAAATTTGGAAGTCTTGTATCTTGGCATAACGTTTTCCCAGCTCCTTTGGTTTCAAGGGTTTAGTGATATCCACCAACCATACCATACTTATAAGAATTGAACAGTTCAGGGTCAGTTGAATTGAGATGTAAATCCAGGCTCCCATGATTTCACTTCCAGCCTTACCTGCTATCCATATGTCAATTTCCTGGCAGAGCCCCAGGATCAGGCAATAATCTTACTTTTAACATAAACGAAATAAATAAAAACTACTCTATTTTGACAGCTAATAATTTATTTCCTAGTCTCCAAACTTTTGACCTTTTCTTGCAGGCATTTTTGAATGTTTGTTTCTGTGTGCCACAGAAATCATTGCAGGACTTACTGATGTGATGTTACATACTTACTGGCACCAATGATTCCTGACATCCCACAGTTCACTGATCCCTTTAAAGCTGGTTGAGGAAAGAGAAAAAAATAAGATACCTATTTCCTAGCTTTTTAGCAACTAGGGAAACAAAAGGATTTTTCTATCACCTAGCCTTGTAAATGTGAAATATTGGATAAGATTATATACATATGGATGAAAAATGGAAAGGAAGATAAGTGTTGCCTTGAAAATTACATTGAAATGTTAGACATGGTATTTACAGCAACACTTTAAGAATATTAAAAAGATGTCTCTATTTTGTTCAGGATGGAGGTATTGCATGCTTGAAACTTGCTCATATCCTAAATGAATACAGTTTGTGAAATGTCTATGGGATGGGCCACCCATGAATACCCACAATTTAGAATAGAATAGAATAGAATAGAATAGAATAGAATAGAATAGAATA
>WNWU01013616.1:4075139-4122784 GCA_012654045.1 Ptyas mucosa
ATAGAATAGAATAGAATAGAATAGAATAGAATAGAATAGAATAGAATTCTTTATTGGCCAAGTGTGATTGGACACCAAGGAATTTGTCTTGGTGCATACACTCTCAGTGTACATAAAAGAATCATAAGGTACACCACTTAATGATAGTCATAGGGAACAAATATGCAATCAATTCATATTAGGAAACAGTCAATATAAATTGTAAGGATACCAACAACAAGGTTACAGTCATACAGTCGTAAATGGGAGAAGATGGGTGATAGGAATGATGAAGAAGATTAATAGTAATGCAGACTTAATAACTATTTTGACAGTGTTGAGGGGATTATTTCTTTAGCAGAGTGATGGCATTCAGGAAAAAACTGTTCACATCAGTTCTTCTGGTGTGCAGTGCTTTATAGCGTTGTTTTGAGGGTAGGAGTTGAAACAGTTTCTGTCCAGGATGTGAGGGGTCTGTAAATATTTTCACAGCCCTCTTTTTGACTCATGCAGTGTACAGGTCCTCAATGGAGGCAGGTTGGTAGCAATTGTTTTTTCTGCAGTTCTAATTATCCTCTGAAGTCTGTGTCTGTCTTGCTGGATTGCAGAACCATACCAGACAGTTATAGAGGTGTAGACGACAGATGCAATAATATATATAATATAATAATATATTCAATAGGATTCAGTGGAGCAAAAATACCATCTGAATTGACTTACAAGGAGTCTAAAAACATGAAGAGGGAGCTGAGTTTCTCCAAAATTAGGACAATTTGTGGAGGGGTGGTGGTTAAGGGAGATGTGGGGATCTTCTCCAGCTGTTTGTACCATACTTAGTTTCTACTGTGTAGCTAGATAAAGAGCTACAGTTCCCAGTACAGCTCAGTAACAACTAAATGTTCTCTAAGAAAGATTTATTTATAAGACACCAAAGATGGCATTTAATTCATGCCTATTGCACTATTCTTGATCTCTGACTCTGATCAGAAGAACTGAATATAACTATTTATTATTACCCTTTTATATAAACATCCATCTGTGGGCATTCTATTGAGAAAGGATAAAAATAGCAATACTTGTGCAAGTTAAATCCCCTGGGGAAAGAAAAACATACACATTATATTTAGATAAATGGTAGCAATGATATGAACCGGGGTGGGGGGGGGGGGGATCCTTGCTATATGCTGAGGGAACAAATTGATTCCAATACCAATTAACTGATCATAGATAAGTTTACATTAAAAAGCTATATAAGGGTGCTATATTTGTTGGATGCTATTATAAACATTAATTCTGAAAATCTCTACCACTAAATATTTGTCCCATATCATTTGCAGGCATTCCTCTGTCCCAGGGATTTTAGATTTTATATCTTCATTGCATACAGTAGAACAGTATTTCTCAGTCTTAGCAACTTTAAGACGTATGGACCTCATTCCCAGCCTACATATTACCTGGGGAATTCTGGGAGTTTTGGTTCACAGAGTTTAAAATTGCCAAGGATAAGAAACACTGGCATAGAATGCCAGAGAATGTTTAAACAGCTATAATGTTGGAATATTTTATTTACAGTTCCTGCATGTGTCTCTCTCTCTCTTGGTATTCTATACTGATTGCTGATGTTGGGGTTTTTTTGTTTGTTTTGTTTTTAATTTGATTTATATGCCGCCCTTCTCCGGAGACTCGGGGCGGCTTACAATGTGCTAAGCAATAGCCTTCATACTTTTGTATATTTATACAAAGTCAGCTTATTGCCCCCACAAACTGGGTCCTCAATTTACCTACCTTAGAAAGGATGGAAGGCTGAGTCAACCTTGAGCCTGGTGAAATTCGAACCTGCAATAATTGCAGGCAGCTGGTATTAATAACAGGGTGCTTTAAACCACTGTACTACCAAGGCTCTTTGATGGTATTGATGTTGTATTTCTTTTAATCCCAGGTTGACAACCCAAAATATACTGCTTTTTCCACCCGCCTCTTATGTGGAAACTCACGGTATATGTTGATGTTAATAACTGGATATTCAGGCATTTGGCTGCATATTTGGAGAGAAAGGCCATTCGGTAAAATGGACTGGGAAATGAATGCATTTAGGTTACTGCAATTAATGAATAACATTGCATACATGTGGGGAGCTATATTATGAAAGCATCAGCCAAAGAAAGTAAAAATGAAGATAATCTCACTTGAGGGAATAACTTTCTGATCTAAAGATGGTGATTATTTATGTCCAGCTTCAATGTTCACTAGTTCCTAATTATGTCAATGAATAAATGAATGCTGTTATCTTAGTAATGAACATTTACCACTGAGCAAAAGAGCTAAATGAAGCATGGTAATCCATTCCCTAAGAAGATCAGCAAATATCATTTAGATATGGATAATAGGAGAAAAATAAAGGTAGGAAATACAAGAGTGTTCTTTTCATATATATTTTTTCAAATGTTGAAAAATTGCTGGACAACTTTAAACTCATGTTTTGTTTGGTTTTCTCAGTGGCAATTAGTAAGCATTCGAGCCTTCTTGGACTGTGAAGAAAAGATGAAAAGCAGTGTTGAAAATGTATAAGATTTGATTTATTTACAAATGGAAGCAAGTAGGCATTGCACACCTAGCATAAATCTGGTGACCTTGTACTACATAGACAATTCAAATATAAGATGTTCTTTAAACTCTGATAGCTGCTTCCTTTCCAGTTAAGGAATACATTATATTCTGATTCAGCCACTTAACTAGCATTTTATTAAATAAAGGCACAGTTATAGCTCAAATCACAATGATCAAAATCAAAAACAGTTCTTAATGCCATGTTTTTGAAAGCTAATTTTGTATCAATATGCTGTGAATTTTGCAGTCCTCCTTCACTTTATTAATTCACAAGACTTACATGAAGAGAAAAAAAAAACAACGCTCAAATGTTGGTCTGTCATAATGGAAAATTAGTATGGAAATTTCATGGCATTCTTTTCAAGATCCATTTCCCTGAAAGAAATCAGAATAGCAAGGCTACTGTACAGTTTATTTAGCAACACTCAGGAACAAATTAAATAATAATGAAGGATTTGTTTAATTGCTGAAGCACAACTGTGGCCTAATCTAGAGTGTGCAGGAAAAAGGCCTAGGGAAATAATAAGGTGCTTTTCTAAAGGAGAAATTACAGATTTTTTAAACACCCACTTTTAATATTTCTTTTTAAAATATTAAGTCTCTCGAATTAAATTAATTTGTGAAAAACTACATCACTGTAGCTAAGAAATGTTTACAGTTAAATAAAAACACCTCAGAAACAATCTGTTGTGTGCTCTTTATTGTTTCATCTATAAACTATAGGGGTTTTTTTGCGGGGGGTTTGGTCTGTTAAAGAGTTCCATCTGATGGGACCCAGGAGACAAACCTTTTCTGCCTTGGCTTCCTAGAACATCATTCCCCCCCCCAGATAAGGTTAGCCCTATTCCTACCAGCCTTCCAGAAAGGCCTTAAAACAGGGTTTTTAAAAATCTATCTTGGTGACACAGGAAGAAGAAACTTGTGAGTTGGCTGAACTGTGTTTCTTCTGGTCTTGTTTGTGTTTAATTCCTTGTAATAGTCATTTATATTTGTTTTTAACTGTTCATTGTTTACTACCAAGAATCACACTTGTGAGATGGGCAGCTATATGCTCTCAATTTATATTCTAGTGGCTTGCCTTGTCAGTGTTGATGGGAATAGTCTTGAAGGTTCTTTGGCTGGGCTGTTTACTGTAAACAATATGCAGTATTGTTTACTTCTTGACTGATCTGTTGATTTGATGCTAATCTTGGTGTTAATCTATGCTCAGTTGCATATTGGTTAATGGTGGGGGTGTTTGGTCTTTTTGTTCCCTTTTTGGCTTGCTGGTTGTCTCTTTTGCACTGTATGTAGATGCTGTTTATGCCTATGTCTCTATTGATGGACAATTTGTCAGAGTGCCAGGCTTCCAGGAATTCTCTAGTGTTTGTGAACTTGGCTTGGTCTAGGATGGTCAGACTATGTTTAAGTCTGTCCATATTATGAAACTAAGGAGTTTTATCATGTCTTCTGACTCCTACTCGGTGTTCATGAATGTATTCTGTTTATCTTCTGCCTTTTGTCCTACATATTGGCTGTTGCAGTCTTTACACTGTAGGTTGTAGATGACTCCTGTTTTTTCTGCTGGAACCTTTGGTTTACTTAGAATGTTTTGGAGGTATTTAATTGATTTGTGTGCCACACTGATTACGTGTGGTTGTAATAGTCTGTTAATGGTTTCTGAGAAGTTTTTGATGGCTCATGTTGATTGTGCTATATTGGGTTGAGTGGTCAGGCACTTTTTGATGATGTTGTGTAGATATCTATTTTGTTGGATGATGTATAGATAACCTGTTTTCTTTTTCTGATGTTCAGGTTTGCTGCAGTGTGTTTTTGCTCATCTAAATACCGTTCTTACACAGCTTCTCTTATGGGAGGTTGGGTTATTACTTTGGTAGTGGAGCACTTGATTGGTGTGGATGGTTTTTTGGTACACTTGTGTTTCCATGGATCTTATCAGCCTCTGCCAAACCACATACTTTTAATTTGACAAAGTTATCAACAAATCAAAGGTACACTTATGGGATCAATGCTTCCAGGACTCATAGTGGAGGTTGTAATGGAAAATCTGAAAGCGATAGCATTCTCGCAGATATAACCCCAAATATGGATCAGATATGTAGATGACACTTTCACCATAATAAAAAAGGAGCAATTAGAGAACACTCACAAAACTGTCAACACCATCTTCAAAGAAATTCAACTCATGAGGGAAAAAGAAAACAACTCGCTACCCTTCCTGGATATCCTGATAGCACAGACTATGAGGACAAACTAGAAACACAATTTAATTTTTCAATCAGAGAATTTCCTCATACTTTTAAGTACCACTGTCTCCCTCTTCCCCCAAAATACAACATTGCTTTTGTTTTTTTGGCTATATAATGCTTTGTGAAATCAAATTTAGCAGCTAATAACAAGAATACAGACATTTTTTAAACCTTTTTTATTATGTTATAAAATTTGATAGATTGTATTTATTTATTTTATAATTTATTCATTAAATATATTGTTTCAATTCAGGTTTATAATCTATGATTAAATGTTATTAATATTTGGTTATTTAGATAGTTTAGTATACTAAGAATAGAGAAGAGGAAAGAAACATTCTATTAATATTAATTGAAAGTTAGGATGTCAATATTACAAGCATAAAATTACTTGAGCTTTTTGAAATCCAAAGTTATATATAATACTGAAAAAAGAATCACTATATCTCACATCAAAGAATTTTGTTGCACTAGAGATGTTTTGATCTCATACCAATTATTTAATATTAAAGTCTCCATTCTATTGTTACTTCATATATATGCATTTGTGAGTGTGTGTGCACATTTATATATGTGAGTGTAGATAGATGATAGATAGATAGATGATAGATAGATAGAGACAGATGATAGATAGCTAGATAGCTAGATAGCTAGGTAGCTAGATAGATTTAGGTATATATATTTTTACATGTGAATAAAAGGAAAAATAGATAAATGGAACAAATTTAAAAGAATTAAAATAAATAAATAGATAAATAAATAAAGAGGGAGAGGGAGAGAGAGAGAAAGGAAGGAAGGAAGGAAGGAAGAAAAGAAAGAAAGAAAGAAAGAAAGAAAGAAAGAAAGAAAGAAAGAAAGAAAGAAAGAAAAAACAGAAAGGGAAAATAAAAATAAAAAAGATAAATTTATAAAGCTGCTTATTTCCAATATTTGTAGACATTTAGATGTCCTTAGTTTTGTGCGATCAAATTTAGCAGTTAATAATAGAAGTAGAACCAATTTCTTATGTCAATGCGTGTACTTTAGGAAAACTGAATAATAAACCACTAACAAGGATTGTCAAATATTACTGGAAGATTTTATTGATTTCTCCAAAACCTTTGGATTAAAAGGAATCTCTAACTGCATATTGTCACCAGCAACATGAAGGAGTTTGCTGAGAAGCATGCCAACACAACTTAAAATTGCAAGTAATAGTTATTAACAAGGGACAATCACTTTTAAGGGTACCTTCAGTACTGAAAGGGCTCAGTGGCTAAGATGCTGAGCTTATCGATCGAAAGTCAGCAGTTCAGTGGTTCGAATCCCTAGTGCCGCGTTACAGGGTGAGCTCCTGTTACTTGTCACAGCTTCTGCCAACCTAGCAGTTCGAAAGAACTTAAAAAAAATGCAAGTAGAAAAATAGGGACCACCTTTGGTGGGAAGGTAACAGCATTCGGTGTGTCTTTGGCTTTTAGCCATGCTGGCCACATGACCACAGAGACGTCTTCGGACAGCGCTGGCTCTTCAGCTTTGAAACGGAGATGAGCACCGCCGCCTAGAGTTGGGAACGACTAGTACATATGTGTGAGGAGAATCTTTACCTCTACCTCAGTACTATAAACCAACTTCTCCTAGGATTTCTTTATCTCTAGACCAACCTATAACCCCCAAGGTAGTCGTGGGAAAAATTAGAGGATGTACTTATATTCTATATAAGTCTTATCTTATAATCTTATAATGTATAAGATCTCTTATACATTAATCTTCTTCAATGAATCAATCTTCTTCCATTCCTGTGCTTTATTATTTCCAATCTATATTGCAATGTGATTGTATGACTTAACAACAGCAAATAAAATATCAGTTATCTGTTATTTTTAGCTAGAAAGTTCCTAAAAATAAGTCTGCATTTGGAACATTTGCATACAAATCAGGATATATTTGGGCAAATCGGCCAAAAGTGTCGTAGAGCAGAGCTGCATTTCAATGAGGTCTATATACAGAATCTTGCATACAAAAAAATAAAAATAAAAGTATACATAAGGGTAAAGTGCACAGAAAAAGTATAAGTATAGTATACATTTCATGCAGTTCCATAAAAGAACTGGGGCAGACACAAATATGAGAAGGAAGGAAGGAAGGAAGGAAGGAAGGAAGGAAGGAAGGAAGGAAGGAAGGAAGGAAGGGAGTTGATCTCCTATGCTGAAAAGCTAGAGAGAAAATTTCATTATTTTGGCAGAGATATTTAATATGAATACATGAAACCCTGCCCTTCAGTGCTGTCCCTACTCTTTGCAATAATTTCTGCTAGGGAGCAATTAAGCTTCAGTTAGTGATCCGAGATTGCTTGACAGCCTGCCAAAGGAAGCTCATCTCTCAATTCCTGGCAAAATGATATAAAAATGACATTACTTTGTATATATAAAACACATACAACAGACCTATAAAATGGTGGCTTGTGCAAAAAGGACTATTTGTAAGGAGAGAATAGTACTTTCAAGCAAGGCTGAAAGGCATTTGTATTGTCCATTCATTTGTTTTTTTCTGGTGACTATATTAATAGATACCTACTAAAATATTTTCCTAAATATAATGTCTGAAGTATCAAATATCTGTACCTTTGATATATTTCCACTGCATAATTTGGATATGTTGCATCAGAAAGCAACATGCTGTTTATTTTGGTTTTTTAGGAGGAATTGTAAGCATCTTTCGACAATAGATATGGGTTCAAAGGGTGTACTTGTTGTGGCCTGCCAGCGGAGCTGGTGGCAGACTCAGACAGTGAGGAGGTTGGGGAGGAACATGGGCCAGTCCTGGAGGCTGGGGAAGGCTCTGATGAGTGCTCTGCGTCGGAGGCAGAGATGGGACCAGGGCCAGTTGTCAGTTGCCTTCAGAGTCGGACAGCAGTGGGGCAGAAGAACAGCTGTAGCCTGTTTCCAGTGTGCGTATGCGCAGAGCTGCCAGGAGAAGGGAACAGCTAAGGAACGAGGGTCGACTCAGGAGTAAAGACACAGATGGATGGTGAATGGCCCCTCCCATAGAGAGCCTTGGTGGCGCAGTGGACTAAACTGCTGTTAAAGTAGCACTTAGCTGCCAGCTGCCTGCAATTACTGCGAGTTCAGTTCTCACCAGTCTCAAGGTTGACTCAGCCTTCCATCGTTTCGAGATGGGTAAAATGAGGACCCAGTTTGTGGGGGCAATAAGCTGACTTTGTATAAAATAGAACACTGCTTGGGGCCCCCAAAAAGCCCTACTAAGCAGGTATATACAAAAGTATGAAGGCTATTGCTTAATGCATTGTAAGCCGCCCTGAGTCTCCGGAGAAGGGTGGCATATAAATTGAACTAATAAATGAATGAATGAATGAATGAATCAATCAATCAATCAATCAATCAATAAATAAATAAATAAGCAAAAGCAGAGGGGAGTTTGCAGGAGACAATTAGTTTGCTTAATTGGTTTGTGACTCTCAGAGACTTCTTGCCAAGTTTTGAAGATATCAGCCTGGCCGCTCTCCAAACCAGATAATGTCTGTGAGTGTAAATTCTCCCTTGAAAGACTTTGCTGGATGTGAATGAGAGGAATTCACAGTAACTTAATAAAAAGGGGTTTTTGTCGGGACAAGGGATCTGCTTCATACTCTTGGGAAGTCTAGGTCAGAAAAGTGCTGGAAATAAACTAACATTTAACATTCAAGATTGTTCTCCTCAACATATCCTGAAAAACAGTATTTCTCTGCCAAATCTGATATAGATTCCACCCTAGAAATTCTTGTTTATATTTTTGTTATCAACTGTTCTCTATTCATGAGGGAACTTATATTTTCTCAATCCTGTATTTGATACTGGCAAGGAATTATATTTAAGTATTTGATAACGTTGAAATCTGATATATAATAGAAGTTTACAATAGGGAAGTTGTACATAAAGGTTATACTGATATCTCTTCAACTAGAGAAATGGAAGTTTTACAAGGGACAGTGCACCGCACAAATTTTGAAATGCTGTAAATTTTTTGGGGAGGGAGGTTATTATGGGCCAGAAAAGGAGGCCTCCCAAGAGTAATTAGGCCTTCATTCCAGAGGTTCCTCAGATGTTTCTCTAAAATTGACAGTTTTCATCCCTCCTTAATAATTATAGTAACGTACCTGATTATATCAAACCAAAACAATAACTAAAGCTTATAAATTTTCATTCACATTTCTAAACTGAAATTTCAGTTTTTGTTAAATATAGGGAAGGGTCCAAATCAGTCTGAAATGAATTGGGCCACTTCTTGAATAAGTAAAACATGGTTATTTCAATTGTGGCAACTTTAAACTCCCCAGCCAGCATGTTTGGCCATTATGCAAACCACACAGGACTACAAGGATTTTGTATTGACAAAAAAATGGGAGGAGATAGCACTAAGTCAGCTACACCATGCCCCTATACAAAAGGGATAGAAATCAAATAAGTAAACAAATAAACTTGGAAATTGGAAGAGGAATTTCTAACCTCCAATATTAGTGAATTAATTAAGGCAGACCCTCCCAGAACATTTAGAACAGTTTCTTCTGTTTTCTTGCTAGCTAGGCCAAGTTATCATTTGAGGACATTTCTCCTGTCTTTTGGTTGTTCGCGTTTAACACTCCTTACTTTACAGTTGCAGCCTCTCCACAACCTTGCACACTTTAATTCTGTAGGAAACATACAGTAGCTGGTGATTAAAAATACCGTATATACTCGAGTATAAGCTGAGTTTTTCAGCAAATTTTTCATGCTAAAAAAAGCCCCCCTCGGCTTATAATGGAGTGACGAAAAAATGCCTTTTTTCCTGCAACCGTTTTGGCTCCCGGGGTTGCAGGGAGGCTTGCTAAAGCCAAAATGGGGCATGTGGGGGGGATGCGGCGCCCCTCCTCGCACCCCTTTTTGGCTCCCAGGGGTTGCAGGGAGGCTTGCTAAAGCCAAAATGGGGCGTGTGGGGGGGGTGCGGCGCCCCTCTCCTGCACCCCTTTTTGGCTCCCAGGGGTTGCAGGGAGGCTTGCTAGGGCATGAGGGGGGTGCCTAGTAAGACTCCCTGCAGCCCCATGGAAGCAAAAATGGCCTGCGGGGGTGGGGTGGGGGCTTCAAGGGAGAAAGAAACAAAGAAATCCTCACTGTTTAGGGAGATCCCATGTGCACTGAGCTTGAGTTGAGAGCTTCTTGTAATTGAGAGCTTCTTATAATTGGCTGCTAGCTATCTTTGCTCAGGCTAAGCCAGGAGTGGGTAAATGTGGCCCTTTTACAACCTGTGGACTTCAACTCCCAGAATTCTCTCAGCTTGACTGTCTCAGAAATTCTGGGAGTTGAAGTCCACAGGTTGTAAAAGGGCCACATTTGCCCACCCCTGGGCTAAGTAGTGGAGTTCTAAGAATGCCAGATGAGAAGGAGAAAGGGAGGGAGAAAGAAAGAGAGAGAGAGAGAGAGAGAGAGAAGAAAGAAAGAGACAAAGAAAGAAAGAAAAAGAAAAAGAAAAAGAAGGGGGAGAGAGAGAGAGAGAGAGAATGCAGGTATCTCTTAACAGAGGCTTGAACTTGCCTGAAATTAGATCAAGCCAGTGACTGGATGGGCGTGGCTAGCTGGTCATGTGATATATGTGTATAGGGACTACTCAGAGGGCTGAAAAAAGTCATTTCTGACAGGTCCTCACACTTTTGACCAGTCCTTACACTTATGACCATCCTCACATTTATGCTCGTGCAGCATTCTTAACAACCATGTCACTCATTTCACAACTGCTTCTCTTCACCATGGTGACAAGATAGGGCAAAAAACGTAAAATGTGAGGACAGTCGTAAGTTCGAGGAATGGTCAAAAGTGCGAGAACCACCAATGCACAAAAGGACTACCCAGAGGGCTGAAAAAAGTGATTTCTGACAGGTCCTCGCAATTTGACCGGTACAAAAATCCAATTAGTGCCATGTAAATTCTGGAATCCCCAAAGACCTTTCCCATTGTATTTATTAAACAAATTTATATAGCTACCCAACTCATATACAGTACTTTTAAAGTTATTGTTGATACCATATTGTTTTTGTTGATCCTCTTTCCACTTAGTTTACTGTTTTTCTTTGAAATCAATATTCAAAAACATTTAACCTACTGATGCCTCAATTAATGTAATTTTATTGGTATCTATTTTTATTTTGAAATTTACCAGTAGCCGCTGCATTTGCCACCCCTGGCTTATACTCGAGTCAATAAGTTTTCCCAGTTTTTTGTGGTAAAATTGGGTGCCTCGGCTTATATTCGGGTCGACTTATACCCAAGTATATACGGTAGGTATTCCAGTAGGAAACAACAGATTCTCCCCTTTTACTGTTTCAAGTAGTTTAATAAAAATGCACGATACCTGTCATCATTAAGAATTCACTCTAGCAGAGATATTGGACCCCTCAGCATGGCCAATCAAAACTCCTATCTTCATCTCTGAATTCAATCTTTAGAGCAGAGGTCCCCAACCTTTTGGACCTCAGGGACCACTAAATTCATAATTTTAAATCCCACCGACCACTAATACGATCTGCCTAATGACTGGCTGGGTGGGCGTGGCTAGGTCGTCATGTGACTGGGTAGGCATGGCCAACTTGATGTCACTCACGTTGAGGGGCGCCTCACTGGCCTCTACTCACCCCTCCCCTCCCAGCCACTCCTCACCTGCCTGCCTGGGCTCCTTAGGGCCCCAACAGGAAGCAGTTGTTGGAGCTAAGCAGCCACCACAAGAAAGGGTTGACAAAGTATCTGGCTTGGTTCAAATTGGATCTGACCAAGAAAAAGGCTCAGCAGAAGCACCTCACTGAGGACTACGAGCATAGGCTTTCCAAGCAGAGGGAAGACCTGCGGAGTGCAAGGCCAGGCTCAACGGGCTGAGATGGACAGCCAGTTCCAGGCCATGATACAGTCTCCACTGGAACAAGACTAATCTTTGCCACCACCAGCACTTCCTTCCAGCCTTCGCCCAAATAATTTTTCTGCGGACCACCAAAATTTTCTCACGGACCACCAGTGGTCTACGGACCAGCAGTTGGTGACCACTGCTTTAGAGGACAGTGCTATAGTGAACTGAGGGAAGGGCAATCTTATTTTACTTCTTCTAACCTCCTCACCCTCTAGAGATATTAAAAAGAGGAATAGCAGTCCCCAGACAAACAATTCCTGCAGTTGTATTCATTCACAAGTTTTCACTTCATCTCTTGAGTGGTACAACAGGGTTAGTCATGGAAGGCTGTATCTCCTAAACTTCACATACGATCACCTGCATTTTCTTTCTGACCAGCCCAGTGGTGAGAATTTAGCTCAGCAACAAAAATTCTCCCACCCAAGGAGAGAGAAAGAATGTGAGAGTGTGATTTGAAGCTGCTGGGGAAAGTATGATTCATTTTCATTTCTGTGAAGTTCAACACACTGGAACAGATTTTTCTCTATCCAAATAAGACATATTGTGTATGCGTGTGTTTGTTTCTCTCTGTGTTAGTTCCTGGCCCTTTGTTGTTAGCTGTAACATTTTCATATCCTTAAGTCACTGTGAATCAGCTTTCTTTCCGTTGCTTAGCAGAATGCACCAAACTTTTTAATTTTTATTTTATTTTTCAAGCCCAGAAAAATGTAAACAATCATTATTGTTTTGAAAGACCATTGATCTTATTATGGACATGCAAGACCAGGTGGTCTTTATCATAAATGAATCAGTCAATGAAAGATTTTTTTTTTAATCTCTGCTTTAACAGCAACATTTCTAGCTAAAGTGCTGTATTTTGATCCCTGTGGGAAGTATTGCATCTCTAATCAGATAGGAAATAAGAGGAAAAGACCCAAGAAACTCTCTGGTGTGGCTTTTAAGAGCTTGGGGACAACAGGGAAGTAACAGAAATGGGAAGTAGCTATTTTACAAATCAGTGTACACTATTATATAAAAGGAATAGATTCTAAGACATCAGTCATATATCTGCATCAGGAATTTTAATTTTCTCTGCTATGGGGTAACATATGATGCATATTTTAATCTCTGCAGTTTAATTGACTGCTGTTTTTAATTTCTATTAATTTCTAGTTACATTTTAATTGATAGATACACTATTTAAGCTGCTTTTGTTAAACATTGCCCTGATAACAGTTAGCTAGAAGGCAGCTAATAAATCTTAAATAAATACCGTAAATAAAATGAATAAAAAGAGGTTTAAAGGAATGCTGTAGGTGGCAAAATATCTACAGTTGATTGAATGGCTTCCTACTCTATAAATCTAACAGGATTAACTTTGATGATTTAAATAAGTGAATACAAATATATTTAATTTGTCATATAATGGCCATTAATATTTATTATTGAAATTTATTTGATACAATTATATCTGCAAATTATTTCTGGTAAGCATTACTGTGCTTTTTCCAACTGTGCATATATTAAGCACAGTTCAGGCAGTCCTCCACTTACAACAGTTCATTTAGTGACCATTCAAACTTACGACGACACTGAAAAAAGTGACTTTTTCACACTTATGACCATTGCAGCATCCCTATGGTCACGTGATCAAAATTCAGATGCTTGGCAACCGACTCAAACTTATGACGGTTGGATGTGATCACCTTTTGCAGCCTTCTGATAAGAAAAGTCAACGGGGAAGCCAGATTCACTTAACAACCGTGTTACTAATTTAAGAACTGCAGTGACTCCCTTAACAAATATGGCAAGAAAAATTGTAAAATGGGGCAAAGCTCACTTAACAAATTTCTCACTTAGCAACATAAATTTTGAGTTCAACTGTGGTCGTAAATTGAGGACTACCTGTAATTGTATTACAATATAGTTTTAACAGATTTAACAGATTAACAGAGTTGGAAGGGACCTTGTAAGTCATCTAGTCCAACCCCCCACCGACGACCAAGCAGGAGACCCTACATCATTTCTGACAAATGGCAGTCCAATCTCTTCTTGAAAGCTTCCAGTGATGAAGCTCCCACAACTTCCAAAGGCAAGCTCTTCCATTGGTTGATTGTTCTCACGGTCAGAAAATTTCTCCTTAGTTCTAGGTTGAATCTCTCCTTTCCATCCTCCTTGTCTGGCCTTCAGGTGCTTTGGAAAATGGCTTGACCCCTTCCTCTCTGTGGCAGGGGAAATTGTCACTTACTGACTGCAATTTGGACTGGGAAATCTGTGGTTAAATGAATTATCTGCAGTTGTTAAACATTTATTTATTTATTTATTTTTATTTTTTGTGATTTATATGCCGCCATTCTCCCGAGGGACTCAGGGCGGCTTACAACAACAATCAACAATACAAATCACAAAATAATAAAATAAGTTAAAAAAAACCATTAAAAACCATATATAAAATTATTACAGTTTGTGCAACCCCTAGCAGATCAGGTTATTTGCCGAAAAAGCCACGTCTTCAGTTCGCGGCGAAAGGAGAGGAGGTCTGGTGGCAAACATGCTGTCATATGACCACGGCTGGACTGTGCTGGCTTCCCAACTGCCTTTGTTTATCAGCAGCTGTCCATGAAGGTCACAACTGGATCGTGGAATGCTGTGATGATTGCAAGTTCAAGAACCGGTTGTAACTTTGAACAGTCATTAACAGTTGGTAAGTGAGAACTACTGATATGTTTCATTTCAGAGAAGACTCAGAACAGGGGCATCCACAGGTAAAGGTGAAAAACTCAAGAAGGCATCTATCCAATACAACACTCATTTTTACATGCATTGCAGCTGCCATGTCGACTTTTTTTGACACAGCGATACCCATACATTCTGCAGATGATCTAGCTAAGAATCATCTGGGCAATGTTTTGAGTGTTTCCTGCAATAAAATCAATATTTTATTTTGGTTGGATATTTCTTCACTTTACTTTATTGATTAGCCCTTGGGCCATATCAAAGTGCAGAGTTTCAGACACAAATTATTACTAAAGTCTGATAAAAACAATTTAAAAATAGAATTGGATAAAATACAATTTAAAATGAAATTGGAATAAAATACAGTTTAAAATGAAATTGGAATAAAATACAATAATTTAATATATAGATAAATAAAATATGATAAAATTATATTTTGGTATTACCCTTACAATCTACCCCAATCAGTCCACATAAGCCCATCTCAACCAAACTGTTTTGGATATTTCTACTGTTACTATCAATGGGATGTAGTGGCTCAGTGGCTAAAATGCTGAGCTTGTTAATCAAAAGGTTGGCAGTTCAGCAGTTCAAATCCCTAGTGTCACGTAACAGGGTGAGCTCCCGTTACTTGTCCCAGCTTCTGCCAACCTAGAAGTTTGAAAGCACATTAAAAAAATGCAAGTAAAAAAATAAGGACCACCTTTGGTGGGAAGGTAACAGTGTTCTATGCGCCTTTGGCGTTTAGTCATGCCGGCCACATGACCATGGAGACGTCTTCGGACAGCGCTGACTCTTCGGCTTTGAAATGGAGATGAGCACCATTCTCAATGATCACTCATCCCGACCTAGAGTCGGGAACGACTAGCACATATGTGCGAGGGGAACCTTTACCTTACTGCAGGGGTGAAATCCAGTAGGTTCTGACAGGTTCTGGAGAACCGGTAGTGGAAATTTTGAGCAGTTCAGAGAACCAGCAAATACCACCTCTGGCTGGCCCCAGAGTGGGGTGGGAATGGAGATTTTGCAATATCCTTCACCCAGGAGTGGGGAGGGAATGGGGATTTTGCAATATCCTTCACCCAGGAGTGGGGAGGGAATGGGGTTTTGCAATATGCTTCCCCTGGGGTGGGGTGGGAATGGAGATTTTGCAATATCCTTCCCCTGCCATGTCCACCAAGCCACACCACGCCCACCAAGCCACTCCTACAGAACCGGTAGTAAAAAAAGTTGGATTTCACCTCTGCCTTACTGTTACTATTACGAGATAATTGATATGGAGTAATTTCAGTTAACCTGATCAGGATATGTCCAGATTAAGTTTCAAACCTCCCATTTTGTCTTTCAATAGTTCTGGATGTGAATCTTTTGCCTCTGCACCAAGTTCAGTTTCAATCTCAGCCTCTCTGCATTGTAAATTCTGAATATTTAAGATCCTGTATCATACTTGAAATGAAGTATTGCTGAAAGAGAAAATTTGGCATCTGAATATATTAGAGTAACTTTGGAAACATTTCTGCTATATCACAACGTAAAGAAATAAAAACAATTACAGTAAAAATATAGCTTTTATGTTCCAATTCATAATACGGGATACAGAGCTTGTAGACAGTTAACTCCAATTTTTCATACAAATGGACAGTAAACTATTTGATATCTTTATTCAGAAATGATACACACGTACATTTGCGGGGTGAGTCAAAATGTCTACAACTTGGCAATGACAGCCACATTCCTTATTACACCCATCCACACAACACACCCACATCTTAACTTTTTGATCCCTCCCTGCAGCTGGCTCTGAACCCCTCTCCCCATCCAAAAGACCCCTCATTACTTTCAAGAAATTTTGAAAAATCTAAAGTCTTCACAAATTCTTTAATTCTTAGGTGAAAATCCTAGAACAGTTTCACATCTTATAAAAAAAAAACCTGTGGATTGCAAACCAAGAGTCATTTTTATTTTACTACAACCAATTAATACTGATTTTCAACTTCGACTTTTTAACACCATTCATCTACTATCCTTTAATTCCTTAGGACTGTTTTATTTTGCCTTTCTTATTTTATCTTATTTGCCAAGTTGCTAAGCTTGAGATTTGTCGTACAGTCAGAAGAACCAACTTGATTCATTCATATAATGAATTTCAAACTGTGCATATGCATTTTTAAATCAATGGGAATCAGTATCAAACACAGAGGATGCTTGAAATTACAACTGGGACATTCTGTTACATTCTGTACAGAGATTTTAGAGGTAATTTGTTTTTTTAAAAACTTTCTAACAACTTTCAGAATGAAAAGTAGATGCACTTGTATAAAGTTCTCAGTTTGAAACTGGAAACTACTACATGAGTAAAGATTTTCTGTTACTGACACTTTTTAAAGCAATACAATTACAGCAATCTATAATCTGATAAAACATAGATGGCAGGGATCTAACTGTGGTTAGTAGCAAAAGCTAGAACACTGTGGAAAATAATTTGTCAACAGTAGCACTAATACAATCTTAACTGCTAAATGTATGTTCTGTTGATAAATGGCTAATGTGTCTCTTGACTTAGTTATCTATCCCACCTTCCAAAAGTTTGACCTGAACAGCAGGTGGCACCTAAGTACCTATTATAAGCAGATTGTCTTCAAGAATTTTTAAAACTACACTGTGCCCTTCCCTTCATGGAAACCTGAACTGAAATTATCGAGTGATAGTAGTTGCTAAATGGTTTCCTAACAAAAATATACTAGCAAAATAAAACAAAAAGAATGTAAAAAGAAACGACTTCAAATCAGTTAAAAGATCAGTCCAAGCATGATTACTCATTAATTCCATCAGAACATAGAAAATACAAGTGATTTTAGAATTTTAGCCTAAAGAGTAAAACCATACTAATGTATATTCAATAAATTCTATTAATAGAATGAGCAGCTTAGTGATAGAGTGAAAGATAGTTGCTCATGAGGTATCTTTGCAGTTCAACAGTGCATTCATTTACTCAGAAGTAAATTCCATTGGACTGATGGGAATTCTTCATAAGCAAATATGTATCGGATTACTGCCTATACGACTTGTGAATGTATTTACAGCACAGTTCAGTAACACTTTATTATCGATAAAGTTCTGAATGGAAAACACAAATGGTAATATCCAGTTCCAAAAACAGCAATATCTCTGTTTAACTCTAATGGAAGGTTTGAATTCCAGACTCTGTACTTTTTTAGGGGAAAGATTAGAATTATGATTTATAGAAAATGCTATATAGGACTGAACACGATTAGCTGTACTTTTAAACAGAGCGGGGCAAATGAATGCATAAGAGCAATGTTAATATCCTTTCAACACTTCATTCTTTAGGAAGGCAACTGCCATAGAAGCTGTTCCTTAAACTTCTGTAAAAAGCAAATGCCAAATCTAATTAATTCTAGGAGCTGAATTGTTTTTTCAATCATTCCACCAAGCTTCTCTACAAGGAATAAGAAAGACGGGCCATTTTATTCTGTGGCACAGGCAGTAAACTTTATATTGCACTGCTCTTCTATAGCTCAATACTATGTTGGAGCCAGTTTGTACTGGTTTGTGAGAGTCCGTTGTTAAATGTTTGTGAGTCAGTTGAGAACAGTTCGGCCTCAAAACCCATTGTGCTGATCATCTGCTACTGCACAGTGTGGCAGTAGCAATGGACCTGGTAAAGCTGGTTCTTCAGCATTTATTGGTACAACTGCTGCATTTGCCACTGGTGAGCATAATCATTTTGGGTAGGTCTTTAGTTATAAACCTTTAAAAATAACCAGTTTTCTTTGTCCTCAGTGCAAATGAATTAATTAGGGCGACACATTAAAAACAGACATCACTTGTACCAACACAACCTCAATATATTTAATAATTGACTAGAGGGAAAGTCCTTTGTTTTTCTTTCAATGGGGAAACAGGAATTTCACATGTTTGTGGTGTCGGAGCTATTACTAGCCAAGGAGTCCTCAAGCTGTAGTAACATATCACTCTAATTGTGCCCGTCATTTGAACCCAAGCAATTCTGTTACATTTCATGTTAGTATTGTGAATCTATTTTGCATTGGTGGAATGCATAGCTTCCCCCCTTCTCTCTTTTTTTTTGGGGGGGGGGTTTGAGGGTCGCTTAATTCAGTGTTGACTCCAGGCAACAGTCTGGATAAGGATCTGTATTTTTCTTGGCAAAATTTTGGAAGTGTTTTGCCATTGTCTCCTTCCTAAGGCTTAATCACAATGTTAAACTGGCTTTGATAGCATTTTGACGGCATAAAGAGAAATAGAAAAGATATGGAAAACATTGTCTTCAAGAGTTTTCACTTAAGTTGTAATGGAAAAATGTCTTATCAGGACATGAACTTTACTTATTTCAGAAATCTGGAAGACACGGCTTCTATTAATACTGCTTTATACAAACAAATGATGACTTATCTTCATGGTATGTTAGTGAGCCATTATCTATTAGCTAAATTAAACTTTAAGTAAACATAGATATTTTCTTGCATGGCATAAAAATAACTTAATATATGTGGCAACATTTTTCCAGGGCACGGCCAGATTTATTATATGGTTGCCTTTTTAAAAATAAAAAGTTACTTTCCATAGAAAGTAAGAACCCTCTTCAGACATAGCTTTCTTTGCTCAGGTAACTGAGAGGTGGAGAGGTAGCATGTATCTTCAGCAGTCTGATAGTCATTCAGCAAATAAGCAATAGCAACAGTGGTGGGATTCAGCCAGTTCGCACCCCTTCGGGAGAACCGGTTGTTAACTTTCTGAGCAGTTTGGCAAACTGGTTGTTCGAAGAAATCATTAGAGCAGAGAACCAGTTGTTAAATTACTTGAATCCCATCACTGAATAGCAACTGCATTCTTCTGTATTTAGCCACAACAAGAAATGAGTAAAGAAGAATTTAAAGATGTGAACCTCTAGGTTCCAGAACAACATTCTTGTGTAAAATATTGGTTACATAACCGAATAGAACAATTTAACGTATGGCAATTTTGCTTAGTTGCAAATCACACATGTTATTGTATAATTCATCTTTACTCCTGAATGCTGGATAAAGTTAAATTCTTTCTACATGTGTGAAAATGGCCTCTGTGTATTTATAGTCAACTACTACTTATGTGAATTTCATTGTATTTAGCATTATAAGCACACACTTACTCAAATTCTACCCTGTTGAGTAAGCAATTTCTTCTAACAGACCACTGAGATATCATTAATTTTTCATTCTCTGCAGTCACCATAGCAAAGGCCATCTGTGCTTTGGCTGATAATTTGTCACAACAGTTTTTCACCACCATCCCCTCCTGAAATCCCCTTTCCTCCTTTCCCTGCGTCTTTGTCTTAGATGATAGAAAACATCTTATTAATTTACTGCAGTTAGTTTTGCCACCAAGATGTGGTTTTGATACATAATGAATTGTTCTTTATTTATTTATCACTACCAGTGGTTGTTCTTGTTAATTAAGCCCATAACACATTCAAAATAATTTCTGCAGTGTAAGTAATGTAATCTGTATCCGTATCTCTCTATATATTTACTATCTTGGGATGCAACATAATACAATCTTTCTAATTTTCCGTTTTAACTCGGATATTATTTTTTAGGGATGGCAGAATGATGGATGAATTTTTCTGTGTTAGGATTTCACAGCCACTTCTGTATGTAGCTGCATGGAAGTTGCTCCTGGTTTTTCAGAAATCTGTCATACATCTGGCCAATTGAAATCTACACTCTTTTAAGGTTCACTGCTGATCTTTTTAGAACCTTTTTAAAATAATGATAACCAGTAGAAAATGCAATAAAGATTTAAATCTGTGGATTAAGATATTTTGGATTCCATCTCCCGCATCTTATTCAATCGTATTTGCTTTTTACATGCCTTATGAATGGCTAATTATGATTTTAATATTACTACACAGTAGGATCAGAAAACTATAGGAGAATAACAAGGAATTCTCCACTGCTGACTTCACTAGGTCACCAAAGCATACAGTGCGTGGTATCACGCAATAATTAGTAAAATTAATTAGCCTTAGGAAACCAAACCACACGACTCTATGCTTTAATACAAAGACTTGTTGCCATGGCAGCCCAAATAGGAGTATCTTTGCAGCTTTTAAGGCTCCTTGATTCTTTTCATAATGAATGGCTGTAGGGCATCAAGCAACAGAATAATTCAATCTAGAGTCTTCTTTGGTTTGAATGTGGTCAACCTCTTAACACGCAGCTACACGATTCAATGTCTTGTTCAATGAACCCCACAGTGTTGCAAACTATGATGATGCCAAAATGATGACATTCAAATGATGAGGAAGTCATAAGGGTATCCCCATTGTGCACTCCCATGGGCGGGGAATAGCCTGCTAGTACAGGCCAGCAACCATTTTTGGAGGTCAGGAATCACTTAGACTTACTCATCGTTCAATATAAATGTGACTACTAGGTGTATTTTCCTTTTTCCATTTTCAACATGTTGTTTGCCAGATTCTGTTGACTCAACTGCAGCTGTCTGATACGCCTGCTGTGTTTTTTTTACTCTCCTATGAACCTGCCCTTACTGTGATTGCTTTCTTTGCAGTGACAGGCTCAGCTTCTCACGGCACTTTATTTTGCTTTTCCTTTGCCGTCTACCGCAGGTTGTATGACACTGGGTCTTGCTTATAAGCATCATGGTTATAACAGCTCCTTGACATACAGAAGATCCTTGCTGTGAAAGCTAGCAGAATGTGTTTATATTGTTATTTTTTTTCCCGAGCTACTTTTCTACCCTGATGCTTTTTGGTTATTTGTTAATAAGCCTATCAGTTCTGTTTCATCACCCCCCCCCCCCAGTAATTTGAGGAGCTTGTTATAATTCCAATTCTGCCCCCTTCATGCCTGTGTTCAATATCACAATATACTTACAAAAGAGGAGAGTTTATGCACAACACGCTTTTACTACAGTATTTGACAACCCTGATAATCTCTCTCTCTCTCATTATTGTCTGAAATAGTATCTCAGATTAATGTGCTGTATGTCCATGTTACTTATGTAGTAGAACATTTACGATAACCCTTTTTTAAAAAGTTTCACTTCATAGCAAAGGATAGTAGGCTAATATAGACCAAAATAAATGGAGTTCTCGTTGAAAATAGGAATACCATTTCCATTGCCCACTGAAGATGCCAGATGCTAGATTTTACCAGAAGAAATAGTGTTGTAGAAATATAATTTGCATTGCTCTCCAACAATAGGTTTGGTTGTAACAGTAACAGAGTTGGAAGGTACCTTGGAGGTCATCTACTCCAACCCCCTGCTCACACAGGAGACCTGTACTAGGTATTCGAACTGCCAAACTGCCGACCTTTCTGATTGACAGTGTCTTAGCCACTGGAAATGTGTGGTAAAATTAAATCCTTCCCCCCCCCCCATATCTCCTTATATAGAAAGTCTGAAGCATATGATATGGAGGCCTACATAGTCCAAGTATGTCCTACGTAATCTTAAAGATGATAAAGTATAAATGTACCTTTAACTGCTATCAAGAAGATCAGAAGCCACTTCTTCAGAGCCTCTCCCCTCCCCTCCCCTCCCCTCCCCTCCTTTCCTCCTTTCGCCTTCCCCTCCCCAGTCTTCTCCTCTCTTCTGGCCTGTCCTCTCCTTCCCTGTCCTTCTCTTCCTTCCCCTCCCTTCCTTCTCCCTTCTCGTTTTTTCTGTTTTTTAAACATTCTTATTATTTTTCATTATTCTTCCTCAACTCAAAACTTAAGAAGAAATGTCCATCTGGGTTCAGTTCCAAGTGGGGAGAAAGACACTGGAAACATGGAGACTGTTTGGAAAGATAGTTTAATGGTGGACAGGGCCACATGGTTTGAAGTCCTGGGTAGCTGACCACATTGAGTGGAGAGTGAGATATATTTATACCCTCTCTTAGGCTTTGAACTTGCTTCCTGTTCCTGTGAAAGAAATGTATTCTGATTGGTTGTCAGACTCTCATGGGGCCATGCAGGCGTAACTCTGTCGCTTGTCTTGAATCCCAGGCTTGAATCTTGCTGGGTGATGTAATCTTCCCAGGTGCCATGTGGTTAGATGGATAGAGGGCTAATGCTATTATGTCCTGAGGATGAAGGTCTTTTGTGTTGTAGATAAGCTGGCCCAGACTTTTGTCTTGTAGATAGGATGGCCCAGTCTTTCTGAGGCTATTAACAAAAGTGGGGGCTGCTTTCCAAGAGCATGTATCTCCTTTTCTCATTCAAGGAGGTATAATATTCTGCCTTTTTAATATTTCCTAGAATATTTCATTTTTATAGGAGAGGGGTGGGTGCTAACTTCCTACAAAGGGAAATCTACCATTCCTGATCCAAGAATTACTTCAAAGCCTTTTCAATTGCTATTGATTTCTTAAACTATTGCTACCCATTCCATTGACCTGAGGCTTGGCTTGAGTGGAATATAATTACAATATATCAATAAAAAAAAGAGGCATTGCTAGTAGTAATAGGAATAGTCATTTAATGACAAAGAACTGTGTCTGTTAGGATCAACGGTATTTCATAAAATAGCAGTTTGTCCCCTGCTGAATGGCTATATAAAAAAGATATGAACGTTTTAATCTCTCTGAAACAGAGAAGATGGCTGGCTGGCGAGAGAAAAAGACAGAGAGAGAGAGGGGGGGGAGAGAAATAGATAGATGATAGATGATAGATGATAGATGATAGATGATAGATGATAGATGATTAAGAGCCTTGGTGGCACAGCAGACTAAAGTGCTGTTAAGTAGCTCCAGCTGCCTGCAATTACTGCAAGTTCGAATCTCACCACGCTCAAGGTTAACTCAGCCTTCCATTCTTTCGAGATAGGTAAAACGAGGACCCGGATTGTGGGGGCAATAAACTGACTTTGTATAAAAAAGAACACCACTGGGGGGGGGGGGCGAAAGCCCTACTAAGCAGGTATATACAAAAGTATGAAGGCTATTGCTTAACGCATTGTAAGCCGCCCTGAGTCTCCGGAGAAGGGCGGCATATAAATTGAACCAATAAACAATAATAATAATAATAGATGATAGATGAATAACAATAAACGAAAGATGAAAGACAGACAGACAGACAGACAGAAAGAAAGAAAGAAAGAAAGAAAGAAAGAAAGAAAGAAAGAAAGAAACAAACACACAGTGTTTTCCCGAAAATAAGACAGGGTCTTATATTATTTTTTGCTCCAAAAGTTATATTAGGGCTTATTTTCTGGTTAGGTCTTATTTTGGGGGAAATACAGTACTAATGGTGTCTGTCTGGCTGATGATCTTAACTGGGACTTATTTTTTGGGTAGGGCTTATATTATGAGCATTCTGAAAAATCATGCTAGGGCTTATTTTCCAGTTGGGTCTTATTTTCGGGAAAACAGGGTAAAGAAAGAAAGAAAGAAAGAAAGAAAGAAAGATAGATAGATAGATAGATAGATAGATAGATAGATAGACAGACAGAGAGACAGACAGACAGACAGATGCCAATTTTTGACACTGTCTTATTCTCCAAGACCCAATTTCTAAACCACTTGTTTTATGTTGCATGTGCACCAAATTCCTCACAACTTTTGATGTATTTATACTGGTCTCTCTTACCACTTCTTGCTATTTGGAGAAAGACAGAGACCAAAAGCAAAACCCAAACAATCAGTTAGGAAGGATTCACTGAAGTCAAAATATTTAGGAGGGGAAAAAAGCCAAACGTTAACAAAAGCTGTACCTGTAGCTGACTAGCTTAATAGAAGAGCATTTCGTTTGATTAAGTTATCCATAGCAAGAGTGTCATGAGCTTCTTTTCAGCACATGTACATGTTAATGTCACCTTCCTCTAGCACTTGCCTGAAATTCCTTTTCCAAGAAGTGTTTGACTTCACTTCTTGGTTCTATGCCTAGCTAGGAAACTTTAAAATATGTAACAGGATTTGCTCATTGCCATTCCTTTTCAGTCACTTCACATTTTTCCCCTCACTTCACTGAGCTTCACAGTGCTGACAGCTTAGGAACAAGCTGCACGAATGTATTTTACATGGAGATATGTGTGTGTACATGTGTGTTAGAGCATACCAATGAAAAAATACTGGGATTATACCAGTGGTAGGATTCTACCAGTTCTACACGGTTCAGGCAAACTGGTAACGGTGGCAGCGGCGGTGGGAGGCTCCGCCCACTCGCTCGGACGTCATCACGGATGCGTTACACTGTGCAGAAGGCTCTGCACATGTGCAGAGCTGGCGCGCGCATGCGCTCACCATTCTGAACCAGTAGCGAAGGTAAATGAATACCACTATTGGATTATACCATATAAAAATACTGCATACGCTACAGTGTTTAAAATAAATTAAACATGAAGACACTAATTTTAACAAAGAAATCCATAATAACATTTTAGTATCAATACCAAACTGGAACCTGGGAGAATGTGAGTTCTATTCTCACCTTAGGCATGAAAGCTGGCTGTGTGACTTTTGGCCATTAAAGGAGTATTCCATATGTTTGCTTCCTTGAACTATTATTTATTTAAAAAAATAATAAAGGTGGGGTTTTAAAAATCCAAAAAAAAAAAAACCAAACCAAAAATAAAATCAAGATTTAGTCTCTACTTACTGAGTCCAAAGTGAATATTACTCAGAAAAAAATCTCATTACCCAATACATAAACATTAATATGAATATAGACATTAAATGAACATAGACATTAAAGAGAGATCCAACATAGAAATAAGCAGAAATTTCTTGACAGGACAATTAATCAATGGAATAGTTTCCCTCCTGGAGTTGTGGATGTTCCATCACTGGAGGTTTTCAAAAATAGACTGGACAACCATTTTGATGAGGATGGAATAAGTTCCCCTTTCAACAGGGGGTTGAACTACAAGAAGTTTAAGGTCCCTTCCATATCTATGAGTTTATGTTCTATGAAATCTCAAATAGTAAAGTTGAAATTGAATAGATTATTGTCTTCCTCATTGTAAATTTATTTAATTATGTATTTGTTAGATTTTTATCCTGCCCGTTTTTTCGTCAACTCATGGTGACATACCTATTGGCCAATCTTGATACATTGCTTGATAAATTGGGATTGCCATAAATTTATGGCGTAAAACCTTTTTCAGTATTATTTCTTTCTCAGTAATTATTTGTATCGCTGCAATATTCATTTTGCATCATTTATCATGTGGATATATTTATCTCATTCTACTCAATGGAAGTTTTAATCACAGTTTATATTTACTGTAATCATATCTATATCTAGATACTTAGATACTTTTAAGTCAATGTACTGTAAATTATTTTGAGAAACTTATAAACAGAAGTATTTTATACAATTGTATAAATTATAATGCTCATTTTCCTACCATAGTCTATAGCCGTGATGGCGAACCTATGGCACACATGCCGGAAGTGGTACACACAGCCATCTCTCCGGACATGCCAGCCATCGCCATTGCTCTTCTGGGTTCTGGCGCTGGCCACACGTCAAAGGTTTATTTTCACTTTCTTTCACGCCACTTCCTTTATGGTCTAAAATAGCTATAGACAAGAGTTGGCAAACCTTTTCGGCACCGAGTGGCGAAATGAGAATGCATGGGCATGCATAGGAGCATCGGAAACCGGAAGAGCTAAGCTTCTGGTTTCTGGCATGTGCATGCGTGCTGACCAGCTGGTCTTTGCATGCTCATGGGGAAGCTGAGCTTCTGGTTTCCGGTGCTTGTGCATATGCACGCACTTCCATTTCAGCACTCGGTGCTGAAAAGGTTCGCCCACACTGGTCTATAGCTGTTTTAGACCCTAAAGGAAGCGGTGTGAAAGAAACTGAAAATAAACCTGCCTTGAATTTGCTTGGTATAAAGTGGGACAAAGAGAAATTAATTGTTTCTAACTAGCATTAACCCAGGTATTGAGATGGTCTTTTAATAGTGGATTTTCAATTGACAAAATGAGATATTTTGTCAATTTGCCAAACATCAGTGTGCAAATACGACAGCTTTAGGCATCAGTAAACATGAGGAAACATTTCTGCGTTAATGTTAATCAGAAACCATGAGGAGATTTAACTCTCTGTTCCCTATACAGATAGCCCTTGACTTACAACAATTCATTTAGTGACCGTTCAAGGTTACAACGTCACTGAAAAAAGTGACTTATGACCATTTTTCACAGTTACAACCCTTGTAGCATTCCCCATGACCATGTGATCAAAATTCAGATGCTTGGCAACTGGCTCATACCAAGGGTGAAATGCTCCCAGTTCGGACCAGATTGCCTGATCCGGTAGCGATGGAGGCGGGTGGTTCGGAGAATCAGTAGCAAAAATCCCTGCCCCCCCCCCCCCCGCCATGATGTGCTGAGCTGCACAATCATCAGAGGCTTTTTTTTTTACTTTTAAAAGCATTTTTTCTACAACCTCTTTGGCCGAAAAAATGCTTTTAAAAGTAAAAAAAAAAAAAGCCTCTGCTGATCAGGCAACTCAGCTTGGACCCTTTTTTTCTTTTAAATGCCTCCAACGATCCAAGCTGAGTTTTTTAAAAAGCCTCTGCCGATCAGGCAATTCAGCTTGGATCGTCAGAGGCATTTAAAAGAAAAAAAATCCCCTTTTTTTTCAGCTGGAATCATCAGAGCCTTTTGAAAGCATTTTTTTTACAACATCTTTGCCAAAGAAGTTATAGAAAAAGTGGTTTTAAAAGTAAAAAAAAAATTGGCCACGCCCACCCAGTCACATTATCCCCCCACCAAGCCACGCCCACAGAACCGGTAGTAACAAATTTTAGATTTCACCACTGGTTCATACTTATGATCATTGCTGTGTTCCAAGGTCATGTGATTACCTTTTTGCAATCTTTTGACAATGGAGAAGCCAGATTCACTTAGCAACCGGTTACTACCTTATCAACTGCAGTGATTCACTTAACAACTGTGGCAAGGAAGGTCGTAAAATGGGGCAAAACTCACTTAACAAATGTCTCACTTAACAACAGAAATGTTTGGCTGAATTGTGGTCATAAGTCGAGGATTACCTCTACTATGAATAACACTGGTGAAGGTTTATTTCATAGAAATCAAAGAGATGATCGCTTCAACATGTAGTTTTTCTTTGTACAATACCATCAGTAAGCATGAACTTTTACAGAATTCTGGAATAGATGAATGAGTTTAATTAAAGATGAAGGAAACAGTACTCCTGAGTATGGAGCTAAAACAGCATTCTGCTTCTTTGTCAAGAATTGTTTTTATCTTGATATGAAGAGTATCAAACTTTTCTTTTCCATCAGAAGCAAGGAAGCTGTTATCTTTCTCTTTTTTTTAAAAAAAAAATAATGATATATACTTTTTTATTCTGTAAAGGTAAAAGGTAAAAGTTCCCCTAGCACATATGTGCTAGTCGTTCCTGACTCTAGGGGGCGGTGCTCATCTCCGTTTCAAAGCCGAAAAGCCAGTGCTGTCCGAAGATGTCTTCGTGGTCATGTGGTCAGCATGACTAAATGCCAAAGGCGCACAGAACACTGTTACCTTCCCACCAAAGGTGGTCCCTATTTTTCTACTTGCATTTTTTATGTGCTTTCGAACTGCTAGGTTGGCAGAAGCTGGGACCAGTAATGGGAGCTCACCCCGTTATGCGGCACTAAGGATTTGATTCTGTACCCTATCGATAAAGTTGATACCATACTTTGAAATTGTCCATATTTGTAATATAACCTATAAAAACAATTTATACATATTTGAAGCTTCTGGTGGGGGAGGGAACTTTGATTAAAACATGTTCTGATTTAAGTATCCTTTTGAATCCACTCTCCAGTTTGGGTTGAAGGGTAATCTGCTACCACCAATAGCCTCCCACCGGCCAGTACGCTCCCATAGAGAGGGGCTCCTCCGGGTGCCGTCGGCCAAACAATGTCGACTGGGGGAGAGCCTTCTCTGTGGGGTCACCTATGATCTGGAACGAACTCCCCCCGGAGATACGGATGATCCCGGATCTGCGCCCCTTCCATCGTGCGCTTAAGATTTTTTATTTCATCAAGCTGGCCTGGCCTAAATCTTTTCCCCTGTTAAGTGTAAATTTTAATCTGTTTTTAAATTATTGGGTATTTTAAATTTGTCTCAGCCAAATTATTTAATTTGCTTTTATTCTATTTTAAATTTTTGTATTTATGTGTTTTATTCTGTGGCTGTTCACCGCCCTGAGTCCTTCGGGAGTAGGGCGGTATATAAATCTAATAAAATAAAATAAAAATCTCAAGTTCTTTTGAAATGATTCAGAGAGGAATCCAACATGATTGGAAAATTCAGTGTACCTACGGATTGTGTGGAATTTCAAATTACTGCAACTTTCCTTCGATATAAGGACAAAACCTGGAAAGAAAGCTACACAAGAAGTCCCAGTAAAACAGAAGAAAGGGGAAAATAGGAGAGTGCGGAAGGGTTAAATGGACTGAGGGTCTCTGATATTGACATGAATCACTAGATGGTGTGTTCTCCCACAAACCCTATCTATCAGAGAGCTCCTGCTAGAACTGGTTTAGGCAGGTTTGCTTGGTGATGGGTGGGAGGAGAGAAATTCAGATTTTTTTCTGCTGATTCTTAAAATAAAAACTTTGCCCAAATTTTCGTATTTTTTCTCCCCTTGCTCTATATTGTTTTATCTGTAGTATAGTCTTGTTACTCTGTGTGTTCTTCTGCAGTTCTTCATCTCATTCATTCTTCATTTCTCCTATGTTACCGTCTTCTTGTGTACAGAATGAGTATTCTTCTTTGTGAGCCACAGTGGTGCAGTGGTTAGAATGCAGTAATGCAGGCTACTTCTGCTGACTGCCAGCTGCCTGAAATTTGGCAGTTCAAATCTCACCAGATTCCAGGTTGACTCAGCCTTCCATCCTTCTGAGGTAGGTAAATGAGACCCCAGTTTGTTGGGGGCAATATACTGACTCTGTAAACTACATAGAGAGGGCTGTAACAGGAGTGAAATCCAGCAGGTTCTGGAGAACCGGTAGCGGAAATTTTGAGCAGTTCAAAGAACCAGCAAATACCACCTCTGACTGGCCCCAGAGTGGGGTGGGAACTGAGATTTTGCAAATCCTTCCCCTGGAGTGGGGTGGGAATGGAGATTTTGTAGTATCCTTCCCTTGCTACACCCACCAAGCTATACCCACCAAGCCACACCATGCCCACCAAGCCATGCCCAAAGAACCAGTAGTAAAAAAAAAATTAATTTCACCACTGGTCTGTAAAGCACTGTAAAGCGGTATATAAGTCTAAGTGCTATTGCTATTGTGTGACTGAGCTGAGCGTATGAACTGAGAGTATGAAGACTATACTATATATGCAGGTGTTTGTTTATTTGCCTTTGAGTTATTTATTTTTTTTACTCCTGGCAATTACTTGGTCAAGATCCTGCAGTTTTGTTGACAATATTTTGAAAGTGGTTTGCCATCAACTCCTTCCTAGTGTTGACAGTATCACCCAACTTCCTTTTGCCTAAGTAGTACTGGAACTCATTGTCTCCTTGTTTCTAGCTGATACCTTAATCACTATGCCAAATTGACTCTTGTAGCAGTAATGACATCATAAACATTTTTCAGACATTTTTTTATTAAAAAGAATAGTTACAGAAACAGTATTGTGGATTATGACATTCCTACCAGAGGTTAACCTTGCCAATGATCAATGGTTACAAACCATACACACGCACACCCCAAGAAAACCAAAACTGGTCAAAGAGCAAAGTTTATTTTTTAAAATAGTTTTTAGGATGTTTTGTTTAAAATACTGATATTTTGAATTGCAGCTTTATTGGTTCAATACAACCTCTGTATTGGTACTTTAGGGTACAGCTTAGATCAGTGATGGCTAACCTTTTTGCCATCGCGTGCCAGAAAGGGGGGGGTGGGGGAGGTTCATGCATGTGTGTGCCCACACCCATAATTCTGTGCGCCCCACCCTGTGCATGCGCACACAACCCCTCCTCTCCCCCCGCTCCTGGCACGCGATGGCCCGATAAGCCTGTTTTTCTTTCTCACCTGGCTCCAGATCCCCTCTATGCATCTGGGAGGGCAAAAACAGCCTTCCCCACCCCCTCAGAGGCCCTCCGAAGGCCTGAAGCGGCACATTTCCCAATTTCCAGTTGGACACGAAGTGATGTTTTTTGCTGTCCCTAGCCTCCAGAGTCTCTCTAGGAATCTCTGGAGGCTGGGGACAGCAAAAACCGTCAATTCCTGTCCAACCGAGAGTTGGGAAATGGGCCGTTTCAGACCTTCGGAGGGCCTCCGAAGGGGTGGGGAAGGCAGTTTTCGCCCTCCCCAGATGCATAGAGAGGATCTGGAGCCAGGTAAGAAAGAAAAAGGGGCCTTCCCCACCCCCCATCCCCGCAGGCCCTCCGGAGTCAGGAAACAGCCTGTTTTCCTACTTCTGGTAGCCCCAGAAGGCCCGAAAATCAGTTGGCTAGTGTGCGCGTGCATGCCAGAGCTGAGCTGGCATTCCCACTGATATGGCTACGTGTGCCACCTGTGGCACACGTGCCATAGGTTTGCCGTCACGGGCTTAGATTGTTCTTTCCTAATCCTAAATCCTCAAAAAGGATCCTTGAAATTTATCTATCCCCCAAATTGCAGCATTACTATTTTCTAAAAGATTTGCCTTTTTTGTTCCCTTTGAACTTTAGTTATAAATGTGAATGAAATCATACCATCATTCCAATCAGATTTTGATTCATTCTAAGTTTTTACGATCTGGTTTTAAAACTTTGCACTTGACAGGTTTTTATTATGGCTTGTACAAACTGCTAACCATTCTTCTTTTTTAAATAACTTCTTTTAGTGTCTTTGTTTTATTAATATTTTATATTGCACATATTTTTATGAGGCATACAACCAATATATTGGTTATTGGGGAACTGTAAAAATATTTCAGATAAATACATTTTGGGCATCAAAATGGATGCAGAAAAATAAGCCACAACCTTCAAACACGTACAGATAAAAAATTCATGGACCTTAGGAACATGAAGATATAATGTATTATTCTCACATGGTAAACTGTTGCCTTGTTTGTGCTTGTTATTTTAAATTATGTAACAATTATAATTCATTATTTAAAAAGTTGGTGACCTATGGAGTCAGTGGTAAAAATGTATTTTGCTGAGTCACGAGTCATTTTGAGGTTGTAACAGAATTGCTGGATTTTACTGGAATGCAGACTTTGATGATGCTTGGAAGTGCTTACTCATCTTGTGCTACCCTTGGGAGTAATGCAAGTCCTTTGTTGTGATCACGTGCCCATGGTCACCATGGTAGGCTGCTTTTAACACAGTCACTGGGGAAATAAGAGCACTGAGCTTTTAATGCTGAGCTTATGGTATCGAATGGACTGTTTCAGCTTCTGCACTCAAATGAACTTCTATAAGCTGTTCTCACAGCTTGTTCAAATACCTTTGGCGCATGTCCCTAAATGCTTCTTTGTTGTACATATCAGAATATACTTATTTTAGTGGGCCACAAAAATCTCAAATCCATCACAAAAGTGCCATTTAAGAAGCTTAGCTTTGATTGACTAGCTCATGGATGATGATGATGATGATGATGACGACGACAATCATCATCATCATGATTCCAGTTATTTGTAAAGAAAGGATTAAGAAATAATTTTTAAAAATCCAGTAATAAGATGTCAGAATTTAATACATTATGATTACTGTTATTTTTCTTAACACTTTTGCAAAATTCACTTGATCCAGTTTCCAAGTTAGTCCTAGCATCAAAAGAACTCCTTGAAATTTCAAAGAGCTGGGCTGGAGTTATATTTTAAGTTCTGTCCCACATGATTTGTTCCCTGAATCGTAATATTTGCATCTGTCTGTAAGCATTGGCTTCTACATAGTTAAGATTCCTGATCAGGCATAAATAAGATTATTATAATGGCTTGAACAATAGTAGCTATTCCTGCATAGACTTTGAAAGTATTATACTTTGAAAGTATAATGCCAACATTAAGCTATTCAAAGACACAGCCAACAATGTTACTTTTCTACCTAGAAATCAGAAAATTTCCTCCCCCTCTACCATTGCATTTTTAAATTAGAGATTTTGGTACATTTTGCCAAATCCTGAAATTTATTTATGAAGTTTATTCTGTCTGTTTATTCCATCACTCAAGATAGTTATGGAGTATAAACCAGGGGAGGGTTCTACTTACCTTTACGTTCACAAATCTCTCACGCATGCGCTTTTCTGCACATGCGCAGAAGCGTTTTCATGACATCAGGGTCAGAGGGCGGGGCCTCTCACCGGTTTTACTATCGGTTCTATAGAACTGGTGCAAACCGGGGGCAACCCACCACTGGTATAAACCATATAAAATCAATGCACCTGGGGCTTAAACCGACCCACCTACTGAACCATCTCTCCTGCTATAAACTTACTATAGGCTACTCAGATCACGATAAGATATCTCTATAGCCAGAGGTTCAAGTACCTGGAACATTGGTAAGGTCCTTTTGTATGACTCACAGGTTATGCAGTATATTCTCTAAAGATGTGCTTGGCCTTTGCTCTGCCGGTATTTTGGAATTAGGTAAAAAAACCATAACTTTTGCAAATTAATTAAAGTATTATAATACTTTTTGATTTAAATTTTAAATGTTAAATTGTATCAAAACTATTGGAGATAGAAAGGCGGGTAGAGTTTTAATAACAATTGTTATTAAACAATTCCTCCAGGCCTTCCTGTCCTCTACCATCCTCTGGAATCCATTTAAGCTCACACCTACTGCTTCAGTGACTCCGTCCAGCCACCTCATTGTCTGTCGTCCCCTTCTTCTTTTGCCCTCAATCTTTCCCAGCATTAGGCTCTTCTCCAGTGAGTCCTTCCTTCTCATTAGGTGGGCAAAGTATTTGAGTTTCATCTTCAGGATCTGGCCTTCTAAAGAGCAGTCAGGGTTGATCTCCTCTAGGACTGACCGGTTGGATCACCTTGCAGTCCAAGGGACTCGCAGGAGTCTTCTCCAATACCATAGTTCAAAGGCCTCCATTCTTTGGCTCTCAGCTTTCCTTATGGTCCAACTTTCACAGCCATACATTGCAACTGGGAAAACCATACACCTTGACTATACATTACAATACAATACATTAGTTTAATTTATTCAGTTTCATATGGCTGCTTACACAGGAAAACTCCTGATGGCTTACAAAATTCATTAAAATTGTACAAACAATTTAAACTTGTAAAAACATGCATCTGAGACTAAAAAAACTATAACAACAATTAGAACAAATGCGTGATCCATAAGGATACCATGGCTGGAATTACAGAAAGCTGCTGAGAGATAAAGGAATACAAAAATGAATGCCCTATTCCACTCCTGGTTGTGTAGTGGGAACTGAGAATCAACCTTGGGAGGCAGGAGGAAGAGTCATAGTGTGGACAATAGTCAGATAAGAGGTGTCTCAGCCCATAGCAGGAACAGGAATGAAGAAAGCATCTGAGAAGGAACTCACCCTAGTTCTCTGGAAAGTAAAGACAAGGGAGGAAGAATTGTGTTTGGATTTGCAAGATTCTGTTACTGGAACCTTACAGCAACAGGAGTACTAAGACTTTGATTTTGATAGAAATAAATAGCCAAGAGAGGAATTTGGGAGGCAAGTTAAAAAAAAGCATAGCAACTAGAGTGTTAAAGCGGGTAAGAGATGATGGATAGATGAGTCTTTTTTTCGTCATTGTTCTGATTTGCCTCTCCCCTTCTCTCTCTCTCTCTCTTTTAAAGTATAGCAATTAAAGTACCAAAGCAGGCAAGAGACGATGGATAGATGATTTCTCCTTTTTGTTCTGATTCCCCCCCCCTTTTTTTAGGTGGGTGACATGCTTAGAAATTAGATAGGATAGAAAGGAAAAGTTTATTAATAAAGGGTGACAGGATTAAAAGCTAGAATAAGTGATAGAAATAAGAGAAGGGGGAATATTGTATACATTGTACATTGTATACAATATTCAACATATACAACATGTATACAATGTATACATTGTTATATAATAAAATAAAAGTAACGACAAGAGGAAAGCTGGAACAATTGACTAACGATAGGTTGCAACAGAATATAAATGTGCATTATTAGAAAAATATAAGTTGATTGAACGTAATAATTATGATTAATTTTATTAGTTTTGCTTGTAATAGAATGTAAGACACCCAGGTGCACACTGTTCATGCATTGATTTGATATATTTGTAAAAAAAATAAAAAACTTGAAGAAAAAAGGAGTACTAAGACTTGTGGTCTTGGGTTTCTATCTAGACTATCTTGATGGGCTGACAGGCTCTGCCAAGGATCCTTGACAAATGTGTCCAGAATTTTTCTGTATTATATCCCAATTTGAAACCCCAGGATCTAGATAATCCTTTTCCTTCAAGGTCCTTTGCAATTGCTGCCTGAACACCTTCTTCACAATCTTTTTAAAAGGGTAGATTAGAAACCTTCAATGAATGAAATACTGAAATTCAAACAGACATTAAAAATCGGAAACATTAAGTAATTAACAGATGAAGGCCTTGTGAAAGGAATATATTTTTGCCATCTTCCCATCTAGCAGAGATTAGAAATTACCGTAAAATGCCTTCTTAGGGTATGCATTTGATAGCCTGGATATCGCTTTGGAGAAACCCTCTACCTGCGCATCTGATATTTTATTTATTAATTTATTAAAGAAATTTATATGGTTGCTAATTTGCACACAGAAACTCCGAGCGGCTTACAAAATTAAAATTTCATAATATGAGAACCCATAGCCCCCACCCCATCCAACAGCAGCAACTACACAATCATACTACCAGCCACCTGATCGGCTCCATATCAATCAGGGATTCCCAGGCCTGTTGACAGAACCATGTTTTCAAGGCCTTCCAGAAAGGTGGGAGCCAATCGTATCACTAAGGGACTGGTATTACAAAGGAAGGGAGCTACCACAGAGAAGGCTCTTTTCCTTGGTCCCACTAGATAGACACACTTCCCCAATAGATGGAAGCTGCAACATGCTTTACCTTCCTGCTCTGGTACGTTGGGCAGATGTAATGGGGAAGAAATGGTCCTTCAAATAGTTGACCTTCCGGCAGTGAGGACATCTTCAGAAGGGACTTTTCTGCTGATTTTGCTTGGCAAGTGGTCCAATAAATAAACAAGCCCTGAAAAGTTTAAGGGCTTTAAAGCAACAACATCTGCAGCAAACTGCATGGCATCAACATAATAACATATAGTATGCATATTGACATCAACCTGTAAATATTGTCATTATCAGTAGTGGTATTCACTTACCTTCACTACCGGTTCGCAAATGTGAGAGTGCACGGACCATCTCTGCGCATGCACAGAGCCTTCTGCACATGCACAGAGCCTCCATGATGACATCTGGGTGAGTGGGCGGAGCCTCCTGCTGCTGCCGCTACCAGTTTGCCCAAACCAGGTAGAACCGATAGAATCCCACCATTGGTCGTTATATATTGATGTCTGGTTCATCAGTCACAACAGTGCATTTTGCCATTTGGCTTTCTTGCATTTCTGCATATACCCTTTTTTTAAAGATCAATTTAAATTGTGACCTGCAGGTCTGCAGGCTGGCTGTTATATTTTGCCCCAGTTGCAATTCCTCGGCACTTTTCTATGATAGCCCCTTGTAAAGCACATGGCAGTAGTTTTGGGGGTTCTTAACCAAGGCATGGCTAATCCCTGCTAGAGCTGACTCGGGAAGAATTGTTCACATACCAGCAATAATTGTTTTAGGTCTTATGATGTATGCCACCCAGAATCACTTATTGAAAAGGGCAACTTTGGAATCAATCAATCAATCAAATATTGCTGACATATTACTTGTCACTTATGACACTTGCAGATCCAATGAGAAATAGAATTCAAGCCACAGTCATTTTTCTGTATAAATGTATCCACATCCATAACTGGTTTCATGTCAGTTCTAGTGTCAACCTTCTTCTTTTCAAGACTATTTCCATCATGTCTGGATTCAATTTTAGCTTATTCTTTCCTTTCTCCATTTCCTTTTCTTGGGTCACTGAATTTCTTGAGGGTAGTAAATGCCAAGGACATACAGAAATAGATACGCATGCATGAGTAACCAACAATGGGTTTCACAAAGGGCAAGGAATCTAGAAAAGTCAGCTACGTGAGCATGTATATGTCCAATAGGTTGGCAAAAGCTATCATCCAGTGGGGCTAATATTTCCTTATGTTTTGTGTCACTGGAAGGAAACATCCACTAGGGAGTTTCAGATTACATTTTATCCCAAAGTTATAACTTCTGCAAACTACAATATTTCTGCCACTACCAGTATCAACTTGGTTTAAGATCAGTGGTGGGTTGGCCCCAGTTCGGACCAGTTCACAAGAACCAGTAGTAAAACTGGCAGGAGGCTCCTCCCACTGACCCGGACATCATCAGAAGTGATCTGTGCGTGCACAGAAGCTTCTGCGCACGTGCAGAAGAGCGCACGCCTGCGCAAGCAAAGCGAGCGCATGCACGTGGGCACGAAGCGAACCAGTAGTAAAGGTAAGTAGAACCCACCCCTGTTTAAGATGCTTAAATAATGGATGCTTTAGAATGGAGTAGTATCTTTACAGAAAACACAATCAAAAGGAAGATTAGTGTTAAGAATCTCTTATTGCAGGGATCAGAATATCACAAGTGAATTGAGCATTTTATAATCTCTCTCACTCTCCCTTCTTCCCTCCCTCTCTCATTATATCTGTCTGTTTGTCTGTCTGTCTGTCTGTCTGTCTGTCTGTCTGTCTGTCTGTCTATCTATCTATCTATCTATCTATCTATCTATCTATCTATCTATCTATCATCATCTATCTTAAGAGCCGAGGTGGCGCAGCGGTTAGAGTGCAATACTGCAGACTACTTCAGCTGACTGCTAGCTGCAGTTCAGTAGTTCAAATCTCACCAGGCTCAAGGCTGACTCAGCCTTCCATCCTTCTGAGATGGGTAAAATGAGGACCCAGATTGTTGGGGGCAATATGCTGACTCTGTAAACTGCTTAGAGAGGGCTGTAAAAGCATTATGAAGCGGTATATAAGTCAAAGTGCTAGTGCTATCTATTTCTTAAGTGGCATTCTGCACTATGTTTTTCATTAAATCCTGAAAACTAATAAAAGGCCCATCAGCAATATATTAACACAATATAATAACATAAATTTACCTAAATGTCTTCATTTCAAATGTCATGTTCAAGTGAGTGCTATGGAGTTGTAATCATACCCTGAATTCTTATTGCTAAGAAAAAAAAGGACAATTAAAAGTGTAACTTTAAAGCCTTTTTTCACTAAAAAAAACAAACAAAAAGAAAACCTCTTTTAAGGTAAAACTCATCTAAATGACCTGATTTTTTTTTTAAAAAGTATAGGCTGAATTAAACTAGTCTAAACTAAATCAGTATAAAACCGACAACTTAGGATGTGTTCACTTTCCTGAATGTCTCCTGAGTCCATGGGCAGAACCAGGGATGAAATTCAAAATTTTTCCCTATTGGTTCTGTGGGCGTGGCTTGATGGGTGTGGCAGGGGAAGGATATTGCAAAATCTCCATCCCCACCCCACTCTGGGGCCAGCCAGAGGTGGTATTTGCCAGTTCTCCAAACAAAATTTCCGCTATTGGTTCTCCAGAACCTGTTAGAACCTGCTGGATTTCACCCCTGGGCAGAACCTCTGGAAAATCTGGCTGGTAAAAGAGGATTAGCTCAGGTTTCATACATTGCTCATTGATAGTTAGGATGTATAAAATTAAAGTACTCAGGGTTTTGGAAATCTTTGAGGGGGTTACCTAATTCCAGGCCCTTCTTTTGCTGAAGTCACCTAAATCTCTAACTCAAACAATATAATCAATCCCAGTTAAGGTATTTTTACTATAGCTTTGGGATGTTATCCATATTTGATAATATTTGACAGTTGATCTGCAGCGGCAGCCAGACGGCAAACATAAAATTATGTTTATTATTCTAATTACATGAAATAAATTAATCGTACAGAAACATCACATAAAACAAGTGACATAATAATCAAATTCCAAATTCTTGGATTTCAGACATTCCCCTCCTGTCAATTTGTATATATTTATTTGACAATATTAATAGAAAATTTAATCCATTTAGACTTTGATTATTCTCTTGCTTTAGAAATTTTAGCCTGTTGTTTCCTTACCAAGATAGCTGATTGTTTTTAGAATATTTAACTTCTTGGGAATCTAAAATAAAGAATTCTGTATTGGTTTAAATGGACAATTAGCATCAGGTATAGCAATTCCTCCTAATGGTTTGCTTGTGTTTACTTTTAAATAACTAGACATTAACCTCATTTCATTCTATGACAATAGCACAATGACATAATATTTACATTTTACTCTGACTTGCCACCATGATTACAGAAGTAATTTTGGGTAATTTTCCTAAAACTGTACACATTTTATAAGAAATGAGCACTTCCTTCAAATAAAGGTTCCAATTTTAAATCAACAAAGACATAAAGAGAGTCAGTTTGATGTAGTGGTTGAGGCATCAGGCTACAAACTGGGGACCATGAGTTCTAGTCCCATCTTAGACAAAAAGCCAACTGAACAACCTTGAGCCAGCCACTGTGTCTCAACCCTAGGAAGAAAGAAATGAGGCCACTTTCAAAATCTTGCCAAGAAAACTCCAAGGATGTGTCGAAAACTGACTGATAGGCATCAAATAAAAAAAGGCATACAAGAAAGCATTAGAGTGTGGAGCACTTCAGTAAAATTCCCCTTTGTTGTTAGTTGCAAAGTCATGTCCGACCCATCACGACCCCATGGACAACATTCCTCCAGGCCTTCCTGCCCTCTACCATCCTCTGGAGTCCATTTAAGCTCACACCTACTGTTTCAGTGACTCCATCCAGCCACCTTGTTCTCTGTCATCCCCTTCTTCTTTTGCCCTCAATTGTTCCCAGAATTAGGCTCTTCTCCAGTGAGTCCTTCCTTCTCATTAGGTGGCCAAAGTACTTGAGTTTCATCTTCAGGATCTGGCCTTCTAAAGAGCAGTCAGGGTTGATCTCCTATAAGACTGACCAGTTGGATCGCCTTGCAGTCCAAGGGTCTTGCAGGAGTCTTCTCCAGTACCATAGTTCAAAGGCCTCCATTCTTTGGCTCTTAGCTTTCCTTATGGTCCAACTTTCACAGCTAGACATTGCAACTTGGAAAACCATAGCCTTGACTATACGCACTTTTGTTGGCAAGGTGATGTCTCTGCTTTTTAGATTTGCCATAGCTTTCCTCCCCAGGAGCAAGTGTCCTTTAATTTCTTGGCTGCAGTCCCCATCTGCGGTGATCTTGGAGCCCAGAAAAATAAAATCTGTCACTACCTTCATTTCTTCCCCATCTATTTGCCAGGAATTGAGAAATTCCCCTATCACCAAGCAAATTAATCCTCTTCCATGAAGAAAGATACACAAATCACTTTTTTGTGGCGGGGGAGCGGGCAGAAAGGGCTGCTTTTCCAACCTCAGAGCTCTTTGCTGATACCTCCATTTCTCCATTTGAAATAATTTAAAATAACTCCCCCACAAAAGGAGAAGAGGCCTTAAACCACTGTTTATTTATTTGCTGGTTTTCTCTCACTCCTTCTGTACCTAGGCTCTAGGGTAAAGTAAGGCACAAAAGAAGATTTGCTCACAATGCTTCACAGCTATTATATGGCATTTATAGAGTTAACAAAGTGAAACTCAAGTGAAACTTCCCGATTCCTTTCACCCACAGTGGCATGCATGCTGTCAGCACCACACATAACTTACTTTATTCTTACTCTGCCTTTTCTTTTGAGCAGTAATGACAGTTTGGATTTATCAGAAGCACTGTGTGCTGAACAGGTTGGAGAGTACGTGTCAGTGTGGCTCTGAACCTTCAAAGGGAAATGTTTGTAATATTGGAGAACACAATTTCTCAGGGCACCGTGACCATAAAGTTACTAGATCAGACTGTGAGGTCTTTTCTTCCTCCAAACTCTATTTAATAACCAGAACCATCCTTCTTCGGGAGAACAAACAACAGGCTGTGCTCATGTTATGTGCATAGGCCAAAAAGAAAGGAAGACCATAAATAAATAATATTTTTTTTAAAAAAAAATAGTATTTACATACAGTAGATATCATACTTGAATGCAATGTTCTAGAATGTCAGGTAATTATTTTGGCTGAGAAAGGAAAGGATCAGCATTAGGATTGGTTAGCAAATTGTATATGAGCAAAATATTTAAACAGGACATCATTCAATTAAAAAAAAAATCCCGGTACAATTGGTGAGTCCTAACCTATTATTTATAACCTATTATTATTAAGGGACACAGTGGCTCAGTAGTTAAGACGCTGAGCTTGTCGATCAGAAGGTTGGCAGTTCAGCGGTTCGAATCCCTAGTGCCGCGTAACGGGGTGAGCTCTCGTTACCTGTCCCAGCTTCTGCCAACCTAGCAGTTCGAAAGCACGTAAAAAATGCAAGTAGAAAAATAGGGACCACCTTTGGTGGGAAGGTAACAGTGCTCCATGCATCTTCGGTATTTAGTCATGCCAGCCACATGACTATGGAGATGTTATTCCGGACAGTGCTGGCTTTTCGGCTTTGAAACGGAGATGAGCACCACCCCTAGAGCCCGAAATGACTAGCACATATGTGGGGGGGGGGAACCTTTACCTTTAACCTATTATTAAAAAGAGAGAAATGGAATGGTTTGGAACATTTGCCCACTAAGAGCACTACAATAGCCATGGCATTTCCTTTTAGAAACCAATCATTTATGCTCTCTGTCTCTCTTTCCCTCTCTCTCACCCCCAGTTGTGTATGTGTGTGTATGTGTATGTTGGAGAGGCAGTATTTTCTCAAAATATACACTGACTTACCTACCCCCCTCAGCAGTATAAACATAAATGAATCAAGACTGTATCTAAACAGCTGTGTAAATTCTATCTCTCTGTCTTTGTGTCTGTAGGCATCCCCAATTAACGTGTTTGTATGGAGCACTAATTGGGTCAAACTATTACACAAATAAGAGGTGGCACAGATGAAAACCCATCCCTGAAAAATGACTCTACCATTGTGGCTAATCTCTTGAGGTGTGTAAAATGCCTCCAACTGAAGAAATTTAGTTGTGGGGGAGCAGCATGAGGAAAGAGGGGGAAACACAAGGTAGGAGATGATAAGTAGCACACACACTTTGTTCAAAATCATGTAATCCTTTGTCATTTAAATGAGATGCAGAATTGCTAGGATCAATATCTAAGCAATATCTAAGTAGCTATGTTGATCTTTTCTAATAATAGACCATGAAGGTCTGCAGGAATTTAGCATGTTTCTGTTCTGCCCCAGCTATGGATCCCAAAGAACACAGCACACACAAACTCTGAACAAAACTTAGTTTACTCAAATAACGCAGTTTTAGCAAATGCCGGCTGTTAATATACATTCTTAACAGCCTGCCAGAATTCTACAGATAAGATAGTCAGAGTCTTACTGGAGTTGGCAGAAAGCCCAGAAGCAAGGTTGTAGAGACATCCCAACGCGATGATTAGCGAACTAAAGTTGTTTCCTGCAGCTTGTTACAAGCTGTGTACTTTCTTAAATAGGCTAAGGACGTGGCCAATTAGCCCCAAGCTTTACTCTCGAGGAGACCTCCTCCTGAGGAACCACTCCTGCCTTTTGGCAGCTCTGCATGCCCGTGCATTGAGAAGAGGCTCCTCCTCTTCATCCTCTTCACTTAAAGGAGCTTCTGGAGATTCTGATGGCCCTGACTGAATCCCTGCCTCTGGCACCACATCTTCTTCAGCCTCCTCGCTGTCCGACTCAAGCGCCGGCTGCACAGACTGATGACGCAGCCCCACACCAGCCTCCTCGTCGTCGGGATCAGCAACAATCCGTGCAGGCCGCTGGCAGGCCACAACAGTTTTCTTTCTGTAGCCCTCTCTCTCTCTTACTTTGTGCTATTCCAGAATGAAACAGTTGATCCAGAGTAAGTCCTCCAAAAATGGCATGCTGAGCAGTAGGCTGATCTTCTTTTCCCTGCACACAAACAGCTGATTTTGCTACCAAAGCTGATTCTTTGGCAGCACACTCTCTAGATTTGAATGAGAGCAACTAGAAAAGACTCAAGATGACCCTCAAACAGCTGTGTATCTACTTGGGAAGAGTAATCTCAACAGTTGCAACTCTTGGTAGGGGTGGTATTAATGAGATTAACAGAGTTGGAAGGGCCTTGTAGGTCATCTAGTCCAATCCCTCACCCAAGCAGGAGACCCTACACCATTTCTGACAGTTGGCAGTACAGTCTCTTCTTGAAAGCTTCCAGTGATGAAGCTCCCACAACTTCTGAAGGCAAGCTGTTCCATTGGTTGATTGCTCTCACTCTCAGAAAATTTCTCTTTATTTCCAGGTTGAATCTCTCTTTGTCCAGCGCGCACTTCCGAACCTTGTATCCTCCATCCATTATTCCTATCTGGCCGTTCAGGTGCTTTGGAAAATAGCTTGACCCTTACTCTCAGTGGCAGCCCCTCAAATATTGGAACATATTGGTGGGAAGGTTGTATCTCCATCTTTTCCTTTCAATTGTTTGTTTGTTTTAGGCACACCTTGATTTTAACTGCATGTTTTGAAGTTTCTTTTTTTCACTTTGATTATTGTCTTTAACTGTTAATCAACTGGTTAAATGCTGATTTATTCTTACCCCTTGCTGGATTTTAATGTGATTTTTTTTGCATCTTTCACTGCTTTTTTTAAAAAATTGTGACTCACTTTTGCTTTCTCTGTATGGAAGTCAATAGTGATTTGCTGGGTAGTGAAAGGGATGTGTTTGATTTATATAGACATTGGATTTTTACTACAAGGATTTTGTATTTTATTAATTTTAAAAAACTCTGGTCTTATTTTTAATGTCTGATGGGAATCTCCCCAATTTTTTCTATTCATTTTTTATTATGGGAAATATTATCTCAATGTTCTCTGCGATTATTCTGTTATGGTACATCTACATCCCCTGTCTTTGAGACGAATTATTTATATTTGGTCTTGAAAGCTCAGCTACAGGAGAATTTTAGACTATATTAAAAATGCAAAAAATTTATCAATTTAAGGATAAATGCCCTTGGGAAAATGCTTTTCAACTTAAAGCTCAAACTGAAAACTTAGACAAATATTGATAACATAATAATGGTTTTAAATCAAGCCCAAGATGACACTCAGATACAAGTAATAACATCTAAACCAGACTTACAATTGGATGGATTGGAATCTAATTTGTTGCTGGCAAGATTTGAAGGAGAAGGAGTCTGGTGTGAAAACTGTAGCCTTTTTTGGAGAAGGCTGTAAAGGGCATGGATTCTAAAGATTTAGGGATGACAGAATTGATGAGTGACGGACTGGACTTTCTTAAGAAGATTGATGGAGATTGGGGAATGGACTTGGAATATGCAATCATAAAACAATTGTCAAGAGATACTGTGTTTCAACTTGTAGGAGCATTTTTGAACAACAAATGCTGCAAAGATATCTACCACAGAGATTTATGACTTTGGGAATGAGATCCAATTATTGAGAAAGATCCCAGTTAAAATTTTCAGGAAAAGCTTTATCATTAAGAATCAATCGAGAATATTTTATCCTGGATGGATCAGAGCTAATGATTGTAGTGATTTAAATTTAAATCACAAACTTTATGCAAGTAAAATACATTGATATATAGTTACAGAGGTATTTGAAGTTTAACTTTGCTGTTGGTTTTACCTATGCACTCTGTTTTTATATAGAAGATTTTGCAAGGTCAAAGTGGTTGGGGAAACAATTTATCAAGTTGTAAAAGTTGATAAACTGTGGGCCTGTTTTGCAAAGGGGGAAACTATTATTTTTGAAACATATTTATCAGTATTCAACTAGGGAGGACAATTTATGTGTATGTTTTTATGCACATTTTTCCTATGTGTTGTTCAGTTTTGTTTTTGTATTTTTTTCTCTTTTTTTGGAGTTTGTATTTTAACATTAATACAATAAAAAATGCGGAAAAAAGAATAAATTGCCTGATTAACTTAACATTCCAAACCTTGTATAGTTTCCATCCATTATTCCTTGTCTGGCTGTTCAGGTGCTTTGGAAAATAGCTTGACCCTTACTCTCAGTGGCAGCCCCTCAAATATTGGAACATATTGGTGGGAGGGTTGGATCTCTGTCTTTTCCTTTCAATTGTTTGTTTGTTTTAGGCACACCTTGATTTTAACTGCATGTTTTGAAGTTTCTTTGTTTCATTTTGTTTTTTGTTTTTAACTGTTAATCAACTGGTTAAATGCTGATTTATTCTTACCCCTTGCTGGATTTTAATGTGATTTTTTTGCATCTTTCACTGCTTTTTTTTTTAAATTGTGAATCACTTTTGCTTTCCCTATATGGAAGTCAACGGTGATTTGTTGGATAGTGAAAGGGATGTGTTTGATTTATATAGACGTGGTTGGTCTATACAATAAAAAATGGGGAAAAAAAATAAATTGCCTGATTCAACTTAACATGTGGGTAATTCATATGTTTGAGTGGGCATGAACACAGCACCCTTTCCATATTTTTATCCCCCCACATTTCTTGATATAAAGACCATGGACACTAGCTACTAATACTATAACCAAAGCCTTGGATTCTATCATTAACAACTGGGAGGGTGCGGAGGAAGCATATGATAACCTATGTGTGATGATGTCATTCCATGAACATTGTGATGATGTAAATCATGGCATCCACTTAAAGATATCAGCAGATTTTATCCTTTATTTATACAGAATAGAAATTTATTAAATACATAATACCCTATATTATCTGTGCAGAATTCATTTAAATTACATTATACCATTTCAATTTTTGGCTTGTCCCATTTATATTTTGGGATTGGTGTTTTCATTGTAATCCATTGTTGGAAACCACTGTTGCTTAGTTTAGATAGCAGCCCTGGCTAAGTTTAGCACTTGGAGTAACTTGCTTCAAGGGTACCATACATCCACCAAGGAACACTTTGGTGAGGTTGAAATCAGACATTTTGTGGCATGGATGTTTGAAATATGTTGCATTTTTTACTGTTCTGTTCTTCAACTATTGGATGGGAGAGGAGTTTAGAACAACTCTCTTGTTTCCATGATTTTATAACAAGACAGTAGATACATTTTTCCATCATTTCCTTCTGGTCCTTGGATGCCTTCTGTGCCCCTCCGAAATTGAGAGAAGGAAAACTTCAAAGTGAAAATATATCTTGGATTCAAAATGGAAAAAGAAACGTTAAGTTACTCGATTTACTGGAAGGGATTCCCAGACATTAAGATATCTTGGGAAGCAACTGAAAATGCTTATGTACCTTATTATCTTTGCCATTTTCACCAGGGGTGGGTTGTACTTACCTTTACTACTGGCATACAACGGCACTGTGCATGCACGCTTCTGCACATGCGCAGAATTTATTTATTATAATACAAGTAGAACTGAAATTTAATACACAGTACTCGTTGGCATTCTATCATAATGGATTCATAGTTTTGCTATAATCAATCTACTTACCTGAGTTTTTGGATCCTAGGAAATAAACTCTTGATGTGTTTTGCTTTCTCAGTAGGCAGACATTAACAAAACATGTTCTGTATGTCAGAGTTTAAATATCTAGGGTGCTTTCTAACTTTAGTGTCTATGATCCAGATTAGCTGCTGGAAGACATTAATAGCCTTGTGCATTTAGAAACAGTAATATTACAGCTCTTCTATAAATTGCCACACTAAAGTGTTCCCCCCCCTCCTATTTCACTACCTTTAGTATTCTCATTTGAAGTTTCTCATGTAGAGTCTAGGAGTTTAATTAGAAAAGGGAAGATTCCTGCCTAGCTAGTGTTAATTACATAGGAGGAAACAGACAACTGTCTTTTACTCATTGAGTTACAGCATCAGTTTCAATTAATCAACTATAATACAATGGGGGGAAATTACATCATCAATACTCATGACCATCCAGATTCAAAAGAAGTACCTTACTATTGCATTATGGTAATAGTGCTTAAATTGGATCTCAAATCCCCTTTCTGCACAAAATCTAATGGCCATTATGTATTTCCACCCCAGTGGCCTGCAAACTATTTTTATGGCTGTTTCACAACTCAATATAACATTTGATTTATATAGGATAGCAGCTTAAATGACTTCATGGTAGCTAGGAATTCTTTAGGCATAATATAACAGATTTTTTGGTCGGTTGTCTGTGATTATCATGACTTTATGCATATGTATAAGTCAATATATAGAGCCCACAGGAAATAATACTGACAAGAAGCAGCACCTGTAGCCACTGCGATGGCATCAGAAGGACAACATGCACAATGACATCCCACATAATGGCTGTCATGATGTATTTGTTTCTCAGTTTCTGATGCAAGTTCCAAAATGTGAATATTTGCATAACAACATCACGTGTTTTTGCTCCTTTGCCCTACCCACAGCCCTCACTATTCTGAAAGGCCATGTTGGTTAAAGAGTAACCTAACCAGTTCAACGTAACATTCATTAAAGTGTGTATTTCATGGATAGAAAAATAAAGGAGGCTTCAGCTGGTACAAAATGCAGCCGCGCGGGTTGTGATGGGAGAATCCCGATACTCCCATGTTACACCTCTCCTGTGCGGTTTGCATTGGTTGCCAGTTGCCCTCCGGGTGAGATTCAAGGTGCTGGTGATGACCTACAAAGCCCTACATGGCCTAGGACCAGGATATTTGGCGGACCACTTACAGCCAGAAATGATATCCCATCGCCTGGTTCGCGCCCATAGAGAGGGCCTACTCAGGGTGCCGTCAGCTAGAGAGTGGCGGCTGGCGACCTCCAGGGGTAGAGCCTTCTTGGTGGGTGCCCCCACCCTCTGGAATCAACTTCCCTTGGAACTCTGATTAGCACCTGACCTTCGCACCTTCCGCCGTGAATTAAAAACTTGGTTGTTTAAATCCCTTGACCTGGACTGATAATGGGGTTTTAAGGGTTAATTTTAAATCTTTTAAATTTTTAGACTTTATTTTATATTGTGGCTTGTTTTTATTATTGTGAGCCGCCCTGAGTCCATTGTGAGATAGGGCGGCATATAAGCCAAATAAATAAATAAATAAATAAATAAATAAATAAATAAATAAATAAA